>CAJQZP010000547.1:3322500-3922500 GCA_907164705.1 Parnassius apollo | reverse complement strand
TATTAGAATTATTTGGCTTATTTAAAACTACAAAGAAAAACTAGCAAAAGAATACATAGCACAGAGCCTTATATTATTGCTAGATTTAGTCACATTTACGGTATTAGGATAGCATCATCGTTAATTTTAGCAAATTAACTATACGTTTTATATAGAGGCGCGTGTAGTTTTAAATCAGACGATCTCAACGTCCGGCACGGAAAGACCTTCTATTTAAAAAAAAATCTGAGCGATATTTAATAAAACAAACAGTTGTGTAGCATAAAGACCGCCTTTTGTTTTCCCTCTATTTCTGTGTATTTTTGTTAACGTTAATCTTACCTTTACTTACAATAATGGGTATTGTATTATTATTGTATGGTATTGTAGATAGTTCCCAGACTAATGATGAAGAAGATTAGAAGCACAAATAATTTTCAGACGGATTATCTGTTTACTAATAAACTTAGCTAATATCTTTTCCAGGAATCTACTATGTTCACTTTTTACGCGGTAGAGCCACCATGCTGGAGGTATATTAAGGTTGTAGCACGAATGAGTCGACTCAAAGGACCATTCCCTCAGAGCATACCAGCGTAAAATAACAATTTAATGCTGCTGTGTTTCGTATGAGTGTAAAGATCCATTTTACGAGGTGTTCCATATTAGTTCTCAAGGGTAACACATCTGCATTTTGATTGTTAATCGAGAATAGATGTATAATGTATAGGGGCCACAACATTTCCTTACCATCGGAATGACTGTGCTTGTCTGTCTTTATTATTCTATAAAAAAAACACCAAGTAGAGACTGTGCTTGTTTGTCAGTTTTAATTATATAAACCCGTTTCTAGGCGTGTACTTCTTTAAAGCGATTACACACAATGTCACGCACACTATCTGTATAGGATTACCGTTATTCCACGAATAGTGCCGTATTAGAAATTTGTAAATTCCTACTTTTGAAAATTGTAATGTATGCTTTTATAGCGACATCATTCAAATACAAAAGTCTGTACGTAGTAGAGCTGCTACGCTCTTACAGAATTTATCCGTCTATCACAGGTTTAAAAGGGCCACTACTGAGTATAGGCTTTCCCCATACGGCGCCTCTACACGTTGGCCAACACAGTGGCGAATGTAGTGGCCAATAGCATTGGCCAACGTGTAGACGGGGTGTTTGGGCTTCATTGGTATGTATTGGAACGATGGCCCGCAAGTTGGCGCGAGATCCGTGTGGTGTCGGTTTTTTACAAAAGATCAAAGGATTGTTGGCGGAGTTTGGTCGCCGCGTCCACACGTTGGCTGCGCGTTTAGTTTGCTACAAGCTCCCAGAGTGATTACACGCATCTGATTTAAATTTTATATTCAAGTTTTGTAGGGTGGATGCCCCAATTACCAGCCTTCTAGTGCCAATTTCAACTTTAAACATTCCTACTACTTTAATTAGCGCGATTTAATTATTATTGAACATTTGTTTTAATCAATAAGCTATTTATCAAAAAAAAATTAACATTATTTTAGAATCAGATTATTTCGAGAAGAATTTTAAAATGAAAAAAAAATGAAGCACGTCGTTTATACGTGGTAGAACCATGCAATTATATTAGAAGTTTAGTTGCAGCACGAAGGCACGAAGGAAGGAAGGCTCGACCGGGGAAGGACCACGCTCTCACAGAATATCGGCGTAAAATACTAGCTTAATGATGCTGTGTTTCGTATAGTGAGTGTAGAGAACCAGAGACCCTTTTTAAAGGAAACGAGGCATTTCATCTTAGTCCTCACGGGTGACAATGCATCTGCATTTTGATTCGTCATCGAGGATAGATGTAGATTTCTATGGGCCACGTAGACCACTTACCATCAGGTGAACTGTGTGCTCGTTTGTCACACTATCCTATAAAAAAACGTATAAACTGCACGACCTTCCAACGTATGGACGCCGTCACCAATTCTCGGCCAATATATTCGCCACTACATTCGCCACTGTGTTGGCCAACGTGTAGAGGCGACAATGGATTGTCTTGTACGGGGGATTTTATCACAGTTGTCAGGCTCGGCAGGTTCGCAACCACAGATGCTGCTGCTAATATCCTGGTTTGATTCACTTTGTCGCTTTTTGCGCACCCTTGGGACGGTATGGAGTATTGAAACAGAAACGGAAACTTTTTTATTCAATGTAGATTATAACAATACTTATTGAAAGTCACTTTTTTCATTTACCACTGGTTCGCAAAAAAAAACCTCTGTCCTGGGAAGAACCAGCAAGAAACCCAGCGGGACTATTTTTTTTCCAATAATAGCTTACAATAATGTTTACAATTAACAACACAAGACAAATTAGAAATAGCTTGGTAGCGATCACCCTTCCCAGGGATTATTATCATCCATAAATTCCTTAATATTATAATAACCCTTTTTATACAAACTTAGTTTAATAACATTTTTGAACTTTGTGCATTACAAATTTTGTATATTTTCTGGGATCGCCCCAAGAATGAATTACTGACTCGGTGAAGTTGAGTAACTGTTACTACTAGCTTGTGTCTGTTCCTAGTATTTACAGAATGAATATCACTTATTTTCGCAAAACTACTTTTATTTTTGTGTACGTACATTACATATATTAATTTCCTTAAATTTTTGTCTCAGCGACTCTTTTGGTTTTAAATTATATATTGCTCTAATAGCCCTCTTCTTCTCTTGAATATTCTTACACCGACACTGCAAGGTTACTTACAGATTATGTGGTCGAATCCCGCACAGAACAAGTGTTTGTATATCCTGCAAATAATTGTTGCAGGTCTGGATGTTAGTCCTTACAATAAAGGAGAAAATCCTAGTATGGAATAATTTTTCATACATAATGTTTAGGAATTAAAATATTGTCCGAGTTGTTGACTTATTCACAGTCCACATTATACCCTACGACTTATTCACAGTCCACATTATACCCTACGACTTATTCACAGTCCACATTATAATCTACGATTTATTCACAGTCTACATTATACCCTACGACTTATTCACAGTTCACATTATACCCTACGACTTATTCACAGTCCACATTATACCCTACGACTTATTCACAGTCCACATTATTATCTTACGGTTATTAAAAATGTCTCGATCGGGGTTCCAAAATGTATGGAAACGCTATAGAATGTTGCCAAGCAGCAAATTTTAAGTCGCAGTTTTTTTTTTACAGATATTTTGGTGTGTATTAGAAGAGGTGTCCAAAATTAAGCTTCAAGCTCGTCTATGGCTCGAACAAAGATAAAACTCTTATCTTCATATTTCATTTCACAATATCAAAGAATATTATTTAACAGTTGCGTGATGGTAAGTTGTCAGCTTCTTTCGTGTTACGAAGTACCCAACTATAATCGACACCACTACAGATTTCACTAAATATGTAACGCATGTATGTCTATGTTATTTGAATGCGTTCATTATTACATCGACAGTTGCACGAGATACAAAAACATAACCTATCTACCGTTACTTTTACAGTCTTTCAAAAGTCCTTTTGTAAACGTAGGCCTCCCCCATAGATTACTTCATAGGGGGGATATTTGCCATAGTTGCCACGCTTGGCAATTGCAGTTTTTTTTATTTGGTTGTTATCAGATAGAGCTCTCTATCACCTGTTACGACACTCATTGAAGTATATAAACTCTAAGTAAAATATGTCGACCGATGACAATCCGGGGAATCAAAAGTAGTGCTATCGTCAACTAGTCTGTCTGGATTATGAAGATTATGACTATAAAATATACCTTAACAGCTCCTAACAAAGAGACGTAATTGTTGTAAGTTCGTCGCTATATCCTAATAGGCGGGGGGGGGGGGGGGGGGGGGGGGGGGGTTATTGGTAATGGTTACTAAGCTTAGTTTTTTTTTTAATATTGTTAATTGTTATTGGGAAAACGCTGCTACCCATCTCCTGATTTGTTTGACTCTGTCGTGGATATACAACATGTAACATAATTAACGTACTTTGAGAAAATAGTTTGTTCAGAATCGTTTACTGAATCGACTCCTATCATTTTTAATATAGGTAATGTCTTATCCCAAAAATAATTAAAACTACGTAAATTGCAGTCACACTATATGTGTACAGTCAAAACAAACTGAAATGGACCGTAATGTAAGGCAATAAGACTTAAGAGTGCAGTTTTATTTGTATTATTACTAATTCTGTCATTCAATAAAAATAAAGAACAATGAACTTTATTTCAAGCACGTTAAAGTCTTTGCGTTCGTGGATTTGTAGTGTGACCACAACATTCTTCCGGAATTAGTATAACTAATTTGATAAATAATCAGTGCATAAAAATGTTTTACTAAAAATTCAGTGTATGCATTATGATTATAACATAATATACTAGGGTAAACTAGCGTAAATATGTGACTCACTTAATTCTGTGATAATATGTTTTGATGCTTCCACTGCTTTATAGGAGCAAAATTTACTACTTTAAATTCAACTTTGTGATAGAACGATAAGGCTTCTTTTTGTGTATAAAATTTTGTTCAATACTTGTTAGACAAATAATAACAGTCACGTGATTTGTCATTTCACCCGCCATTTTTGCTTCCCAGCGGCAACGTACGTCTTGAGTTGTGATAATTAATACATTTTAAATGAAAAACATAGGTGTAACTTTATGAAATTTGGTGAATCAGTTGTTGAAAACATATAATTGCTGCCACTGTGAATGGTTTTGATCAATTCTGATTAATATTTGAATAATACCTTATCTACTGGATTCAAAAATTAACGATTTTCGAGATTTAAGCGCGAAACAGTGTCACCGAATTAACGAAGGTAAGTGTGATGTTTTTCTTATTCTTATATTAATAGTTTTAGTTATTGTGACTAATATAGTAAAATATATTTTAAAAAATATTTTTAATTGTGATATAAGAGTAGCGGCCATTTTCAAGCTTTTTTAAAATTTTTGTTAATTTTATCACGTTTTTTAGTTCTTTTTATCACGAAATTAAGTGAGTTGTTATGTTATTTCAGACACCATGGAGGAAAATAAGAATTCGAAGAAAAAAAACAGAAAATATAATGAGATAATGTTAAAATCAGCCATTGAAAGTGTTTTACAGTCAAAATTAACTTTGTACATGGCATCAAAGGAATTCAACGTGCCGTGGAGTACATTAAAGGCCAATGTTGAACGAGTTAAAGAAGAACGCAAACAGGGAATAACACAGATTAGGATGCTCAAAGTAGGTAGACCATTTTCTTTGTGAGCGAATTTAGAACAAAGCTTACTGTCATACATTATACAAATGCAAGAGCTTGGATTTGGCCTTACTGTAAACCAGATAAGACAAATAGCCTTTTCACTTGCTGAGACAGCTGAATGTAAGCATTACTTCAACAAAAGCAAAAGATGTGCTGGATGGAATTGGTGGGTTAGTTTTAAAGGTCGTTACGGTTTAAGTTTAAGGATTCCGGAAAATCTTTCATCCGGTCGTGCTATTTGCTCAAATCCCACAATATTAGCTGATTTTTATGAAAAATTAGAGGCAACTTTAGTTAATCATAACTTGTTGGATTGCCCAGATAGAATATGGAACTGTGACGAAACGGGTCTTATGTACGTCAACAAACCTACTAAAATTGTCACCAAAATAGGAAAAAAATACGTATATAATCGAACATATGCTGAGAAAGGCACTACAACTACAGTGCTAGCTTGCATTAATGCAGCTGGGCATTTCATTCCCCCCTTTGGTGATATTTAAAGGGGTAAGAAATATCCCTGGACTATCGAATGGGTCTCTGCCAAATAGTTTAACGCGACTGTCGCCAAAGGGCTGGATAAATGCAGATTTATTCTATGAGTGGTTGAAATTTTTCGACCGAAACATTCCTCCTACAAGGCCGGTTATGTTGATTATGGATTCACATGCGAGTCATATAGCTCCAAAAATTCTTGATTATGCTAAATCCCACCAGATAATATTATTTACTATGCCTGCTCACACAAGCCACATTTTGCAACCACTGGATGTTGGAGTTTTTCGACCACTTAAAGCGGCATGGAGAGCAGAGTTGCAAAATTATAAAGTAAACAATCCCACCTCAGTACCTACAAGATTTGATTTTCACAAATTCCTGACACCGGTTTATGAACAATGTTTTACGCCTACCAATATACGAGCAGGATTTAGAAAAGCCGGATTATATCCAATAAATAAAAATATTGTATGTTCAGAAGCTATTGCACCTTCAATATTATCAGATCAACCTGTTCCTACATCACAGTTCTCTATGGAAGAAATAATTATCGGTCAAGACTACGATGTTGATATTCCTCAAGCCGAAATAATAAAAACTAATTATGATCCCCTTAGTGAAGGAGCAATCAACGAGAAAGACTCTAGCAAACCTTCAATCCCAAGCATTAGTTCTATTGCCGAGGCACAAATTGAAAATAGTGCTCCTTCTGAGACTTTGCAAATGGAATGCGAGTTAGAACAAGTTCCGAACTCAATGTATAATATAAATACTGTAACAAATAATATAACCATTGACGATATACCGAGACCTATTCTTCAAAATAAAAATAAAATTGAGATACACGACATATTAATATTACCAAAATGGAAACCTAATATAAAAACACGACAAAAGAGAAATGTTCCCAAAGCTCAGTGCTTAACACCGGTCGCCACAACATCATCTACAAACGTATCTTTAAGACATGTCCGCCGAACAACTTTTAAAAAAGAAGATCAAAAAGTGAAAGATCGGCGAACACCACAACCAAACTTAAGAAAACAAGTAAAAGAAAACGTCAAACAAACTTCTCAACTATTAAATAGATTAAAATCTTCAATCTCGGATGATGAATGGGTTTGCCGATCTTGCAATGGGCTGTACTCACAAGATGTAAAGTTACAAAATGGAGCCGACTGGATTACATGTTCTTTCTGTACTAATCCTTATCATATCCATTGCCAAAGTCAAATTATAGGTGATAACCAAGAAGTTTTTATGTGTGATAGTTGCAGCATTGATGAATCTAGTGGTGAAGAGTAAAATAACATGAATAATAATAATAAGAGTATCTTAAAATATTTAAGAAATTCATTGAATTCTTACATAAACTTTTTATTATTAATAATTAAAAATGTACAAATTTATTCCTTGTTTCTTAGCTTTTAGTTGATTAGTAAAATAATTTTTAATTGGAATAAATTTCGCGAATTTTGTGAAGATTAAAAATAAATACTCACCTAATTCTGTTATATCACAATTAGAGTAGTACCATCACCGAATTAAAGTGATTGTCACCGAATTACACAAATCATCAAGCTATGCATAAAGTTCATTTACTTTAGGTTTATCATTTGAAAAATATGATTACTATTGCTCATATGGTAAACAAAAGTGTGGTTGATTCTCTTATATAAAATAAAACATTTTTATTAAGTTTCACCCGATTTTTTTTGCAATATTCTGTTTTATCACAGAATAAGATGAGTACACCCTAATTGGGGTGTCTGAAGGTGTGCGTTCATTACGTTACATATTATAGCCACTACACGGTAACCATACATATGTAACTGTAATAGTGGAGACGAACTGTCCACTATTAACAGACTCCGAGTGGTTTTCTTTAAGGTGGAGAAATGAAACTACTGTTTATGTTTATGAATGTACTGTCGAATGGGATTCGGAATGGAATATCTTTTGCATCAACCTTGCCTATATTTATATGGTTGGCTCACTATTGTTTTGCCAATGGTAACAATTAATATTTTGCCTAGCCAATTATATTGCTTATTTTATGACCAATGAAAACTATTTAAAATATACAATTATCTACGTTTCGTTTCCCGGCGTGAGACTTGTTTGTTGTTCACGAAGCTACGTCGCTGGACCGGGCTATATAAGACATGCAGATCGGTGCGCACGCGTAGTCGGCGAGCGGCGGCGGTATGGAATACAGCTCCGGAACAGCAAGAGGAAACGAACTGCGGCGATGAAGAAACGGCTCACCATTGGTCGACGGATACGTGACGATAGCGGCGTGTGAAGTCGGTGTGGCGCTGAATGATATTTGCGGCTGCTTCTTGTTTCTTTATAAGAACGTCAAATTATCTATATACAGTCCGCAGTATCTCAGTAGCCAAGAATAATTAGGAAATAAAATGTTTTTTTTATTTATTCTCGCCTTCCGCGTTATGGTAGCAGCGGAGTATATATTATTTATTCCCGTTTCGGTTTGATTAATCTGGCTGCTACATCACTCTCCCACCAGCGAAAGCGTACCGGAGGCTTGACGACTCGCCCGTATTTCGTAGTTTTTAAAATAGGTTTCAACTGGGTTGATGTAGATGATGAATTTTCAAGCTTCCTCGCTGTTGGTTTTGATGATGATGATGAATCCTCTGCAGTATCCTCGTTAATAATATAGGCAGGCTTTAGTCGGTCGATCGATATAATCGTAGATTTCCTTCCGGGTATTTGTAGTTTAAAAGTCTTGCTATTTCTCTCTAATACTTTATACGGTCCATCGTAGGTAGGTTGAAATTGTTTTTTTCATTGCGTCGTTTCTTACAAAAACTTGCTTGCATGTTTTCAAATCTTGGTGAATGAATACTGATTTATTATTTCTGTGTGATTGCATTTCGGTGCATTTCAACGATAAGGCTTTGTTAATTGATTCTCGAAGTTTAGTTACGAAATCGTAATCCATTTCTTGTTTGTTTGACGCTGCTGAACTGAAGAAGTCACACGGCAGCCTTATGCTGCAGCCGTAGGTTAGCTGAGCGGCGCTAAGACTAGTGTCTGCACGCGGTGTTGCTCGTAGTCCGAGTAGCACTGTAGGTAGCTCATCAATCCACTTTGTATGTTGAGATAAACGAGTTTTGAGTGCAGTCTTTAATGTACGATGCCATCGTTCGATTATTCCGTTTGACTGAGGATGGTATGCTGTTGTACGCGTCTTCTGTATTCCCATAGTTTGAAGAAGTTTGAGGAATAGGTTGCTTTCGAAATTCCTTCCTTGATCCGTTGTGATGGTTTTAGGTGATCCGAAACGAATAATCCAATTTTCATAAATTATCTTCGCGACGGATTCGGCTGAAGTATCATCGGTAGGTATTGCTTCTGGCCATCTTGTTGTTCTGTCGATCATTGTTACGAGATAACGATGTCCTTGCGGTGAAGTAGGTAATGGTCCAACGATGTCAACGTGCAAGTGTTCGAATCTCTCCGTGGGTGGAAATGTAGCTAGACTACTTGATGTATGCCTTTGTACTTTGCATTTTTGGCATTGAATGCATTGCTTCGCCCAGTTGCCAACATCCGCTTGCATTGCAGGCCAAAAGAATTTTTCAGTGATGAGTTTTCTTGTTGTTCTAACACCTGGATGACTAATGTTGTGCAGTGTATTGAAGACTTCGCGACGACATTCTTCTGGTATGTATGGTCGCATGGTTGTCGTTGAGGCTTCACAGTATATTGGTAGATGCGTCATTGGCATTGTAACTTGCTTGATGGACAAGTTACCTTGCTTCGATAGATGTTTTATGTTGTCACTATCTCTGTCTTGTGCTGCGGCGATCTTATGATAGTCGATTGATGTAGGGCACGTTACACTGTCGATCGGTACGCGACTGAGTGCGTCGGCAACTATGTTGTCCTTTCCACTGATGTGACGTATGTCGGTCGTGAATTCACTTATGAAAATAAGTTGTCTTGCTCTTCGTGGTGTTTCCGATAGTGATGGTTTCTTTGGAAGTACATATGTTAATGGCTTGTGGTCGGTAAAAACGATCAGGTTTCGACCCTCGAACGTTTTTCTGAAGTGCTTGATAGCCATGTAAATAGCGAGTAGCTCTCGGTCGAATGTACTGTAGTTACGTTGAGTATCGGAGAACTTCTTCGAAAAATATCCAAGTGGTTGCCATTTCCCATTGCTGTATTGTTGGAGAACTGCTCCTGCTGAGAGATCGGATGCGTCGCTGAAGATAGCAAGGGTTGCTTCGTGTGATGGGTGAGCGAGTAAAGCTGCATTTTGGATCGCAATTTTACAAGCTTCAAATGCCTTCGTGGCTTCATCGTTCCATTCGATTGACGTTTTATCTTTTTTCTTCGTGTTGTGAAGGTAGGCGTGAAGTGGTGCTTGGATTTCAGCGGCTTTAGGTATGTGTTCTCTGTAAAAATTTATCATCCCAAGAAAACGCCTTAGCTCTTCGATAGTTTTAGGTTTTGCATAATCGATGATTGCTCTGACTTTTTCGGCAGGCGGTTTTATTCCTTCCTTGCTGACGGTGAAACCAAGAAATTGAACTTCTTGCTGTCCAAATATGCATTTCGAAGGGTTGATTGTGATTCCGTTGTCTTCTAATCGCTGTAGCACGGTGCGTAGATGGGTTTCGTGCGTTTCTTTATCAGGGCTTGCAACAAGGAGATCATCAATAAATGCGAAAACGAAATCCAGTCCATGAAGTACTTCGTGTATGAATCTTTGGAAAGTTTGACCTCCGTTCTTTAATCCTGGGATCATTCTTGGGAATTCGAATAATCCCATTGGGGTAATTATTGCTGTCTTCTCTATGTCTTCATCGCGGACTCTTATTTGTTGGTAAGCTCGGTTGAGATCGATGGTGGAGAATATAGTCTTGTCTGATAGTTGATGAGTGAAATCCCTGACTCGCGGTATTGGGTAGCGGTCAGGAGTGGTAATAGAATTCAGTCTTCTGTAATCTCCACAAACTCGTAATTCTCCGTTCTTCTTCGGTACAATGTGAAGTGGTGATGACCAAGGGCTTTTGCTTGGACGGCATATTCCTTGCTCAATCATGTTTTCGAATTCCTTTCGAACTTGCTCGTATAGGTGTGGTGCGATTGGACGTGCACGACAATGAAGTGGTGGTCCATTGGTGTCGATGAAATGCTCAACGTCGTTCTTCGGTGTTAATTTCATTGAAGTTATTCTTGTGATACCTGGGTATTCTTCGAGGATCTTGTGATACGGTTGTTGCACATCTATGCTTCTTATTGTGGGCAGATTGGTTGCTTGTACAAAAGACTGAGATGCAAGATTGGTTTTCCCGTCGATGATTCTTCTATTTTTGATGTCGACGACCACCTGGTGATGTTGAAGAAAATCAGCACCGATGATTGGTTTGCTGACTTTAGCGACGATAAATCTCCATTTGAATGGTCGGCGTAGATTAAAATCAAGTTCCATTGTTTTTTCTCCATATGTAGGAATAACCGTATTGTTTGCTGCATAGAGTTGAAAATCTAGTGGCTTCAACTTCTGTCCTTGCTTCGGCGGTAACACTGAGATATTTGCTCCGGTGTCGATAAGGAAAGTGAGCTTGCTTTTTTTATCGGTGACGAAAAGACGGTAGGACTTTGCTGTTACGCTGGATCCCGTCGCATCGAGCGTACTAGTTAGTTTTCCGTATTCGTATTTTCATTTTTGAATGTACACGGTGCTGTGCATTTTCTTGCCTCGACCCCGAAACGTCGATGATAGTAGCAGTAAGGGGATCTTGATGTTGAGCTTATTCGACTTCTACTTGCAGAGCGGTTGCGACGAAAAGGTGATCTTCGGTGTTGCTGATTGCGCTGGTTGTACTGTTGCTGGTAAAAGGTATGATGCTGGGAAGCTTTGAGCGCGGCGACTTCGAATGATAGCTTCCGAATTTCTTCGAGAAGAAACTGGGTATCATTGGCCTTTGTTGAAGTGCCTTCGATGATCGATATGTGTGAGCTACTGCTGTTTTCGATCATCTTGTCCGCCAGGAGTGCCAGTTCGTCGAGCTTCGTCTGCGTGCTGAATGTTTCGCTGACTGCTATTACCGATCGAATATGTGGTGGTAGGTGGTTTACCCACATTAGCCGTAGTGTTGAATCCGGAACTTTATCTCGCGCCAAAGTACGCATTTTGCGTAGGAGTTGTGTGGGTTTCTGGTCTCCAAGTTCTATTTCTGATAGAAGTTTTTGTAGCTGTCGACTGTCGGATTCTTCGTATGCGGAGATCAGCCGATCCTTCAGTGAATTATACTGGTCGACTGCTGGTGGGTTGTACAACAGGTCCGCAATTTGTTCGATGTCTTGTTTCTCAAGTTGGGCTATCACCATCTGTGCTAATTGCGCTTGGTTCTTCTTTAAACCATTCGTTGCGGCTTCAAAACTGACGAACCAAAGTCGTGGTTTGTCTCTCCAAAACGGTGGTATTCTTAACGATAGAGATATACCGGCGATTTCTGGTTCCTTTACCGGGTTTGATGTATATGTGTTTGCCTCCTGCTCCATAATGACGGCTTGATTACACTGATTTTATATAAACTGAAGTCTTCCTTCTCGGTGTTCGTACGGGTTTCCTTCGCGGTGTTCGTGCAATAGTAGTGGTACGTCGCAGGATGTTCCTTCTTGGTGTTCGTACCGGATCTTCCCCCTCGGTGTTCGTACGGGGTCACCACTGTAATAGTGGAGACGAACTGTCCACTATTAACAGACTCCGAGTGGTTTTCTTTAAGGTGGAGAAATGAAACTACTGTTTATGTTTATGAATGTACTGTCGAATGGGATTCGGAATGGAATATCTTTTGCATCAACCTTGCCTATATTTATATGGTTGGCTCACTATTGTTTTGCCAATGGTAACAATTAATATTTTGCCTAGCCAATTATATTGCTTATTTTATGACCAATGAAAACTATTTAAAATATACAATTATCTACGTTTCGTTTCCCGGCGTGAGACTTGTTTGTTGTTCACGAAGCTACGTCGCTGGACCGGGCTATATAAGACATGCAGATCGGTGCGCACGCGCCACGCGTAGTCGGCGAGCGGCGGCGGTGTGGAATACAGCTCCGGAACAGCAAGAGGAAACGAACTGCGGCGATGAAGAAACGGCTCACCATTGGTCGACGGATACGTGACGATAGCGGCGTGTGAAGTCGGTGTGGCGCTGAATGATATTTGCGGCTGCTTCTTGTTTCTTTATAAGAACGTCAAATTATCTATATACAGTCCGCAGTATCTCAGTAGCCAAGAATAATTAGGAAATAAAATGTTTTTTTTATTTATTCTCGCCTTCCGCGTTATGGTAGCAGCGGAGTATATATTATTTATTCCCGTTTCGGTTTGATTAATCTGGCTGCTACATAGTACCTATCTATCATCTAAAGATCACATGTCGTATCTCCTCAGTTTCAAGGCACTCCCCTTGTTGCCTCAGCCAGTATCGGAATCCTCGGCGTTGACATATCGAGTAACGTGCAGTTTCGTGGTCACTTGGAAGAGAACGCCAAATTGGCCTCTAAAAAGCTTGGCGTGCTCAGCAGAGCGGGACAGTATTTCATGCCGGCACACCGCCTGCAACTTTACAAGGCGCAGGATCGGCCGCACATGGAATACTGTTCCATCTCTGGGCTGGGGCTACCCAGTACCAGCTCCTTCCACTTGACCGCATCCAGCGCAGAGCGGCTCAAATCGTCGACGACCGAGTGCTTTCCGATCGGCTCTATTCACTGGCACTGCGAAGAGATGTTGCATCTCTTTGCATTTTTTTTTCGCATATACCATGGAGAGTGCTCTGAGGAATTGTTCGGATTAATCCCAGCCGCCAAATTTCGTGAACGCACTACGAGGCAAACGTCCCGATACCATCCACACCATCTGGATGGCGGTCCACCACAGTACGTTTCAAAAGGAGTTTCCTTCCGCGTACAATCTCTCTGTGGAATAGTTTACCACCGGCGATTTTTCCGGACCGATATGACCTGGGGACCTTTGAGAAAAGAGCTTACTCCTTTCTAAAGGGCCGGCAATGCACCTGCAATTCCCCTGGTGTTGCGGTTGGTCATGGGCGGCGGTAGTCACTTAACATCAGGTGAGCCGCATGCTCGTTTGCCCCCTCTTCTATATAAAAAAAACATGATTAAATAGTTTACATAAACTTCACAGAATAACTACTTAAATGTTCAAGTCGCTTCTTAAGCTTATATTCTGCAAGTAGAATAAAGCTAAAATTAATATTCGTATCCGATTATGGTTTTTTTATAGCATAGGATAACAAACGTGCACACAGTCCACCTGATCGTAAGTGGTTGCTGCGGCCCATAGACATCTACATCTATCCTCGATTGCAAATCAAAATACAGATGCGTTGTCAACCGTAAATTCTAAGATGGAGTGCCTCGTTCCCAGTAAAAAGGGTCTCCGGTCCTCTGCACTTACCATAATAAACACAGCAGCATTACGCTGCTATTTTACCTTCCCCGGCCGAGCCGACCCATTCGTGCTACAACTATACTACTAATATAACTGCAGCATGACTCTACCACGTATAAAAACGATCGATTACGTACATAAAACATATATTATTTTATATATTTCTGCAACACTTTACTTAGCTTAAAAAAACGTTCTCGAGTGGCAGCCTCGTACCGGTAGGCGTAGTGTAGGGCGACCCCCCACTAGATGGAGCCTGGTAAGTCATGCAGGAAGTCGATGGATGCAGGTGGCTCAGGATCGTTCTTTTGTGACATTCCTTGAGGGAGGCCTATCTTCAGCAGTGGACTTGTGAAAGACTGTAATGATGATAATGATGATGATTCATCGTAATGATAATGATTACTTAAAAATGTTATGTAATGTACCTAAGGTTATATAATTTTATTTTTGTTGATAGTCAATAGTGTAATAATGACACAATATCCACTACCTCATATCATCC
This sequence comes from Parnassius apollo, assembly GCA_907164705.1. Lineage (NCBI taxonomy): Eukaryota > Metazoa > Arthropoda > Insecta > Lepidoptera > Papilionidae > Parnassius > Parnassius apollo. Next base: position 3,907,786 of record CAJQZP010000547.1, on the reverse strand, counting down.
TTGGGTGGGAGGCGATATAGGGAGAAATATAGGAGATAGGTAGCAGTATTTTTCTGGTAACAATATTAAAAAAAACAATATGGTAGCCAACCTGCCTAAGCTGCAGTGAGGTATGTTCAGTGATGGACTATTGATGGGGTGTAATAATGTTCTCCAGACCGAATTCCGGTCACCGCGGCCAGCCGCAACGGAGACTAGCCATCGGCACAGGTGCACTCTCTATTCCATCACTCTCATAACCCGATGGGACGGTAAACCGACACGACCGGAGAGAGATCAGGCGCAGGTTTTACGTGCTTTCCGAAGCACGGGGCTGAGACACCGCCAACTTCCTGACTGACTCCAAGCAGCTACTGAGAATTTCTAGACGGAAAAACTTAATAATTGATTTTTTGGCCCGACGTGGGTTCGAACCCAGGGCCTCATGATCAGCAGTCGCACTACTACAACCACTAGACCAACGAGGCAGTCGGGTGTAATGAATGAAGGAATGATTATGATATCATAATTTCTAATCGCTTTGGAAAGGACTTCATGTTGAATGAATCGCTTCCATTCAACCAAAGGGAACCTGGAAGAGGTTTTCATTTTATATTTTCGCTAAAATAAGTAGTCATACAAACCGAATTTTTATTTAACCTCACACAAAAAGGTCTACCTATTAAAATGGTGCGGTCATCGTCATTTTCACCAAAGAAATGTCGTTTGTTAATAGTATATTGTGGGGTCAATGCTTGTCCAACACGCAAGAGATCATTTTACTTACTACGCGGCAAATAATTAATTAATTTTATTGTTAGCAGAATCGGCTTATGTTTAATACATACACACATACGTCCCTGTAATCCCCAAATGGATAGATAGAGTCCAAAAAGTAGTAAGATACGTAATTGTATTCAAATATCATTTTTATTTTGTTTTTTTTTATTCCATATTCTAGATGCCTCAAGGCATAAAGTCCGCCCTTTGCATTCTTTTATTCTAAGAAATGCTAAAAAAAGAATATTTTTATACGTGGTAGAGCCATGCTGCAGGGAAGTGAATAGGGATAATTGATGAGGATAATGAGATGTCTGTGGCATGGGGTATCCAAAAATGCAAAACCAATAAATAAAAAATAGAGTAGTCTTTAGTTTATTTTAGTTTTTTTTTTTACTAACAAGTAGGTTAAACATATTTGTATTAATAACACGTATGATCTATAATGATATGATCAAAAAATATTTTTATTTATTATTATGATGATTAGTCGCCTTTTAAGATAACATGCTTGGCAAGTAAAACAGTTTGCACATTTTTTTTTTGTTATAAACTAAGTAATGTTCAACTCATTTTATTACCAAGTTATGGATCAAAGCATCAAAAAAACAGAGGCAGCATAAAAAAGAAAATAAAAATGCAGCAAACATTGAAGCGCGCCCAATCACGGGGCAGCCTGTATAATACGGACAGAATATAAAAACACCGGTGAATCATACTTTGGTAAGCGGACCGTCGACAAAGTTGCGTAAGTCGAGTTATGCGGTTTTGATTAAGTTATGTTGGGCCTCGTTAATGTACTATTTGTAATGCTATTCATTGCTTACTTGAGCAATTTTTTCCGAATGCATATAACATTTATAAATTAAGGGAATGCATATTATGCTAATGTTACGATTGTTTTTACATCCCATCTTTCTTATCGTCTTACGTTCTCTTATTACGTCTATGGCTGAGTCCAAAATGGGGGTAAATCTTGTATGTCTGTACCAAATAGTCGTCACATTTAGACAACTTATATGTCAATAGGTTTTGTCATAGTTGCGGTAAAAATGGTAAGGAGAACCAGTTTAATTAGAGACTGTAAGGCATTAGATCTTAGTCCTCGGACAACATATCTGTAACCTCCTTCGTATGAAGTACTTACCTTCAACTAGACTGTAAGTCATTAATGCAAGTCCTTTTTTAAATTTAATTTTATTAAAAAAGTGCACAATTTCGATTGTGTAATGCAGACACACAATAAATATGGCAGACTTACATTATCAAAATGTTGCCATCTAAAATAACTTATAAGTAAGCAAATAAACGTATCGAGTATGGTAAAATATTTTATATATAACTTATGAGAATTTATGTATATTATTCATTTGAAAATACATATATGTGATGGGTGCTAATATTTTTTGTGAAATATTCCTGGCACCGTTACCATATAAGGAGGGCTATTCGAAGATAATCAAACTCAAAAGACTCTTTACACGTTATCTAACATTACTCTATACACTCACTCACACGTTTTGTATGTACCAGAGCCACGCTAAAGCTATATTGTGGTTGTAGTTCGAATGGGTCGGCACGACCGGGGTAGGAACATGCTGTCACAGAATACCACCAGTGTGTACCAGTGGCTCGTTTGTCACTCTTATTCTAAAAAAAACACACGTACATGACCACAGAGTCATTAACCGACAATAACTACTACAACCTATTACTCCGTACACATACTTACATATCTACAAATTTTGTACATGTGTGAGTGATCGCCAGTATACTATGATTTCTGCAGTACTTCACATAATACAGATGTTTGTTATGATCCTATGGTGGTGACACTTACTGTATAGCTTAGTACACACAATCACTATCTTAATTTTCGAGTTCGTGACATTTATAAGTATATATTCGAATTTTCATGTTTCATGGATATATTATTAAATATTCTGTTTTTGCATCATCAAACCACACAATTTTTGCTTATTGCGATCCTGTCCATCCAAAGGATGTCTGGTAGAAATCCCTTTTAACTACACCACCCATTATGACACTTTTTTTCCTTCTTCTTCGTTAATGTATTATTTTTGTATACAACAAAGAGTTATCTAATCATCCATCTAAAGCTAGTCTCGAAAATCCTCCAAAATTTGGGTTAGTACCTTCCCCGCTTGGCAGTAAAGTGAGAGTGCGCCGAACGGCCGAACATTAAGATTGAGGCCGCGGCCTTGCGGGCCTGCCGATTGAATCCGACGCCAGCCAGCACCGCATTATAAAATTATTCAAAGCATCAACTTAGGAGATTCCACTTTGTAGGTAGGGTAATATGCATAAAGCCCACAAAAACCACAATCATACAATCTCAAGAAAGGAGCCAATAACAAATACTGGCAAAACAAAGCGGTTGAGACTTCCGGCACAAATAGCTACGCAAACCAATTCGGTTACAAAACAGGTTCGGATTCGAGACCGGATCGTGAATTGAAGCCAAAATTTTGAGTCATCAGTACGGTACTAACAAAGTATTAATATAACCGTCCATGCAGTTTAACATATTGAACGGAGACAAAGTTTAAACGATTTACTTAGATTGTTTTTAATTTATAAAATCATATTATTTTTAACTGACTTCAAAAAAAGGAGGTTCTCAAAATTCGACTGCTTTTTAATGTGTGTAACCTCAGAACTTTTTTCTAGATGAACCGATTTTAATGATTCTTCTTTTATTTGAAAGCTGGTGCTTCTCATGTGGTTCTATCAAGATCTGACCAGTAGTTTTTGAGTTATTCTTAATAATGCGTATTTAATTGTCTTCGACTACAATGATGATGTTTTCATTTTATTTATATGGAAGTCGGTTGTACAATTTTTTTCATTTTACCACTTGTTAAACAAGTAATTATGACAAATAACAAAACAGTTCATCTGATGGTAAGTCGAAGCTGTAGCTATGTCTGTCCTAGATCAAGAATCGACGTAAATAAAATGCCTTTTTACTAGTTAATGGGATCTTCATTTCTCGTCACTGATGACACACGAGCACACAGTCCATCTGATGGTAAGTGGTTGCTGTGGCCCATAGACATCTACATCCTCGATTACAAATCAAAATGCAGATGCGTTGTCACCCGTGAGGATTAAGATGGAATGCCTCGTTTCCAGTAAAAAGGTTCTCCTGTTCTCTATACTCATCATACGAAACACAGCAGCATTAAGCTACTATTTGACGCTGGTATTCTGTGAGAGCGTGGTCCTTCCCCGGTCGAGCCGACCCATTCGTGCTACAACTATACTACTAATATAACTGCAGCATGGCTCTACCACGTAAAAAAGTTATACTGATGTTTTAGACTGATATTGCTGCAATTATAGAAAGTGATAGTTTTTTATTCAAAATAGATTATGAATAAGCCATTTTTACTTTTACCAGTGGTTCCTAAGAAACGCCTCTGTCCTCGCCTCATCAGCGAGACACCCAGTGGGACTTTTTCACACTAACATTATACAACGTAAAATAGGTTGTACAATTATTTATAAAACTCATTTAAATTTTAAAAGTGCTTGGAAGTGATCGCCTCAGGTGTTATTATCAACCATTTAATTATCTATAACATAATAACACTTTTTTAAGTCTTTGTTTAGAAAAAAAATCAAACTTTTTAATAGAGAGACCTATATTTTCTGGGACTTTTATATAATAGCGTATATTTATATAAAGTAAAAGTAAAGTTACAGCCTATATACGTCCCACTGCTAAGCACAGGGCTCCCCTCATTTCTCAGAGATAATTTATTTATGGAACAATATATATTTTTATATTGTTCCATAAATAAATTACTTACTTTGTGAAGTTCAGTAACTGATGTCACTTTTATAACAACTGTTCGTTTTTGTGTAAATACATTCAATTTTCGTAAATATACTGAGAGGTCAAGGTTAATATATTTCTAATACCTCTAAGAAGTGACAGCGTTTCTGCATTTAGATTCTTATTTGAGGATAGATGTAGATGTTTTTGGGCCACAACATCCACGTACCATCGGTTAGACCTTGTACTCGTTTGTCACCCTTACTATATATAAAAATATATTTCTCATATCTTTATCTCAATACAGTTGCAGCGAGGCTGTATTTCGCTAAAACATAACAGCAAGTAACATTAGCTATAGAAATATGCGAAAATTTTCTGCTAAGGAAACTGATGAAGCGTCGACTGTCAGGGTCGATTGTAAGGATGCACTGTGTGCACCGAACCGACATGTCACCTGTTTTTCCTTTAGTGAAGACTCTGTACAAAACGTTGTTGAACCTTTTGTAACATACAAATACACTGTGAGAAAAACTGCACGTCCAAGAAATTAAAAAAAAATCGAAAACATGTGACGTCTACCAACGTGCTTAGGAGCAGCGTGGTATAATTCCTTACCCTAAAACTCACAAATGAGGGGAGGCCTGTGCCCAGCAGTGGGATGTATAATGGCTGTAGCTTTACTTTACGTTTTAACCGATTTCAAAAAGGAGGAGGTATTCAATTCGACTGTATGTTTTTTTATGTGTGTTATCTCAGAACTTTTTTCTAGGTGGACCGATATTGATGATTCTTTTTTTTTAAATTTCAATACTGGTGTTTCTCTACGGTCCCATATAAATTTGATCAAGATCTGACCAGTAGTTTTTAAGTTATCCTTAATAATACGTATTTAATTGACTTCGAATACATTTCAGCATTTGTATTATATGAATCCTACAACTATCCTCAAATATCTACAACTATTATCGATTAAGAATTAAAAGGCAGATGTCACCTCTGAGGACTACGACTACGATGGAATACCTCGTAACCAGTAAAAAGATCTCATATTATCTACATTCACCATACGAAACACAGCATTATTCTGCCATTTTATTCGGGTACTCTGTGAGAGCGTGGTCCTACCCTGGTCTTTATTCATCAACTTAGTAAAAAATCTGTTTAGTTTTTTAATCACTACACAGCAGATCTTGTCTAGGCCAGTGCTTCATTGTAAGAAAGTAACAAGTAACAAGTATGTCCCAAAATTCTCAATTTTATGCCCCTTGGCTATTATTTGACCTCGAAAGTTCTGGCCACAGTCCGGAAAGCTAAACATTTTTAACACGAGTACAACGGTAACAGTATGTGTTTATTCGTTTTATTCTCCTCTCCTAATTGTTTTATTCGTGTATATATATTTTATTCGTGTATTATACTGTACTTACTAGTTTAATATTAATTAAAATTATAATTAAATTTAATATAATTTTAACAATAATGCAGGATTTTATTAGTTTGATTAAGTAATAATAATTTATTTATCTATTAATGTATATTTATACAACATGTTCTTGACTGCCTCGTTGATCTAGTGGTTGTATGAGTACGACTGCTGATCATGAGTTCCTAGGATCGAATACCGGGTCGGTCTAAAAAATAAATTATTGAATTCTTCCGTCAAGAAATTCTCATTAGCTGCCCGGAGTCAGGAAGTTGGCGGTGTTTTACCCCCGTGCCTCGGAAAGCACGTGAAGCCGTGGTCTTGCGCCTGATCGCTTTACGATCGTGTCGGTACACCGTCCCATCGGGTTATGAGAGTGAGTAACACTTGGTTAAACGAAACTCGGTCTTTAGGACATTATGAAACATATAACAAAAACCCTGCCGTTCACATACGTGCGTTATCAGCTTCACTATTTAAACGTATAGTAATAACTTCACTTCAGAAAACTCGACCATGAAAAAATTCAATTAAGTTAAAATAAATTTTTATTTGTAAATTGTATGTAGGTAATAAAACCACACAAAGTTACAATTAAAAATTCAATTTAATTTTTTACTCCATTCATACCAATTGAATAATTGACGGTTCACCACTGTGCGATTTACATGAAGATTTCTTCCTTGCACAACTTCCTTGTGGAATCGACTAGCACCAACGATTTTTCCGGACCGATACCACATAGTGACCTTCAAGAAAAGAACCTACTCTTTTTTTAAAAGCCGGCAACGCAGCTGCAATTCCCCTGGTGTTGCGATTGTTCATGAGCGGCTATTGTCACTTACTATCTGGTGCGTCACATACTCATTTGCCTATTTTATCATTAGAAACTCACATTATTTCTCTTTTATACTGTGTTCTATTCAATCCCACTTCCCCCGCTTACCTCAAAGAGCGGTTTGAGTGTCTTAGTGACATTCACTGTCGCTCTCTTCGCTCTAATAAAAACGTCACCCTAAAAATTCCGTCCCATAACACTTCCTTCCGTTCTAAATCCTTATCTATTGAAGCTGTTCGGCTTTGGAAATTCCTACCGCTGCACATTGAAACATTAGAAGTGCGCAATCATCGTTTAAAACTTTTCAAAGCGTACTTCTTTCCCCCTTAAAAAGTCATTCCTCTATCTCCCCTGATACCGTTAATTTAAAAACTACTACCTGCATATTTTTCTTTACGTTAAGGCTTATATTTCACTTACTTGTTTAATCCTTTCTGCTCTAGTATATGTATTTCTGTATTTTTATAATTAATATGTATTTAATTTTTATATTACGTATGTATTTATTGATTATATAATTATATTTATGTCGTGTGTATTTTCCAACAACCTATGTACATCCTTACCCTTTCTCACAGATCATTATATCCTCTGCAATGAGTGTCTGGTAGGGATCGCTTCTAAGCAGTAAGACCGCAAATTGCACCTTTAAATTTTTCTCTCTTATGTTTTTCTGATGTACAATAAAGTATATTTTATTCATTGATTCATACAATGTTACAAGGATGAAATTGCATGGAGGTATTTTACTCTTTGCGACTGCGCTACTACCGTCAATACCAATTCAACACAATCGCAAACAGGCTGCTGAACCGGTCTTCTTAGGGGTCACAAAAACCTGATTTAAGAACTTATGCATGGCAGCGTCTGAGACAACTAGTTGCCTACTTCAGATCTAGTTTTGATCTTACTAACAGTACTTATTGCACTAAGAGGCAACGTAAAACATTTTATTGTTTACCACAAAAATGTAGGTCTTTATCAATGTAATGAAAGAAATATCAGTACATATGTTAGAGATATCACTATGATTATAATGATTAGAATGGACTTAGTTTGTGTAAACTCTCAAATCAAACACGCATTTGTGAACAAATTTTCTATATATATATATATATATAGTGTAAGTTATAAGAATTGTTATATAATAGTAATGTAAATAAAAGAAATGTAATGAAATTTCTGAATAAATTAAATTACGAAGACACAGAAAAGTTGTTAGAAATTCTAAAATAGTTTTGTATTAATTGTAGGTAACAAATAACTGTTATTTAGTTATCCTATGTATTATATAATATAGTTTAATTGTTTCAATTATCTAGTGTCCTACATTATAAAACAGAGTGTAAATGATGTTCTAAAACACAGGTACTCAAGCTAGTTCAGGCAGGTAGCTAATATTATATATATAAACGTGACTTTTCAATTTTTCTTTTGTAGATTCTACATTATTAAGCTACGCATAGTTTAAGTTTTTATTATTGCATGTCATTTTTTTATTAGACTCATTATATCACTTAATTTAATTGTAAAAATATTTGTTCCTGTATGTAAACATGTGTAATTGGAAATGAAATAAAAATGATTTATTTAATTTAAGTAATTAATTTAATTAATTTTAGGTAAAATCAAAAGACTATGTATGTATTCGGCGTCTTAAATTCAAACCTATATAACAGGCTGGAGTCTACTTTTAAGTATCATATTTTTATCTGTGCTAGGGTCCCCACTCTTCAATAATAATTTCAAGATACCAAATAGTCATTAGAAACTTTCCTGAAAAGCTATATGCTAAAGCTATATGTATATGTTCCAGTAAGTCGATCGTAAATCCGCGACGTAATACGCGATTTTTATAATTTTTTAATCTATTAGGATTGTCAATTGGTTTTGCAAGTCACATTTCAACTTTAATCCATATTGATAACTAAATAGTTAATGCTCGTCAAATTACAGACAATGGCAGCTAACATTAAAAGCATCAAATCGTACATATTTTCTCCAGTTTAAATAAACAATAATCAAATAAACAATCTATGAATAAATGTTACCTAACCAAAACTTTATAACTATCGTATTTCCTTAATATTTAACTATAAAATTAATAAGTAAGGGTTACAAAATTAAAGAACTAAATATAAAATATAAGGTCATAGTAAAGAGCATAAAATAAAAACAAATGGGGAAATTACAAGCTATGTAAGTAGTACCTGGATCACCGGTGCTCGGTATTTTTTTTTTTGGAAATATATTTTGATACAAATTACATACTGATGAAATATGAATAATATTTTTCGATCTTACCAACATAATGAAAAACGGAACTGGTTATTTAAATAAAAAATCATGAGTGCAATTAGATTAATTTAATTTTTCGTGTTTTTTAAAAAAATACTAAAGAAGGGTTCGAAATAATAGATTTTCTCACAAAAGAAAAATACTTGAAAAAAAGGACTTTAATGTACTGGCAAAATTTACCTTCGTATTCTAGTGATATTGTAGCAGTTTTTCATTGCCTGAAGACAGGGTGACATTTTCTAAAAACGAATCCTAGCTAGATCGATTTATTGCCCCTGAAACCCCCTGCACACTAAATTTCATGAAAATCGTTGGAGCCGTTTCCAAGATTCCGATTATATAAATATATATACAAGAATCGCTCGTTTAAAGGATAGTAATTGAGGTATTGTTGAATAAGTATAAATTTAGAAAACCATTGAAATTTTAACCTATGGAAAATATTCGTTGGAATGAGGAATGGGTTGAATTAAAATAAATCTAACGTACAGGTTGACCCAATTATAAAGGAAGATAAGCGGCATGTGTTAAAGATAGAATTGAAGAATTTTATTTACAGTCTGCACGTACAGAACGTACTCTTTTAGATAAAAACCATCCAATATGGACTTCATCAAAATAACTTATAAAGTATTTTCAAGTGAATTCGTACGTGAGCTACTAGGCGTTCATAACCATAATAGGTAGCCTTCATTCGCCTATAACAAAACGTGCTCTATGAACGTGACATACTCATCAGTTCGGTAAGTGGTATAAAAAGTCGTAAAACCCGAAAACCCATTATTTCTTTGTTCTCGTGCGGACCGCCTGCCGGTATGATTCATGGCAGATAACGGATCATTCAGCGGCCTGATTGTTAGCCTTCTAACTCCTAATGCCTTCAAATATTTCTACAAAATTCGTCATTAATGCCTAAATACTTAAACGCTATTCAATTTTAAGAGGGTTGTGAAGCTGTGTACTACAAAAAGCGATAAGATTTTCCCTCTCGTAAACATAATTTCATAATTTTTGGAAATGTTGTAGATGTAATGAAAAACTAATTCCGTACGTTTTTCAGGGAAATATTGCGTACGATATAAGTTATTAGCACCTAAATATCTATATTTTTGACTTAAAAATTTCCTTGAACGTTTTTTATAAATTAGACTAAACTGAATTACTGAAACGGAAAAACGTACAGACCTAAATTTAGGTATACTGAATCTAATGAGACCATTGTCTCATTTTGTAAAGGTTTAGGGGGGTAAAAACGTTATCGCTCGAAATAATATTCTAAAAAGAAAATGTAGGCAATTCTGCCGACATTTGACTCTAATCGCACGACGGCGATACGGAGCGAGCGATGTGAAACAGATAGCATTGAAAATACCTACTCGCACCGCGTGTCGGCACTTCACAATCTTCTTAAGATGCCGTTAAGTCATGAGTCGTGTTGTCTCTATCACTTTAGGTCAAAGTGACTGTGACACCACAAGATGACAAGACTTAACGACATCTTAAGGAGGTAGAACTATAAAAAATAGTCTTTCAAAAGTTCGCTGCTGAAAAGAGAAGCTAGGCTAGCGTATTGGAAACCGCAGTCTTTTCAAATGTTATCAAGAAAATGCTTTTGAAACTGAAGTGTCGCACGAACTTACAGTCAACCTGAATTTAACTGTCTACTGCAATCCATGTACACCTGCTTCTAACTTCAAACAAAGAAGACTAAAGATGTCACATCTGAGGAGTAAGACTGAATGCCTCACACCTGTAATTATACTGGATCTCTAGACCATTCAGACCGAAATATAGTAGTGCAAGTACTGCTGATTAACGGGAGTAATTACAGAACCATACCTTCTAAATCTACTACCGTCTCGTAATGTTGTTCCTCCGGAGAAGAAACGACGAAGAAACTCCGTAGATATCCTCCTTAATTATACTTATATTTTCATTATGATGACAAACGAGCACACAGTCCAGCTGATAGCAAGTGGATGCTGTGGCGCATAGACATCTACATCCATCTTCTTCACCCCTGACGACTAAGATAGAATGCCACATATCCAGTAAAAAGAGAATCCGGTTCTCTACACTCACCATACGAACTATTTTACCCCGGTCGAGCCGATCCCTTCGTGCTACAACCTTAGTATAGCTGCAGTATAAAAGTTAAGTAAAGTGTCAGCCTATATACGCCCCACTGCTGAACACAAGCCTCCCCTTATTTCTGAGAGAGTTTTAGGACAAGGAAGTGTCCGCCGTGCTGCCCCAATGCGTGTTGGTGAACTTTGTTTTCTTATTTCTCAGACGTGCAGTTTTTCTCACAATGTTTTCCTTCACCGCCGAGCACGTGGTAAATCAGCACTTAAAATTGCAATTAACAATTTCATAGGTGCCGGCGGAGATCGAACCCGGTTTGCTCGCATACTGTGATATTTACAGCGAACGCTAACCATCTGAGCTACTGCAGTATGGCTTGGGCAAATTCTAAAATCATAATAATGACGTGTATTTGAGTATCTATATTACTAACGTATTTATATCAACACATAAATTCCACGAATCCATCAATAATGCATACTTCGAGATAAGTTGATTACGGTTTTATCACGTATTATAACAGTGAAATGGCGTGCGCCATGAAGCCATGATGGCGGTGGTAGCCATAACAGCAATGCTCGTTTGATGTTATTATGAACACGAGGCCGGCTTTTTACTGCCTTAAAACATTATTAACGTACGGTAATAATTGTTACGGTAAATATTATGCTGTGAAAGTCTACACTAATTTATTAGTGACGAACATGGCGGTGTCATTTTAATAATTATAAAATATACCTAACGTTTTTTTTTATAAAATAAGGGTGACAAACGAGTACACAGTCCACCTGATGGTAATTGTATGCTGTAGCGCATAAACATCTACGTTTATCTTCGATTAATAACCAAAACGCAGATGCGTTGTCACCCCCTGAGGACTAAGATTGAATGCCTTGTTTCCAGTAAAATAGGGTCTCAGGCTCTCAAGATCTCTAAACTCACCATACGAAATACATCAGTATTAAGCTGCTATTTTACGCTGGTATTCTGCGAGAGCGTGGTCCTTCCCCGGTCGAGCCGACCCATTCTTGCTGCAACCATAAAAAGGCTGCAGAGTGGTTCTCTACGACGTAATAACGTGCACTCAAAACACATAAGTATCCTTTATTTATTAATTATTTAATCTATCAAAATCCACAGCTGAGCATAGGCCTCGTCACAGATTAAGGCAATCTGGCATTAGGTAAATAAAGATTTTTGTTATAGTTGCCAAGCTTGGCAGGCAGATTGGCGCCCTGCCCATATCCTGTTTTGTTTCCCTTTGTCGCCTCTTACGATTACGGTACGCACGAGCTGAAAAGATACGGAAGGTAGTGGATTAGAGGATATTTTTACTCAGCAATTACACTGCTGGTCATCTTACATTTTGGGGAATTATAATTTTAAAGCAGGAAATTAAAAAAAATATATTCAATCAATATAATATATATTTAAAATACATTACACGTTCAGGTCATCACATTAGTATGAACAGGGCATCGACTATGGTCATGAGAATATACAATAAGGACACAATAACAGATTCAATCGTCTATCAATTATATAGATACCAGAATTATAGATTTCATGGTTGGTCAAGGTCTAATAAGGCTGGCAACACATTAGAATAGAATATAATTATTTTTATTTAATATAGATTACAAGAATATTTATTGAAAGGTTTAACTACTGATTCGGAAAAAACCACTGTCCTGAGTTTTTTTTAAATAAAATTGATTAGCAACTCATAATGATTTCTTTTATTTAAATTCATTTTACGGACTTTATCGTGGTAACAACATCTCAGGAGCTCGAAACGCCGGAAATCAAAAAGATGAAATTGTGCGCATTATAAGCCCGTAAATTTGGTTTAATACGACATTAGCGAATTTTTTTTTTTTTCAATTAAATTCATATACTATTCATACTCAGTATTGAACAGTTTACGCATAATATAATGACTAGTGAAAATGATTTACCGAAATGATGTTTACTTCTGTGACATTTACGCTACAAAAAAATATTTAAAAAAAAAAAACATTTTAAATACACATAAAATATTTAAGTGCCCAAATTTTTAAATGATTTGTGTATCACCTATACCAGGATGCCACTTGTTGCAGCTGTAGGGTTAAATGTATTTGTCTCTTCAGAGTTCATCGTAGAAAAAATTGGAAATAACATTTGAAATTTAGAATATTTTGTAGTAAGTAATAATATTAGGTAAAATTATATTTGTCTCTGGTTTTTAATCAATATTGTTTTCGAGGTAACCAGAAAGCAATGCTGCACAAAATATTGCGCCTTCTTAAATACAATATAATTACTTAGCTATTTATAACACCGGTTACTGTTACAGCATATAACTCCCCTGCTGAATATAGGCCTATCCCGTAGATTGTTTCATAGGGGGGATTTATAGGGGGGAGGGGATATTCGCCATACATGCCACGCTTGGTAACCGCAGATTTTTATTCTTAGTAGTTATTAGAAAGACGCTGATAAGTATACCCATCTCCTGATTTGTTTCCCGCTGCCGCCTCATAAGACGCCCACGGGATGATATGGGGTAGTGAATATTGTAACACCACGGTGAACGTGTAAACAACTTTATATAAACGCAAGTGTTATTCTACCCTTTACTTCATATTGACAGGATTGATCATTTCAGATCATTCAGATTGATGTCACACGTCCAATAATTTAATTGCTCATACGAAAGAACCGGAAAGTTACTTTAGTTATTATACTTGACTTAGCAGCGTCGTTTTCGACGCAAACAGCCGTAATTATCTATAATTATTTCCCGCATGAATTTGTTTTAAATAAGTTGCATATAACACGCCTAAAACTGGCTAATAGTGATTTACCCTGTTCAAGTGAGGATCGGCGAATTTCTCTTTTAATTTTTGTGTGTAAATTTTAATTTCCTCTGATTTTTAATCGACTTCAAAAAAGGAGGAGGTTCTCAATTCGTCGGGATCTTTTTCTTTATGTATTTTCACCGATTACTCGAACACGCTTGAACCGATTTGGAAAATTCTTTTTTCGTTTCAAAGGGTATATATTCCCAGGTGGTCCCGTTTAAATTTTATCGAAATCGATCAAGCGGTTTTTATAAAATCAACAATTAATTGTTTATTTTGAAGTCGATTGAACAAAACTTTTAATTATACCACTCGTGTGGCTAAACATAAATTTGATTTAAAAAAAAAACTATAAACCAATATTAAGTGAGGCAGGATCTACGAAGGAATCCATGTACGGCAGTGGATTTTAAAACGATCGTAATAAGCGAATGAATATAATTTCGTGTGCCGGTTCATCAAACCAAACTGGAATCGCGTAAAATATAAGCGAGCGCTCGGTCCACGATCAAGATAAATAAATACCGTGATGATAAGAGTTTACTGTTTTCACCTGAGTGGCAGGTATTTGTTCAAATAACAATGTCAATCAAACTAATCTATTGCGACCGCTTTATCAGTTTCATCACAATGATAAAGTTATAAATGTAAGAAAACGGCAACGTTATTCCAAAATGTAAACATTTCATATTTTATTTATTACGCTTACTACCCCAACTTATAGTAAGTGGTGACATAGCAGAAGATGGTAAAGCGCCTTAACAGAGTAACAAAAGCTTCACTCTATCCGCAAATTATTCCACCAAATTACTTAAGTTAGACGTAATAAAACATCTTACCAATATATTAACTTTTACAATTAAGTATTCTGTGACAATAAAATTTATGCTGGATGACTTTTTTATCGTCTGGAAAAAATAGGGTGTAACATGTGAACTGAGTAGAAGCCTGGCACTGATATTTTACAAAAAATAAAAAGAAGTTTTTTTTTAAATTTAATTAATTAATTAATTAAATTATATGAAAATTCAAATCATATCCAGGGTGGACTTTACAAACAGCAATAAAACAATAAATTCAGTAGGCATCTTTGACCTTGTCACTCGCAGGCTCACGGGCTAGAGTGGATATGATTTGAATTTCGATAGATTTTAATTAATTTATTTATTTAATTCAAAATTTTTGTTTTAATTTTTTGATAAATATCAGTGCCATGGGATTCTACTCCATTCACAAGTTACACCCTATTTTTTCCAAAGGGTAAAAATAGGGTGTAACTACTACTACTACTACTAAAAATATTATTCCAGAATAATCCTTAGGGATTACAATTTAATATATTAAAAACAATCCCCGCATTCGATTAAAAGTTATAAAAACAAATAAAGAGTATCCATTCGTGTAAGAATATCCACTACATCATATCGTCCCAAGGGTATTGTAAAGGGCGACAGAGGTAAACAGACCTGGAAATGGGCAGCAATGTCTTTCTAATACTTAGATCCGCTACATTCTTATGGAATTCCGTTTCGAGATTCCGTTTCGGAATTCCGAACGATGAACGAACCGGACACACACATGCGGAATCCCGTTTTGTCCGCAAAATCCCGTACGGAAAAATACCGTACGTGTGTGGCGTGTCATTGATTTTATATGGACTTGCTGCGTTCGGAATCCCGAATCGGAATTCTGAAACGGAATCTCGAAACGAAATTCCGTATGTACGTGGCGAGCCTCAACAACTAGAAAATTAAATAACCCGCCTGCCAAGCGCCTGCAATATCGCCTTTATGAGAGAATCTATCATCTATTTACAGACTTAGATACACGCTGTAATGGATAGATGAAAAAAATAGATAGATAAGATGAGAAGGTATATATGCAATCGCACACAAAGGTTTAAATTTAATGTCAATCTCAAAGTCGATGACAACATTTTATTAGATTTCGAATTTCCAAATAAAATCCCCATTTGACTTGATTTATACACATTATAAAAATAAGTTAAAATTCCTTATTAGAACTATTTGACAGTGTCCTAAAATAAATTTGTCGGAATCGACCCTGAAACCTGGAAATCATTGTATCACATACGAAACGATATCTGCTAAACTTGGATGTTTGATTTTCCTACAATAATGTTTTTTTACACTAGAACTTTTTAAACGATGTCGCTACAACATATTACATAGATTTTCTGTTCGAAATAATTATGTTTGAAATAGCTTATTTTAATTCATTCATTTTTATATAGCTAGATCCTAAAATCCTAAAGAAACAAAGACACGTCTAATACCACAACACCACAGTCTATAAATTATGTCTTTGTTTATTATACTGTGCTAATACTAGACTTGGAACAATAAATTAAAAAATATATTTTCAATTTAAAAAGTAAGTAACCATAATCGTAATTAACTATATGATAAAACAAGTATTGTATTGTAACTGGTCTGGTTTTATTAAAACAAAAATAAATCAATGCCTAATCGCCTAGTAGAAACCGGTTAATTACAACAGAGTTTAACAATGCCAACAAACTTAAAACTTGCCATTCGTATGATTAAAGTTTCCTTTCCAATAACAAAGGTTTTTCGTACAAATAAACGCGTCGATTATTTTTTCTTTGTTTCAAACACTTACAAAACTAATTACTCACCTCAAGTTTCTTGGAGTACTCCTCAGAAATGCGCTCTTGTTCCTTCTTTAATTCCTCATTCTTCTCCAACAGTGCCTTCCCTAGTTCCGCAGCTAGCAAGAGATCAGATTCCTTCTGTTGAAGCTGACTCCACACGTCTGGTTCTGCTCCTGCGTCCATGGTATCTCTCGTTGCCGACATTTCTTTAACGTAAACTTCTAAATCCTTATAAAAATTCTCGTCAGACAAACTCAGAACTGACGGTGTAATTCTAGTGCTGCTCACGCTTCTACTTCTCCTATTTTTAGTTCCTACTGGAGTTGAAGTTCTCCTGTTTCCTTTACCAAAAAATTGAGTCTCTTCTGTGATAAAGCTTGGCGATTTACAATCAGGCGGTTCGGTCACGGTGGATTCGGTGTGTTTTCTACTTCTACTGATACTTGCACTAAATTCACCGGCCATTTAATCTAAAAGTGTACTATATTATTTAACTTTGCACTATTTTCGTGTAGTTATTCTTTTTGAACAACTTGTCTAACGCCTGTTGAATTTTAACAGCTTTCGGCAATTTCACGTTTTTAAAAATGTTCGTTGGAATGTCGAAATCCTTTTTTAATGCCATTATAATATCTGTACGAATTCACGAGCGTAACATTTCCGTGTCACTGGCACTGCACTGTACACGAACCTAGAACTCACTCGCGACACGACCGCTCCACGCGGATGTTACCACGACGACGGTACGGACACAACAAACTGCTGTTAAACCTGCGAGGTGGAACGAGGCTTATTCATCAAAGATTATATACATTAAAGATTCTGTCTACAGGTACTAAACTGTTATAAGCTAAAAGGTATAAGCATAATCTAGAGGTGTAGGTATTGCGTACTATATAATTAATTAATGTTGAAGAACCTAATTCGCATTAATCATTTGATTCTAAGTAAATAATTAACTAAATATTCACAATGAATATATTGTGTATATTTGAAAAATGTCTCAAATACTTAAATATTTACATCATTCTTATACAGTCATACGAACTTCCTAGAATAAATTAATTACTTTAAAAGTAAGACTTTTCAATTCATAATGATTTCTTATACGTACATATTTACGTGAATACTAGACATAAAAAGGTGTCATTTAATTATCTAAATTTAAATTTGAACAAGTTTAAAAATTGATACATTAGTAGCTCTTACGTTCCGCGATATCGTGGATTCATTTCCCCATATCATCCCGTCAGTCGCCAGAGACAACAGATGAAAATGAAATAGGACATGAGTAGCAGTATCTTCCTAATAACAACTTTATAATACTGCGATTACTAAAACCGCCTGCTAAATGTGGCGACTATAGCAAATATCTTCCTGCCTATCTTCAGCATTGAACGTTTAATGGGCTGTAGTGAATCATAGAATGAAGTTTGAAAATCTGTACATCAACAGTAGCTTTTTATGTATCGCAAAAAAGTTCGACAAAATACATTTTTGAGCTTAATCGTTTCATTTCTAATATGACCTGAAGAAGAGAATCTTTAAAATATATTAAAAACGCACAACAGATCGATAACACGCGGTAGAGCCATGTTGCAACTGTATTACGGTTACAGCATAAATCAACAGCACACAGAATTAAAAAAATAAAATTTAGTAAATTATAAAAAAGAATGTCACTGTAAAATAGCAGCGCAATACTGACATGTCGTAACAACAACGCCTTAGCATTTTAATTATTAAGTGATGAATGACGATAGATGTATGTGTCAAAAATTTATTTATTTTTGTCCACAAAAACAATGTTACGATATTTAGTATTCGGATGATGATCTATGTTAGGCAAACCTGTCCTGTAGGTATTTGACATGATCCCCCCCCCCCAACGGTTCACCACCTTGGCTTAGTAGCCGTGGTTTGTTTACCCGCGGTGAACTAGGAGGAACTCACACAGCTGGCCCGGAGTGTAGGGCCGGCCCGAGGAGGCCACTCAGTGTGCTTTGCAAGCCCACTTCGGATGTGTTTTGGTGGGCTGCGGCGAGAGGGGTGCTCTCTCCACCTACCGCCGCAGTCTAGGTGGGGGTCGCAGATAAGGATGTTGGAATGGCGTTGCACCACTCGCCCAATCCTCCTGGACTCTGACAGGGCTGCACCGTTAATTAATGCTTGGTGGTGGGGTTGCGGGGGGGAGAGGAGTGTCGGTATTACGAGGCGCTGCTTTCCCTACTCTCCGCAGCCGAATCTTGGTTGCCGGTGGAGCCATAGACCCCATTGTTTCAGAGGCCCTGCCAATATGCGACGAAGGTGGAACACCATGGGGTTTTATTCAGTGCGAGTCCGACATAACCCCTCCCATCCCCCCCGAGGCGGGTATGCGTAAGCATTTCCCCGTGTAAAAGAAAAAAAGGTATATGATATGATATGAAAAATCATCTGAAGAAGTACTTCTCATCTATATAAACAACTAGTTCCACTAAGTTTCGTCAACCGCTAGTAAAATTCATCAATGTAACTGATTTTCAATTACTATTTAAGGGGATAGAGTAAGTCAGCTCAAATTCTAATTTCGTCCCCACTTGCCGCGCGTTGTATGCTATGTACCAACATGTTTGTAATCACTAATACTGTAAGTAGAAAGGTCGTTAGACACTTATTTCATTAGGTTTATCATATTTATGCCTGTTTCTTAACGCCAAGCCAGTCGCTTCTTATTTTTATTACGGTTATTTCCCATTTTAATTTTACGTCGTCCTGTTGCGTAATGTATATTCTGATCGTAAGCGACACAACCTCCCCGTTCAAAGGCCGAAGCGAAGTGACCATGCGGCAGAAATCACGCTTCAAAAGGCCGATAGTTTAGGTAATTTCTTTTTTACAGTGAAAATAATGGTATTTAAAAAAAAGTAAATAACATAAGCACTGCTTTATAGTTAGTCCAGTTAGTACGCAAAGTTTCATGATCTTATTTAAGGTATTTTATGAATAACAACGGTTTATTGTTTATTTTGGAGGTAACTTTGGATTTTTTTTTCTATCGAGAAAATTTTACGAAATCGTGTTTTCGTCTAACATAATCCTTAACATTAATCCTCAACTTTACCATATATTTATTTCAAAATTAATGCTGCAATATTTTCGGCATAACGAAGGATCTTGCTAAGCCATTTGAGATTATATTTCCCCTTAATTACGAATATTTCATAAATCATTTCAATAAATTATGATAAATTAAAAAACAAACATTACAGTAGTAAATCATCTAAAAGCAAAATAGTCTTTAATAACAATGTAAAGCGCAAGTCAAATAAAATCTATGCCTATATCGTATCTTATGCCTATATAATCTTTGACGGTAACCAACACGTGTGTTTAAACGAAACAGTACAAGCAGGTAACCTGAAAACCTGTGCGTCAGACAGAGATAGCTATAATAAATCAAGGTGATACAGGAGAGTGGCAGACTGACCAAAAATGTCGAAACATTTATTTTTATTATCGTAAAACTAGGAAATGATCTCACAGCGATCCCAAAAAAATCAGAATTTAAAAATTAAAAGTATAACAAAAAACGGACCTTGGATTTATTTGTGTGCAATGGGTAATTTAGCAATTATTATTATCGATTTCCACAACATCCTACCAATTTGGATCAATTTTATCGCTCGGATTCATTTATTACATTTTGCGGATTATGACTGCCTCGTTGGTTTAATGGAAGTTGGCGCGACTGCTGGTCATGTGGTCCCGTGTTCAAATCCCGGAATGGACCAAAATCAATGTTTTTTTTCTGTCAAACATCAAACTCATTACCAACACAGATATATCACATGTACATATTATGGTCGGGTCAAATTAGTTATTAGGTTATTATGTAAAGGAATTCTGAATAACAGTCCGGAATCAGAAAATTGTAATTAGCTGTGTTTCACCCGTGTCTTGAAAATTACGTAAAGTCATGGCTTAGTCTAATCTCTCTCCAGTTGTATCTAATGTCTGTAATCCTGTTCTGTGCAGATGGCTGTCGCCGAAGAGACTAGCATTAATTATATCAACCTTGGCAAATATGCCGCTTAAAAGGCTTTCTAAGAGGGTACACCCTCAGACGTTCAGACGTTTACTTTGAAAGACTTTAATGATTATGATAATTTATAACTCTTGATATAACGAGTGGCGGTAGAGTAAGATAATTTGTCAGCCGATGAAACAATGTCATTTTTAAACCAACCATATATCGAGTTTTTTAATGGAGATATTTGAGTAATTTTTTTTATTTTTACGTGGTAAAGTCACGCTTTTTTTATAGAATAAGGGTGGCAAACGAGCACATAGTTCAACTGTTGGTAAGTGGATGCTGTGGCCCATAGACATCTACATTTATCCTCGATTAAGAATCAAAACGTAAATGCGTTGTAGCTCTGGGGACTAAGATGGAATGCCTCGTTTCCGGTAAAAAAGGGTCTCCGGATCTCTACACTCACCATACGAAACACAGCAGTATTAAGCTGCTATTTTACACTGAAGTTGTTTGTGTTGTTTGTATGTAGCACGAGAGGGTCGGCTCAGTCGCGGTGGAACCACATCCCCAAGAATACCAGCGTAAAACAGCAGTTTCGTGCTGTTCTGTTTCGTATGGTGAGTATTGAGAACCGGAGACTTTTTACTAAGAACGAAGCATTCCATCTCAATCCTCACGGATGAGAACACACTTGCATTTTGATGCGTAGTCGAAGAAAGATGTAGATATTTATGGTACACAGCAACCACTTACCATCACGTAAACTATGTGATCGTTTCTCGGCCTTATCTTATAAGAAAACTTGTTTCTATCTAATAGCAGTAAACATTCTAACTTTTAGGGGTAACAGAGGTTAAGTAACTATAATTCTTAAGCTCGTCTCCGATCCATTTCATCACCAACAGCGCTGATATGACATCATATAAATTAATTGCAATATTTATTATATAGTTGTGAAGTGTCGCCACTACACGGCGCTTTATATACTAGCTGTTCAACGTGACTTCATCTGCGTGGAATTTATTACGATTGTATTTCATGCGTTTTAACTATTTGCGCGGAACCCTAATTCCTTTTCTAAAAGAAAAGTAGCCTATCTGCCAGTAAATTCCAGTTAATATCGGTCCAGCAATTTCGGAGATTGGCCGGAATAAGCAGACAAACAAATCGACAGACAGATAGACAAAAAATTTTAAATTTTTTTTTGCTATCAGTGCCATATATTAGTACGTATGCATTTAGTAAAAAGCTGTTATTTTGATATTACAAACAAACACTTCGATTTTATTTATTTGTATAGATTATAATACTTATTACTCTTTCTTAGAGAATTCACTTCCCTATATCATCCCGTGGCGTGGTAGCAATGGAACAGGAGATAGGCTCGATCTTTCTGACAATGATAATAAATAAAAAGTAAATTCAAAGGCTAAAACCCGACTACTGATAAATCACGCTCTAAAAAGTACAAAACAAGAAAATATTGTCATGTTAAATTGTTATTTACAAACTATTTCATATTTATCGTCTATTATGTAAATAAAATACATATTCATAGCTTTTTTATATAGTATAAGGGTGGCAAACGAGCACAAGTATATGCTGTGACCCATAGATATCTACATCTATGCTTGATAACAAATCAAAATGCAGATGCGTTGTCACCCATGAGGACTAAGATGAAATAAAAAAATAAATAAAATAAAAATTGTTTATTTCGACAACTTGAAATTCATAGGAATTGTTAGTAGAGAAAAACTTACATCTATGTTAATAATATAATTTATACAAATTTATTCAATAATAATTAGAAATGCCTCGTTTCCAGTAAAAAGGGTTTCCGGTTCTCTACACTCACCAAACGAAAAACAACAGCGTTAAGCTGCTATTTGACACTGGTGAGAGCATGGTCCTTTCCTGGTCGAGCCAACTCATTCGTGCTACAACTACACCAGTGATATAGCTGTAGCATGGCTCTACCACGTAGTGATGTTCAGAGGATAGCCGTGGTCATAATATTCCACTTTGCCATATGGCTTATGATTCTTTACTACTGTTAGAATCTACTGTTTTGATAGAGTAAAAACTTTTTCTTCGCCGCAGTCGGGTAATATATATAATATAAAATAAACTGCGGCGGAACTCCAAGCACGCAGCTATGCCAGATATCCTCCCTCCACTCAATGGGGGAATCTATGAGGAAGCCTAAGTCCAGCGGTGGACTTGTGATAGTCTGTAATTAATAACTTTCTAACTTCTTCTAATAAAAATAATATAAATAAATATAAATAATAAAAATCTTTGCATCAAAACCCTTACAGCAATGAGTGCGAATGTGGGCACATAATTCACTTTTTTATAATGAGGCCGTAGGAATATCCGCTACCCCATATCGTCAAGTGGGTGTCAGAGTAAGTAAATTGAAACAGGAAATGGGCGGCAATATATTCCTGATAACAACTCAAAATAGTAAAAAACTGCGGGTTGCCAACCTACCTGCCAAGTGTTGCTAACTATGGCAAAACCCCACCTATGAGGTAATAACATAATACATAAACATAAACACTCACGCCCGTCACCCAGAGGGGTAGGCAGAGACTACAGACTTCCATTTAGAACGATCCTGACATACCTTTCTCGCCTCTTCCACATCCATATACCTACGCATACATGCTCGTCGGTTAAGGGTACTCTTAATTTGGCCCATTTTTAGTATATCTCCAATTTGGTCGACAAACTTCCGCCTAGGACGTCCCTTTCCGACTCTTCCATTCACTTCTGTAACATATATTTGCTTTGTCAGTCTTTCCGCATTCATTCTTTCTACATGACCAAACCACCGAAGCATTCCTTTCTTAATACTGGTCACCGCATCATCTTGCAAACCACACTCTTCTTTTATCACACAGTTTCTCACCCTGTCACTCAGATTCAGCCCTAACATACTCCTTAGCGACCGCATTTCTACTGCATTTATTCTACTCTCGTGCTTCTTCTGCCACACCCAACTTTCACTACCATACGTTAAAGTAGGGACTAATACAGCACTGTGAATTGCCATACGTGCCTTTTTTGACACATTCTGACTTTTCACAATAGAGTGTAGAGCCCACTTCTTCAACTTTCAAATTTTCCAAACAACTGTCCATAAATAGGTTGAACAGCCACGGGGAAGCAACACAGCCCTGTCTGACACCTTTATGGATGCCAAACCAGTACGAGTAGACCCCGTTGATTCTAACACAAGCACTCGAGTCCCTATACAGAGACTTTAATGCCTGTATCAAACCAGCGCTCAACCTAAATGCGTTCAGCGTTTGCCATAACACATCCCTGTCCACTCTGTCATAAGCCTTTTCCAAGTCCATGAACGCACAAAAAACTTTTTGGTTTTTCGCCAAAAACTTCTCCGCGATTATGTGCATGGAAAAGACTTGATCTGTACACCCCATTCCCTTTCTAAATCCCGCTTGCACATCCCAAATTTTTCATGTTTTTTACTATTTCAATTAGTACCTTAGCATACAGTTTTCCCACAATGCTAAGAAGGCTGATACCACGGTAGTTTTTACAGTCCTGCTGTGACCCTTTTCCCTTATATATTGGGACTATCACGGCTTTGCACCAGTCTCCCGGTACCCGCTTTAGTTCCCAACATAAATTAAACAAGGTGTATAGCAGGCCTGCCACCACGTCCTCTCCAGCCCTTAGCATTTCGGGTGAAACTCTATCATATCCGGCTGCCTTACCTACTTTCATGCTTTTCATTGCTTTCATTATTTCATCTATACTTATCTCCCTATCTCTTTCATCTTCTTTCGGAATTTCTATTTCATTTAGTTCACACTTCTCACTCATAAATACGCTTTCAAAATATTCCTTCCATCTCTTTAGACTCAACACTTCATCATTCAGGATACAGCCATTCTCGTCTCGTATCGTATTCAATCTAGGCTGTTTTGAAAGTCCCCTGGTATTTCTTACGAGTTTCCAGAACATTTTAATATTTGCCTGGAAGTTATCCGATATTCTTCTATCATTCCTATCCGTTCTTTCTTGCTTTTTCCTTTCAACTAATTCTTTTACTCTCTTATTTAAACGTTTAAACTCAGCCTTTTTTCTTTCATTCTCATCATTCTTACCGCCAGAATTACCAGCTTTGGTCGCTAGTAAATCTAGCCATGCTCTCTTCTTTGCTTCAACTTCCATACGTACCTCATCATCCCACCATAACGTATTGTCTTTCCTTTCATTCGTTCTCTTACTAACACCACATACTTCGGTAGCTGCATCCACTAAACCTTTCTTAACATTGTGGCATAATGAACATTCTCCAAGTCTAACTCATTCACACACAACTCATCCAAATTACTTATATTTTCTCTCAGTCTGCATTTGTACTTGTCTTTCACATCTTCATCTTGTAACCTCTCAATTCTTATACGCTGTAACGCAGTGGTAGACACAGATGTCCTATGCCGCCAACGTCTGAATAAACCCCTAATTCGGCATAAGACCAGGTAGTGGTCCGTCCCTACGTTGGATCCCCCGGTAAACCCTTGTATCCACCACTGCGCTCCTCATTCTTTCATCCACAGTTATGAAATCTATCATGCTTCTATCATCACCTCTTTCCCAAGTATACATGTGAATCTTCTTATGACGAAAGAAAGTGTTCGTCACAAAAAAGATTCCTTTCCACACATATGGTGAGGAGGCTTTCACCATTCTCATTTATACTTTCATCACCAAACGTTCCCAATATCCTTTCATAACCAAGCCTCCTCACCCCAACCCTTCCATTAAAATCTCCTAGCATAATAATATTTTCATTTCCCTTACACTTCATTAACACCATCCTTACCATTTCCCAAAACTGCTCCCGGATATAAGTGGGCTTAGACATGTCTGGGGCGTAGACCCCTAACACAAACAACTTCTTTAAGCCCACTTTCATTCGTATCCATAGCAGTCTTGGGCTTACACATTCATACTCTTTCACACATTGGCCCATTCTTTCTGAAAGGATGATACCTACTCCCTGGCATGCCCGCTCGATCTCGTCTACACCAGACCAGTATGCGGTATACATACCATGTGCAGTGACATCCTTCCCCTTCCTTTTCGTCTCATTTACACATAATACATCTATTCCTCTATCATACATCATATCGCATACTTCATCCATTTTATCATTCATTGCCCCACATACATTCAACGTAGCCAGACGGGCCTCTGCAATCCACTTTTCGCCTCTCTGGGAGACAGAACGTGATGGGTGGCGAACCTCGTCGCCGGTTTTCCTCCCGGAGATTCTTCGCATCCCTGCCCCATTAAAGGGGCGCCGGGAACTCGGGGCCATTTCTTTTACTTTTTGCCTCATGGTGCGAAAACTAGGGCGTGGCATATTTTACGCCGCTACCACACGGCGAGTAGCCGAGTCTGTTCTTTCGGCTTTGTCGCTCTTTTAGCACCACCCGGGGGAAACGTGTAGGGTGGGCCTAGGATTAGGTGGTCGAAGCCTACGGACGCGAGCGACTTATCCCCCCTATGAGGTAATCTAAGAGGGAAGCCTAAGTTCAGGATAGATAGACATAATGAGGCAATCCCTTATAACTACAAATAATAGAGAATCGTCGAATTAGTTGCCTAGAAACCGCATTGATCTAACAAATCGAATACCAAGGCATGAAAGGAAAACAACTTATGTGATAAAGAAAAACATACCTTTGCTCACAACGTAAATTTCTATTATATCTGTAGAGAGAGTTTATGTTTGGTTAAAAGAGTGAGGATAAGATGTCGGTCCTGAACGATGACGTGGAGATGGAAAAGATCGCAGAGGACGAACTCTCCAAGTTACAGAGACAGGTGAAAATATTTGTGAAATACGTAAACTTTTTAAAGAGATTTTTTGTTGATTGTTTCTATTTTAAATATTCTTCATTTACTTTATTGGCCCTTAAAAACTCACATTTGGAACTAAATCTCTCTCATCTTATCTCACGACGAGATACGTAGGCAGTGGCGGTCCTAGCAAAATTTTTAGGTGGTGCGAGATCTCATAGGGGCGCCCCTCTAAGTACAAAACCTGTTCCTATACCATGCAGCTTTGCTTTTTCTTGATTTTAAATACTATTAGACCTATCAAAAATCTATAGTAGGTGTATATGCGGGGCAAACAGAGTTGTATCTGTCGCTCTTGCCATAGCAGTTGTTCTGCTTATTCAAATTAAAGAAATGTCCATTCCGCTCGCACTACTTACTCTGTTGCGCTCGACAACGCCATTATGCTTGCCTTGCTGCGGTGACTAGTTATACAGATTATTTACCATAATAAGAGTTAATAATCTTGTTTGACAACTTTTATTTAAACTGTTGTTACGCAGTGTTAAAAAAGAACTACCATAAACAAACTTAATGAAAAGTCTAAATGGCCAGCTTTCTAGCTTATGCGCTTGCATTTTTTTTTATTAATTGGGAATAATTTAACTTCTGGGATATAGAATTTTCTATGGAAAAATTCTAAGATATGACAGTCTTTCCTGACACATAGTAGAAACGTAGGTAAATTTTTAAATGTTTTAATGTACTAAAACTTCGTTTCCCTTTAACGTAGTACAAGTATTGTCAGCAAGATACGAAGTGCTGTCTACACATTTGGGAAAAATATCCTGCTAATCATTATTTTTAATAAGTCTGAGAACTTTGTGACTCTACCGATTGAAGATCTTTAAATACTTAATGGGTTTAAGCTCATAAGTTCCTGAATCAATTTACAACTAGACAAATCATATTACGCTTTTTGACCTTTCAGGAATTATTTTCATGTTGTATAAAAATGAACACGTACTCGTATCATAGAATTTTGATTGTTTAAGTCAAGGAACTAATCCACTTTTTTTATAGGATAGGGTGACAAACGAGCACATAGTCCACCTGATGGTAAGTGGTTGCTGTGGCCCATAGACATCTACATCTATCCTCGATTACGAATCAAAATGCATATGCGTTGTCACCCGTGAGGACTAAGATGGAATGCCTCGTTTCCAGTAAAATGGGTCTCCGGTTCTCTACACTCACCATACGAAACACAGCAGCATTAAGCTACTATTTCACGCTGGTATTCTGTGAGAGCGTGGTCCTTCCCCGGTCGAGCCGACCCATTCGTGCTGCAACTATACATCCAATATAACTGCAGCATGGCTCTACCACGTATAGAACTTTTAATTGTATCAATCACAGTATAAAAAACGTTCATTTTAAACAATTGTTTAGGATCAGTTGGTATCCCAACTATGGCGTCGTACACAAATCTTTCTTCGGGATCGGGCTGGGTTAAAAATTGGATCTGTTATTAGAGCAGATGAAAAGCCTCTGCACTGTTTCAAAATTTTCAAACAAGACGACACCTTTCGTAAAACCATAGATTCAGACTGCAAACTTTTTTTTATGCGAGCAGCTGTGCAGGTCTAGAAAGACCAGTATCACTGCGACCTAAAAGATCTATTGTAATCGCTGCTATGGCTATAGTTCACTACTAAGCCCTATGTCTTCAACGAATAGAAGGAGTTGCTTAGCTGTGAACAATTTCACTTCTTTTGGGCGAAGTAGATAGTTTCCCAGATGTGATACAATTGCGCATTAAGCGTCCACAATCAGTCAGGATCTGCAGAGGCCATTCTTCGGTTAAAGAACAAAAACGGCACATCCTTAAGTTGCTTAGTCTCAGGGTGGCCATATGCTTTTTAAAACAACAGTGTTCAGTCAGGTCTCTTGCCAGAATGCGCAGTTTATTTTTACCTAATCCCAGGGCTTCTGAAGCGAATTTACGATCAAAAGCCATTCGAGCATTAGGTTTGAAAAATGTTTTAAGCCTAGTGTTTCAGACCAGATCTTAAGTGACTTATTGTGATAAGGAGTTTCAAGGGTCAATCGAACTAGGCTTTTTAAGATTTCACAAAATGGCTCGGTTCCAAATTGTGTGCCTACAATACCAGCGTAGCACGGAACCCATCTTAAAACGACCCTGTCGTTAAGACGGTTCACGCAGTCTCCAACTAGCTTCGAGTTCACTAATTTTAATCTAATCGCTAGCAGTGCTGCTTGACTATCAGGGATAGATTATATTATTGACGTAGTTTTTTTGCAGATTGATTTCCGCACAGTAGAGTATGACAAAAATTTCTGCCTGGAAGATAGCGGAGAATCTACACTAATTCATACTAAGTTTGACTTTGGGACATACCCCATAAATTCCAAAACCTACTGACTCATCGGTGTACCATATAAAGATACTGACTTCACATATAACCTGTCCATACAGCTAGTTTTCTCTGGAGGATAGTTCCATTACATATTTTTTATTAAAAGTGTATAGTGGACGCATGATATCTGAGATCATGCATAAGACCATCTAGTCCATGGTGTTCACCCGTGGTGCTGGTAAAGAAGAAGGATGGCAGCATGCGGTTCTGTGTTGATTACCGCCGTCTGAACGACGTTACAAAGAAGTATTGAATTTGGCGAGACAAGCGAAGCTTCGGAACGAAATAAAGTGAATCAGTGTGATTAATTATTGGTGTTTTAAGTTTTAATTGGTCTAAAGAAAATTAAAGTGTTAATTTAGGTAATTCTATCGGCAATTTTTATTGTCACGAACCTCAAGCTCGTAACAGTATTATTGAGTGGTGTGTCGTCCATAGTTTGATGTTGGTGGGTGTGCTGGTACTGGGAGTGGTGGCTACGGGGATAGTGTATGCAATTGAGGGGGGTTGGAAGGTGCTCTTCAGGCTGAGTAGGACACATCATTTTATTTTATTACGCGAATATGAGCAAATTAAGCTCTAGTAACTTCAACCGCATCGATTAAAAAATGCCCGAGATTATGGAGTCAAATTATGGATTGAACACCTTTAATTTTCCTGCCATGTTCGCACCATTATTGTACCCTTGACCTCGACAGTCATTCATATCTAAGTCAAACACTTGAACAATTGCATCAAGAAAGAGACCAGTCAGTCCTTTTACCGAAGAGTAACTTACTGGCTTGTACGAGTAAGCAACAAAATACTCGTGCTTTGACGTCCTAATTAACGTTAACAAAACAGAATGTTAGTGAGCTAAGAGAGTGAAATTGTCGACCAGTTCCGCCCGATGTGGTTTCAAAAGCGTCCCCCCTCTCCCACGATATACGTGGCGCCCTCGGTAGTCAATATGTTATATAATCTACATAGTTACATTTTTTATTTATCACGGAATTGTCAGGCGACAGAGTAATTATAAGTTTAATTATAATATTAATGTTATTTTGCATAACATACAAATACTATCTATACACATTAATAACATACACTCTATCGCGTTTATGCTCGATGTATGTTTGTTAGGTTATTATTATTGCATAACTATTATTGTTAGGTTAATAACTATTATATTATTGTTTATAACAGAATTACTCGATTTAACTTTATATTATAATTACTATTAGTTGTTAACATTAATGATTATGGATAATAAATAGAGTAATATAATTTAACAGGAAGAATAATGTTTTGATTTCTGTAAAAGAGTGGGGCGGAAATGATGCCGCCCCACCCTGCTAACGAGTGCGAAAGGTTGATTAGTAAATGGAGAGTGGCATTAGCTCAACTCGAGTCGTCGCAGTAAGACGTGAAGTTAAGTTGAATTGTGTATAAGTTTAAATTGTAAAGTGAACCAAAGTGTAATAGTTTGAATCTACCGTTTTGTTTTCTACCTGGACTCGTAATAGTATTGTAGAAAGTGAAATAAAGTGTAATAGTTGGAATCAACCCTTTTATTTTCTACCTGATCTTGAAATAGTACAACAGATCAGAAGTGGGATAAACAAGATACATATTTAATTATCTTGCCACGTGCACCGCTCGAATAATGTAAGTATTTTTTCGTGTATATAAATTGATATTTCGCATATTTGTCCTACTAAGTATAACTGTAATTGTTGATTTTAAAGTTTGATGAATGAAAGTGGTTTTTTTTTTGTTATTCTACCGTCTTTTTTTCATATAAGTCGTGAAAATTAAAAACGTAATACTGATAATGAAACTCAGTTTCGTTTGATGATACACGACATTATGAAAACGAAATAAATTTGTCAATGTTATAACTATTGCAGTATGATGAATCTGTACCAATAATAAATATAATGACTAAAACTAAAATAACCTACACAGCTTAACTATTTAATGTGCAACTTTTAAAATGAAGGTCAGGTTCTAATTACAGAATTAATTTGCTATGTACATTAAAAGAAAATCTCTGGACAAATTCTAGGCTTACACCTGAAGTTTCAGAAAATCGGACAAGAGCAAGGACGGATGACCCGAGGTAAGGGTTGAATGAGATTAGTGATGATGCGACCAGTCGAGGGGAAGCACTGGCGCATCTATCTAATCAAGGAGCACCCAGGATAGTTTGCTCAAGGACAAGAGCAAGGACGGATGACCCGAGGTAAGGGTTGAATGAGATTAGTGATGATGCGACCAGTCGAGGGGAAGGACTGGCGCATCTATCTAATCAAGGAGCACCCAGGATAGAGGTGCAAGGACGGAATTTCAGCCAGGTATTGATACGGAAAACGCCCTGCTCGAGGATAGAACAGGTACGTTCCAAGGATAAGGAAGAACTACCAAGGAAGGGAGTGCGAACATGGTATCAGACTAGTCAGTCTGGTAGTGAAGATGGAAATGATGGAAGAAAGAAAAAGGGTAAACGGTTAACTCACCATAGATGGAAATGGAAGAGTAAAAGAAAGCGCGATTATTCGACATCTTCGGAGGATGGCGCTTCACAGCATACTAGGCGTCAGCGGCAAAGGAGTATAAGTAAGGAACCAGGTACTAATATTATATTAGATAAGTTTTTAGATATTTTAAGTAAATTCAGGAGCTCGAATAGGCCTTAACTTGCTTTCAACACTAACTTCATACCGGAATTTGACCCTTTGTCGAAAGAGCAAACTATTTTAACTTGGATAAACAAAGTAGAAGAGTTCGCGGAAATTTATAGCTGGGATGAAAAAGAAATTATCCATTATTCATTACCTAAACTTAGTGGCGTTGCCAAAACCTCTTTTCAAGGTTTGCTTTCACTATTGTATACATGGCCCAAGTGGAAAAAGAAATTGTTAGAATAATTCCCCTATGGACTACTACTACGACTTGGGGCACACGTTTACAGAAAAACCTGATATTTTGATTATCAAAACTCCTAGCAAATTAACCTTCCAAAAGATAACTCAAAATAAAATTCGTTTATTAACTGAAAGCGTCACCAATATTCCTAGTAACAAAATTTAAATTATTTTGTTTGATTTATGTTAAAAGTACCCTCGAGTACTTTCATAATTTCTTAACGTACCTAAATATGTCAAATGTCGAAAGAAACGTCTGGAGCATTCTAGAAGAGTTATAGTTTACGTTCAGTGCAAAATTAACTTATTCGAGATTTGTTATAATTTGATAGTTCATGCAAAATAGGATTTACATGGGCTACGTATTGAAATCGGAAATCTTTAAGTGATGTGTCAAAATTAAGGATTAACCTTCACGTGCTAAGAGTTGAAAATAATCAGTGGCCTTTTGTATTCTGTTGATAAGCGTAGCAGCTTACTCCGAATATTGTGTAGTCGACAAGATTGGGATTTGCTATCGAGGAATTGTTAGAAGTCGCTACAACGGTTACCGATTGAAAGAGGCTTGTGCGCCCGGATAAATCTGCTGTTTACGACCTAAATGAAGTCGGTGATGGTCGAGCGTTGTAATATTTAACAAGTGTCAATATCTGTTTGCAGGCGGTGATAACTGATATAGATCAAATATTTACTGCCACCCGCACGAGGACGTGCGATAGTCGGAGGCGGCCGTGCCAGCGCGTCTGCAAAGTATAGAGGTTGCATCATTCTGGAGGAATGGTCATATTCATGGTGGTGTCATAGAATTGAGGTTATATCGGGAGCCCAATATTTTCTGCAGTGTGGAGTTCACTGTGGGTGTCGTGCGCAAGAGATTCCGACAAGGTCATTCAACGAGTGCTGGGACTCGTGGAATGAAAGAATAGTGGTTCCGCCGTTGTAGTGGTTCTTCTAATGCAGAAGAATATTTGTGGTGTTGCTGTTGGTTTTTATACTTTGTTATTATTGTGTTATTGCGTCCCTCACGTTACACTACTGTGTGATTGTGATGGGGAATGATTGTGGTTTGGTCGGGCTATATTGCTCCTGCAGAGAAAAAAAAATAGAAAAAGAGAGGAAAAGTGAAAAAAAATGGTTCTATCAAACTTAATCGAAAAAAATAAGTCGAAAAAAATATTGAGGGAAAAAAAAGAGAAAATAAGTAAGAAAAAATGTGGTGCTTGCTATCATTGAAGGGCTTATGTCGGACCAATGATATGGCTACAGGGAATAGTGATTCCGGACTAGCAGAAACAGTAAGAGAATTTTGAAGGGCATGTTGCCGGACCAAAA
Organism: Parnassius apollo; assembly: GCA_907164705.1. Lineage (NCBI taxonomy): Eukaryota > Metazoa > Arthropoda > Insecta > Lepidoptera > Papilionidae > Parnassius > Parnassius apollo. Next base: position 3,874,574 of record CAJQZP010000547.1, on the reverse strand, counting down.
CTGATTAGTGTTGCAGGGTTCAAAAGAACCGGTCCAATACTAATTGCCTGAAGGGTCGATGTAGACAATTCAATATAGACTGTACCAGAACGTATTGTTGAATGTGTAAAAGTTTATGACTTTTGTCAAGATAATCGAACGATGTTTTTCTGTCTACAGATAACTAAGATTGTGATGCAGCGCGTGCTAGGACGCACGCATGGCCGTGTCGCAGCGCCTGTAGTCGGAATTATTGTAAACAACACGTGCACCGTACACCTGCGCATTGCATCTGCGGTGGCGCTCGTGTAGCTACTTGTCTCGATTGTATAAAACGGACTGAGCGGCCGCCGTTAAGACAGTCATGGCCATGGCTCTGGCGTGGCACGGTTCACTTGTTGTATCCCGCTACCAGCTCATCCTGGACTATTCGGATAATTAATTCGTAGAAACGAATTAATTATTATTATCAGCTATTAAATAAGTCTTGGTACAATTTATAGTTGGTTACCTATGATCCGTGTATTTTGTGATTGTAAATTAATTCTATTTAACTACCTCCCCACGTATACAACTATGGCAAATACCCCTGTAGGTCTATGGTCGACAGCATCCACTTACCATCAGTTGGACTATGTGCCTTTTCTATAAAACCACTCCTCTGCTGAACACCTTGCCCGGTAGGAGATCTCCTCTTTTCCTTTAACGGCCAAAATTTAATTGGATTCTCTGCATATCAATCTATAAGGACGCCAAAAAATATAATACATTAAACATATTGCAGTTTCGGGTGATGGAGATTGACCGTGCGACAGTGATGAGCAGCGTGCAACCAACGCTGAGGATGCAGAGGAACATCATCCGTTCACTGAGCGACGAACTTGATAAAATCATGTTGGAGCTTAAGGTGAGATTAAGTTCCTGTACCATTACAGCCTTTACTCTACTGCTGAACGTTCAGCAGTGGACTTTAATAAGTTCTAACGGTAACGGATTGTTTACCATAGGAGTATATGTACATACAAAACAAGAACATAGTGTTACGAGCTTGGGGTTCATGACAGAAAAACTGACTACTGAATTACCAAAATTGACACTATTTACCGAACACGAATCACAACTTAAAACACACTAATAATATCTAAATAAAAATAATATCTAATCACATTAGGTCGCATTTATATCGCTCCGAAGTATTCGCTTGAATTGCCAATTCAATACTGACGCGGTTGCAGTTCTTACTGTCCTTATACCGGGTGTTTTTGAAACTCTCCCGAAAAGGAAGACAGACTACTATACTAAGGATACCTTTGATGATGGGACGAAAACAAAATCTACCTCCTTACCGGCCTTATAGAGGGCCTCTTCTACTGAAACATCTAGAATGTTCGAGTATATACCGGTCCCAACTGACTAGGCGTAGAAAGTTCTAGTATGGATTTTTTTAGAAAGCTCTCCTAGTTCTGCTACTCGATACTAGATGGCGCGAGTTACCACTCGCCAAATACCAGGCATTAATTATGGCGCGCAACAATAGGTACACTGTAATTATGATCTTTCTCTTTTTAAAAAAATGTAGTCAGCTAAAAATACTTAATTTCTTTAATTCTATTAATATATCCCATAACAATATATACAGACATACATACTCACACTCGCCCTCTAGGGCGGTAGGCAGAGAGTACGGACTTCCACTTGGCACGATCCTAACACTCCTCTCTCGCCTCCTTTACGTCCATATACCAACGCGTACATGCTCGACGATTAAGGTTAAAAGTACACTTAATTTGGCCTATCTTCAATATCTTCGTGCTAACAATTTAATGAATTTCTATTCCTAAATACGTAGGTGCCTACTTTAAATATGAAGAATTTCAATAGAATCAGGCGTTGCTTTGTGGAAATCATTGTATTAAAATATAAAAATTAATTAAGATCCGCGTGGAAAATTAAAATGTGTTTGTTTACCTAGTTTGAAGAGCACCTCCATTTTTTGTTTCGTATTTTGATATAAATATGCATTACAAGTGGAAGCAAACTTCGGAATTCCTTACTAGGTATAATTATTGTTCAAGCATTAATTTAACGTAAGAATTAAAATCTTTACACATCTATAATATATGAAATTGAAATGTCTGCTTGTAAAATTAAAATAACTGCATTTAATTGAGCTCACGGACTTATTTGTATGACACTTAAATACGAATAATCATTTTTAATTAATTATAGACGTGACGATAGACTTTTGGAAATATTGCGTGTACATATTGCAACATGTTTATTTTTTATATTATAATAGTAATAATAATAAGTGTCCTCCAAACCGAATTTCGGCCACGGCGGCTTGCCTCAACGGAGGATAGGATCAGCGCAGGACAGGATTATAGTGCCCAAGCGTATGCGCAAGCACAAGTGCACTCTCTATTCCTACTAGAGAGATCAGGCGCAGGACCAACGGCTTTACGTGCTTTCCGAGGCACGGGGGTGAGGCACCGCCATCTTTCCGACTCCGGGCAGCTACAGAGAATTTCTTGACAGAAAAAGTCAATAATTGATTTTTTGGCCCGACCCGGGATTCGAACCCAGGACCTCATAAGTAGTCTCACTACTACAACCACTAGACCAACGAGGCAGTCTCATTACTTTTACATTATATTATTGATTTGTCTTGTAAATATTGATCTCTGTGTTTGCATGCATGTCCTTCATTATTATAACTAAAATAATTATTTTAAATGACTTCACATTAATAGATCCAACCCGGGCCAAGCCGAATCGGATAGCTAGTTAAAAATAACTCTTATTGTTAAACTTTTTTGATAATTTCGAAATAATTTGCTTTACATTTACAGCTTAATTTTATAATGAATACCTGATTATGCTATCACTAAAATCGATTTCGTAGTTTTTTTATAAACAAAATACCGAATTGCATCTAAATTTAATTTTCAAATTGTCATCTGTGTATATACTGAATGTTTTTTTTACAGTCTGGAAAAAATAGTGTAACAGGTAAACGGAATAAGAGCCTGATGTTTTACAAATTTTTTGCTTTTACATTAACATATTATGAAATTTTACTATCAATAAATATTAAATACCATTAATTTGAAATAAATTTTCGGTAATAAGAAAATAAAAACAAATATTTTGAACTAAACAAATAAATGAATTAAAAACTATAGAAATTAAAATATTACGCACCCAATCAGTAGTGTTTATTGATAGATCAATTTCACCACGGGCTTCTATTCCGTTCACCTGTTACACCCTTATTTTTCAGACGGTAATAAAATCACACATTATACATAAAATGGAAGTATCTGTCTGTAAGTCGAAATCACAGTCTTTTGTCGAACTCAGTGAGTCTTTTTCATACAATAACATTAAAACAAGAATAAAAAAATTTAAGCTTTTGTCTGTCTGCCTGTCTTTCTGTCTATGCAGGCTAATCTTTAGAATGGCTGAACCGATTGTGATGAAAGTTTACAAACGGATGGAAAGCTATGCCAGGATTGATCTAGATTATATTTAATTATTATATTAATTATTATTATTATTATTTTCATTATTTATTTATTTATTCATCTCTTTACAACTTCTTACTAGCTACCTAGTTTACAATAACAATGTAGTTAGGACCTAACGTCGTGAGAGACTGATGCTTATGATAGGTTTTATACTAAAAACCTGAGTTACAGGTCACCACACAATTTTAACCTGAAAACTTGGAGTGTTTTTGTGAAATTGAAAAATAAATGGTAATGGGTTACTCTTTAATGACTATTTAAAAAATCGCGATGGTGCCACTTTCACATATTATACTCACTGGCGGAACTAGTATCTAGCCAAATTTTACGCTAAGTTCAAATAAATAAATAATGATATACCGTTATTGGACATACGAGTAAATATAGCTTCTACATTTATTTGAAATTATCCGAAATTAAATGTGATAATATATGAGCAACAACTACGTGTACAACGTGGCGCACCTGTGTCTGCGATTCAATTCACAAAGTTTTTGTCTACTGTTTACTCCTTTATTTATTTATTTTATTTTCTCATGGCATTCTCTACCAGCTAACCTTGGATAGAACAGAGAGTGAGTTATAGACAGTTAAGTTGTCATGATCAAATTCAATTCAAATAAAATACATACACAAATGCAACACATACATAAAATATATATATATATATATATATATATATATATATATATATATATATATATATATATATATATATATATAAATACACGTTTATATAGATAGGCTGTGTAGATATGTTCGTATAGTTTTCTTTGAAAAATATTTTTGGTAGGTATTATTCGCAGATCAACAGGCAGTTTGTTCCAGGGGGGAAAATAAAGTTCCAGTGAAAGAACTGACATTAATATAAACCCTCTTAGTGACACGCTCATTACCAAACTACACGACACGAATTATGATGCCAATTTTCCCCTTACACTGCGGATTTAGGATCGTAATAATAATTAAATTTTAAAAAATATATTTGCTTATCACCGATGACTGACATTATTACGGTGTACTTAAAAAATGGAATAAACTAAATTACGCAATTAGCCCCATTAACTAATATTAGTAAGTCAAAATGAACTACGTTTCTCTCCATACATAAACAAGCGCATTTTCTTAAATTATTTTTTAACACTTATTACCCGTTAACTACTACTACTGTGAATGCAACAATAATTTTGCTTTATGAGTTTGGACCTCTTTGACGTAAACGAGACTCTTTATTTCACCCAACAGATAAAAGCCTAACTGTGAAAGGTTCGGCTAGTTTGCAGGCCATAGTATAGGGTCTCCGTGCGCTATTTAAGTTGTCTCTCACTGCACTTGAATAGTTTGATTAGCTGTCAATTGTTCTCAGATTGTTAACTACACGTACGCTAATTTCTAGCCGCGGTAAAGACTCACTTTCGTATAATCTTTGCGCACCACGTAAACTTCCATTGCTTAAAAATATAACACCGCACCATTTCGTAGTTTCATTGTAATTGCGGTTCGAATATTTTCGTTCCTTGATTGGTAACGAAACGACACTACAAAAATTTAAAAATAGCACTTTGTAAGAAATGAGTTCACGGTCAACACGCTAGCTAGGGAAGGGTGCGGGAAGACGTGCGAATTTAATTTAACCTTTACGATGTGCATGCGTATTGCGTAGTTAAATAGTAGATGTTAGATATTTATGAAAGACAAACATTTAAATTAATGCATTACCACGAATTCTGAATTAAAATAATAAAAAGGACAGAATGTTTGAGATTTTTTTGTTATTTTTATTTCGCCATTCGCCTATATTACGTAATCGGAACCTTCTCTGCAATTTTGGCCGTATATTGCAAAATAACCCCGTATGTTACTTTCCACAGCTGACAAATAGCACTTCAAACGTTCTGGAAAATGCTAGAACAAGAGAAAAATTGATCACGTTGCTCAAAGAACACGAAAAATATTCTGCGGAGGTGCGAGATCATCGTAGCACTATCAGAGAACTCGACTTCCTCCTGAAGCAAGTTCAAAAAGAAATTAAGTCTTTAAAATCGAGTGGCACAGGACTTGAAAAGGTAATTTAAAGTATATAAATTATATATATAGTATAATTATAATTATATATAGAGTATACTTTATATGTATCCCTCATTAAATGCACTTGAGATGCAAAATCAAATAACATTTATAAGTAATAGCATTTTGATTGCTTTATAAACATATTAGAATACATTGAATTTGTATTTAATTTAGCATTTAATTTGAATTTACTGGTTATTTTAATTTTTATAAACACTTTTATTATTTTAATTTCACAAATTGATATAATCAGTTTTCATCATCAATTATTTTTATGAAAAATAACTTTAAATGATCCTTAAAATTTTGAGTATAGTAAAATTAAAGTTACAACCGAAATAATTCCCTCTGCTGGGCAGAGACCTCCTCTCATATCTGAGGGGGTTATGAAGTAACTAGTTCGCCGTCTGTTTTGACTTCACATGTCCTCTAAATGTTTTATTCCTCCAACTTGGAGGTTTTCTAACCTTATTTTCCTTCACCGCCGGGCACGTAATAAATATGTACAGAATAATAATTAACCAGGGGTACACAGTGGTAGAGCCATGCTGTAGCTATACTAGTAGTATAGTTGTAGCGACGAATGGGTCGGCTCGACCGGGGAAGGACCACGCTCTCACAGAATACCAGCGTCAAATAACAGCTACTGTGTTTCGTATGGTGAGTGTAGAGAACCGGAGGCCCTTTTACTGGAAACGAGGCATTACATGTCGTCCTCACGGGTGAGAACGCATCTGCATTTTGATGCATAGTCGACGAAAGATATACCTAGATGTCTATTGGCCACAGCAACCTCTTAATATCAGGTGGACTGTGTGCTCATCTTATAAAAAACATTCATGGTACTTAAAAAAAATAAAAATTGTTTATTTCTTTAAAAATATCGCACATTACATAGGTATGGGAATAAGTGAGACATCCTTTTAAGTAAATATATACTTGTGGCAGGAAGTCCCGCTCTTCTATAGCTAGAATTACATTTTTTGTTTATTATTTAACTAACTTTAATTACATTTAATAAACACAAAAAAACTGGTACTGGCAGGGATCGAACTCTGACTAGCGCTTAGCCCATAAGCTAGCACGACTCGTTTTAAATTTTACAGTATAAATTAATAAGTAAATAGGTTGAAAATATTATAGGTGACGTTGCACGGTTAAATTAAAGAATTCAAAAAATTCATTAAAATTTCAAACTATTTAAGAGGTCGCCATTGGAGGAATTGACAATCATCATCATCATCATTTCAAGACTCGTATTTGTGTAATGCCACGATTGGAAGCAAAGTATATAATCGCGTTTACTATTTGAGTTGATACTTCCGAAATATGTGGTTAGTAGATTTTGTCACGGCGCCACTACACGGCGTGTTAGAAAACCAAATGTTCTGCCTATTCCTTATAAATACAACCCTCTATATAACAAAAATACAATATGGTCATAATATAACTTACGTGGCGCAGTGGCTTAGCAATGAGTTGCAGCGCTAGGGTCGCGGGTTCGAATCCCGCACGGAACAAGTATTTGTACGGTCTACAAATAGTTGTTGCAGGTCTGGATGTTTGTCCTTGTGAAATTTATGTATTGAAACGATACGGGACAAAATCCTAGTGTGGAGGTAACGTTTTTTAAAAGGAAGAAAACATTTGGCTGCATGTTCTATTTGAAGGTGTGCTCGTGTCATGAGGCGACAGAGGGGAACAAACCAGGAGATGAGCAGCATCATCTTCCGAACCTTAATAAAAAAACTGCGGTTGCCAACCCTCTTGCTCAGTCTAGTTATTTTTGTGAGAGACCAATATTTAGCACTGGAATTTTAACGGACTTTAACGGTAATGGTTATGTTCTACTCGTTCCCGAAGTACTACGCGGACGCAACAAATCAGAGCATGGTAGTTCAGCTGGAGAACCGCCTCGATACGGCCATGAAGAAGTTCAACACGGTCAACAGCGAAAACTATAAGATGAGACTTGAGATCGACTGTTTACTGCGCGACCGGTAAGATGAACATTGTCCTGGGTATTGTTCACCAACATTAAAAGTCTAACTTTTTTAAATGAACAATGCATAATATGCATGAAGTGCCACAGACGGGTGTTGTTTGTTCTTAACTCACAAGAACACGAGCATAAGTTGACGCTGGTATTCTGTGAGAATGTTGTCCCTCCCCGTTCGAGCCGACCCATTCGCGCTACAACTATATTACTAATATAACTGCTGCATGGCTCGTTGGTCTAGTGGTTGTAGTAGTGCAACTGCTGATCATGAGGTCCTGGGTTCGAATCCCGGGTCGGGCCCGGAGTCAGAAAGATGGCGGTGTCTCACCCCCGTGCCTCGGAAAGCACGTAAAGCCGTTGGTCCTGCGCCTGATCTTCTCTTCGGTCGTGTCGGTTTAATGTCCCATCGAATTATGAGAGTGAGGGAACATAGAGTGCACCTGTGCTTGCGCATACATTTGAGCAGTATAACCCTGTCCTGCGCCGATGGCTAGTCTCCATTTAGGCTGGCCGCTATGACTGAAATTTGGTCTGGAGGACACAAAGCCAGTCTCAACTTCCGTTGAACCTAGACACCTCCGCGAGATATGGTTAAAATGCACGAGTATTTGAGCAAGCACAAGCGCATTTTCTATTCCCTCACTCTCATAGACGGCGATCTGACAGGACCGGAGAGTGATAAGGCGCAGGATCGACCGAGACACGGGGGTTAATCAACTTTAAAATCTCTACTCTGGGCTTTTATTGAGAATTTTTTAACAGATAATCACGACAACTGATATTGTTCCGACCTGGGATTTCAAATCCGGGATCACATGTCGTAACTATGGCCACTAAACCCACAAGGCACACGCAACCATAGGAAACACAGCAGCATTAGACTGGTATTTCACGCTGGTGTTCTATAAGAATCGTGAGTGTCGGTATAAGAATACGCACTACCCCATTCATCCCGTGGCTATCGTAAGATGCGACAGAGGGAAATAGAACCAGGAGCAGCAGTATCTTCCTAATAACAGGTGAATAAAAATAAAAACAGCGGTTGCCAACCCGCTTGCCAAGCGTGGCAACTACGGCAAATATCGCCAACTATGAGACAATCTATGGGGAGGCCTATGTTCAGCAGTGGACTTTCCATAGGTTGCAAAGGTAAATGGTTCTGAAAGAGCAACAAACTTCCCCAATCAAGCTGACCTATCCATATCCAATCCATAATACAGCTGCAGTGTAACTCTAATACGTTGTGCCTCCAGTCGCCTTGCGCAGACGGTCATAGTATCTGGACAGAGAGGGGGTGGGTTCGGTCAATGATTCCATGATTATCAGTCACTTCTGCGACAAATGCTATTAGCCCATTGTCACTTATTTACAAATACTACGCCAAGCTACTTCAGTAATATCGATAGACGATGATATTTTATTACGTGGTAGAGCCACGCTGCAGTTATATTATGGTTGTAGCACGGATGTGTCGGCTCGACCGGGGAAGGACCACGCTCTCACAGAATACCAGCGTGAAATAGCACTTTAATGCTGTTGTGTTTCATATGGTGAGTGTAGAGAATCGGAGACCCCTTTTTACTGGAAACGAGGCATTCCATCTTAGTCCTCACGGGTGACAACGCATCTGCATTTTGATTTGTAATCGAGGATAGATGTAGATGTTTATGTGCCGCAGCAACCACTTAACATCCGGTGGACTGTGTGCTCGTTTGTCACCCTAGCCTATAAAAAAAATTTGATTCTTAATCGACGTTAAATGTAGATGTCTATGGACCATCCACCTATCGAGTGGACTGTGTGCCCGTTTGTCACTCTTATTCTATAAAAAAATATCCATAATTATTTCCAGGCAATTCTTTAACATGACCTGGAGGAACCAGATAAAGCGACTGATGGAAGGTAAGGCGCAAATACTAGAGCTGGTGGAACAGGCCATAGGCACCTACGAGCAGCGCGAGGAATGGTGTGCCAAGCTCGACGCGCTCAGGGAAAAAGCAGCCATAGATTATAGGAAACATTGTCTCGTGAGTGTTATATGCCCTTTTCCTATATTTAAGAAACTTTTCGTTCCGCGAGGATCCGTTTTATTACATACGAGTTGCATGTTAAACATTTTATGTTACAAACTATACGTTAAGCAAGTTATGATAACTTAAAATGAAAACACTTTAAACGGTTCATAAATAGTCGAACTGGTATTTTGATTTGAACAAGGGGTTTTCAAGCATTAATTTACTTCAAAACGGCTAGTAAAATAAGACGAATCGTTTGGACGATGCGTCTATTTAATTTTCCCTCTTTCGCCTCTTACGACACCCACCCGAGGATATGGGGTAGTGGATATTCTGACACCGCCACCACACGGATGGGTAGCAGCATATTTCTGATAACATCTCAAAACCATAAAAAGTTGCGGTTGCCAATCTACCCGCCAAGCGTAGGAACTATGGCAATATCCCCTTTGAGGCGAATCGGAGTGGGATGTTCAGCAGTAGACTTTTATAGGCTCTTATGTAAAAGTAGACTTGTCAAGGGAGTAAGACTCTACTTATCATGGTAGAGGTGAGTGGGAAATGTGTGGGAAGATCTTTTATCAATACAAAGGAATTAAAACAGCGGTTGCCAATCCCAGCCGGACAACTAAGGCAGCAATTAATGCAAATAGATTTTTTTTAAATTCAATATACAAGAACACTTATTGAAAGTCATTTATTTAAGCTTTACCACTGGTTCAGAAAAAAACCTCTGTCCAAGTAAGAACCAGCGAGAAACCCAGCGGGCAATTCTTTTAATAATCAGCAAACTATATTTGCTGATTATTAAAAAAAATATTTAAAAAATTACCACGTGCTCGGCGGTGAAGGAAAACAGTGAAAAAACCTGCATGTCTGAGAATTAAGAAAAACATATTCGAAGAAATTTGAAGTTCGCCAACACGCATTGGGGCAGCGCGGCGGACACTTCCTTGCCCTAAAACTCTCAGAAATCGGGGGAGGCCTGTGTCTAGCAGTGGGTCGTATATAGGCTGAAATTTTAACTTTTAAATATACAGCGGATGTTCGCCAATAGAAAAATATAATTTTCTCAGTGATACACTGTCTACGATATCTACTCGTAGAAAGCCGTGTAAAGTAAACATTATCAAGTACAAAACATTTAAATTGTTACGAGTAGAGCCGTTTGCGAGAAGACATATAAAATGGATGTGATTTTATTATTTTATTTATTCAAAACATATAATAAATAGATTAGAATCAAAATTTAAACTCGCACAATACAACATGTACCTACATTCTAGCCTTAGACCATTATCTATTATTTATTCTGTGCCATTGTGTAAATGACGGGTTGTTCTGTTTATCCACCCTAAAGAATCTACCCTAGGGTGGATACTCGGAAAAGTGTGTCCATCTATCCACCTCAGACGGAATAGATATTCGGGATTTACTTTTATTTGTTTTTCCGACTTTTTACCCAATGCACAGTTCAACACATAAGTACATTTTAATTATTAATTTATTTTTAATAACCACAAACCTTATTCAATACTTGTTACGTATTGCCGTTACCATTACTGTTACAGTTTACTAAAGTCCACGCATTACGTATTGTAATTAAATCAAACTATACTTCCTCGTTTTAAATAATATTATTGCGTAATTTATAAATTTTGCAATATGTCCAGGCAACTACCAACACTAATTGCATTATTGAGTAGACGCAAGTCGCAATTTGATATCCTAGATAATTTCGTCACTTATAATGACATTTGCAATCGTTGATTTAATTTATTTACTAGGTACCACAGATGTGTTAACGATGAACTGAGCCTTTTTATGCAAGCATTCCAAAAACGTTACGATTGCAAGTTTGTCTTTAACTTCATTTTAAATAATTTCATGCCAAGATTCCAATTAATCTGTAATCTTGTGAGGTTACTCCTTTTATTTCAGCGTTGACCTTTCAAACAAGAAGTATGTATATATTTTTATAGGTAATGCCTACTAAGTAAGTTTTTATCATGTTTCTATAAATGACTGTACACAGTCGAGGGAGAAAATCGGAAGAAAAATAATATATTATACGAATTCCGATTATCCACCGCGTTTAATTCTGAATATTCACCCTAGAGTGAATTCTTTAGGATGTATAAACGGAAAAACCCAAGGTGACCGCTGTAGTAAAATATCCAATGATACTACTTACGCAGGTAAGTCATATTTGTTATTTGGTGAAAATACAGAGAAAACGAAATTTCTCAGAAATCAGACGATTGAATTTTCATTCCCGTAAACCCTTATTAGATTGTAAATTTCATCGAAATAGTATAACACGTTCTTATACAATATTTCTTGTTGTCTTAGACCAACAAAGAAAGTTACACGGAGGTGGTAAGCGAGCACATATTCCACCTGATCTGTCATCTGTTTCCAAGTACGAATCAAAATTCCTAAGGGCTAAAATAGAATGCCTCGTTTCCAATAAAAAGGGTCTCCGAGCCTCTGTTGTTTTACACTGGCATTTTGTGACAGCATGGTCCTTTCACGGTCGAATCGACCCACATTCGCGCTACAACCATAATATAGCCACAGAATAGATTAGATATAGCTGCAGCGTGTCTCTACCATGTCTATGGATGCACACATATGTTCCTTAAACCAGTACATAAGTGTGTGTTCTTACAATAAGTTGAGCATGGTTTCGGATTGGCTTTTGCGTCATAGAAAATAAACGCAGCGCTACGTTTTGCTTTTCGTTTGCGTTTCAGGAAGTTAGAGAGCTTCAAAGGCAGTTAGACCATAGCATGAAGTTGGAGGAGTTTCTCCGCACCAAAGGTACCGTGCGGCTCACAGCTGCCGACGCCAAGGCAGAAGCGAAGCGGCTAGAACAGCAGGAACAGGATATACGAGCTTACAACAACTACGTCAATGTACTAGACGCTATTAAGGTACGGATTTTATCTTCATCAATTCCCAACAGCCCACTCAAGACAGACTAGTTGGCAAGACTCCTAACATTACTCCACGATGTGCCGTGAAACAAAAGTACTATGTCATCTGCAAACATCACGATGTTAGCACTCTTAACTGCAACTTACATATTAAGTCATTTATATAGGCGAGAAAAAGAGTCGGGCCTAGCGTACTGCCTTGAGACACACGCAATGTTCCTTGATACTGACTACTTGTGTCCTATCCTGTCCTTGGACCTCTGAATGTCTTCTCTGTCACCAGTCAAGGTATTTTACATCGCGAGTATTTTTCATTGGGTGTCGTAAGTGGCTGGTTGCGAATCCACCTGTCAAGCATGGCAACTATGTCAAAATCTCTCCTATGATGTAATCTATGGAGAAGTCTTATGTTCAGCAGCAGATTTTTATAGGCTAAAATGAATGGATGGATGGAGAATTCAAATTTTTAGTCCGATATGTTGGTATTGCTGTGTATCTGAGGCAGTAGCTCTTTTCGAAGACTCTAGATCTTAAAATCTAAACACAAACACAACTGGATATAAACTGCTCTTGGCATACGAAACAAATATGAGAGTGACACCTTAACTTATATGTACTCTTGTGCTACTATGTCAACTGTATACCAAGTGCATAATTTCCAACTGTATTCGGAACCCAGAAGTATCAGAATTTAATTTAGAAAACAGGTTTACAAACGAGCATACAGCTCACCTGAGGGTAAGTGGATGCTGTGGCCCATAGGCATCTACGTATACTCGATTAAGAATCAAAAAATGAGTTGCCACCTAAGATAAAATGCTTCGTTCCCAGTAGAAAGGGTTTCCGGTCACTCACCATACAAAACACAGCAGCATTAAACTGCTATTTTACGCTTGTATTTTGTGAGAGGGTGGTCTTTCCCCGGTTGAGCAGACCCATTCGTGCAACAGTAATTACATAGCTGCAGCATGATTTTACCACATATAAAGAGCTACATATATATTGTGTGAACACTAGGAGTACACGGGCGAGCAGGATGTGGAACGGCTGACCCAAGAGTTCATTCGACGCGAGGAGGAAAACTACGCACTGTTTAATTACGTCAACGAGCTACATGCTGAGTTGAAAAGTCTTGCAGACAACGTCGCGATACTCAGGGCAGCTATAGGTAGGTATAAATATGTTCATTATTTAGGTAAAATTAGGGCATTGCCGCGTGATGACGAAGCATTTACCTATCTGGTTATGTAATCTGTGTAAAGAGAGTGCTACGTTGGTCTGGATGGAGGACATTAGTAATCTGTTTAAATAAGATTCGTATTACAAGTCGGGAACTCGGGGCCATTTCTTCTATTTGTTTCCTCACGGTGCCAAAAATGGGGTGGTATATTTTACGCCGCTACCACGGCTAGGAGCCGAGTTTGTGCTATCGGCTTGTCGCTCATTTAGCACCACCCGGGGGACACGTGTTGTGTAATAAGAGAAGAGTGTGGTTTGCAAGATGATGTTGTGACCAGGATTAAGAAAGGAATGCTTTGGTGGTTTGGTCATGTGAAAAGAATGAGTGAGGAAAGAGTGACAAAGAAAATTCATTTTGCGGAAGTGAATGGCAGAGTCGGAAAGGGACGTCCTAGGCGAAAATTTTTTGACCAAATTAGCGATTCATTGAAAACGGGTCAAATTAGGAGTACCCTTAACCGACGAGTATGTATGCGTAAGGTATAATATGTGAAGGAGGCGGGACAGGTCTGTCAGTATCGTGCCAAATGGAAGTCTGTAGTCTCTGCCTACCCCTCTGGGTGACAGGCGTGTTTATGTATGTTTATGTATGTATTACAAGTCCGTTGTTGAACATACATCTCCCCCAAGAAATGCTACAAAGCATCTCGACTGTCTCGTTGATTTGGTGGTTGTAAACACGATTTTCCCGAGTTTGATGTCCGGGTCGGGCCAGTTATTGGGTTTTTCTGTCAAAAAATTCTCAGTAGCAGCCAGGAGTCAGGAAGTTATTAGGAATCGGTGTTTCAACTACGCAAAGCCGTTGGTGCTGCGCCTGATCTCTCTCCGCTCGTGTCGGATTACCATTACATCGCACTATGAGAGTGAGTGAATAGAGAGTGCACCTGTGCTTGCGCATACACTTGGACACTATGATCCTATCCTACGCAGATGGATAGCTTTCTTAGACTTACAGATACAGATTATCTAGCTAAGACTGGCTGCCGTAACCGGAATTCAGACTGGAGGACATTACCATTAGTAGTTATCTGCTAAAATTAGATAGGTATCCATTACAACCTATAAAAGTAAAGTGCTGAACTTAGACCTCTCCAATAGACAGCCTCATCAAGGAGATTCTTGGCAGGCAGGCTTGTGTTGTTATCAGGAAGATGATCTTCTGTTTTATTTTCCCTCTGTCATGGATATACTTAAACCGCCACTACACGGTGCCAAATTAGATATACTTCTGCTTAAATAAAAGAGCTGATTACTATCAGATGACGAACACGCCAAGCACCAGGCCAAGTTGTACAAGCAGCAGGACAATATCGAAACTCTGCGTAGTACTCTGGAACAGCGTCGGAAGGAAAGCGATACTGTTGAAGCCGCGTGCCGTAGAAGCGAAGAAACACTGACCACTCTGCTGCGAGGTGTAAAGACTTTGGCCCAGTAAGTAGTTATATTATGTCCCTAGTTGGTGGTAGGGCTTTCTACCCGGGAGTCTGTC
Organism: Parnassius apollo; assembly: GCA_907164705.1. Classification (NCBI taxonomy): domain Eukaryota; kingdom Metazoa; phylum Arthropoda; class Insecta; order Lepidoptera; family Papilionidae; genus Parnassius; species Parnassius apollo. Next base: position 3,859,314 of record CAJQZP010000547.1, on the reverse strand, counting down.
TGGGTGAGTATCATCCAGGTAACTATTTCGGCCGCCAAATAACGTGATTGCACGTGTTCCAGTTTGAAGGGTAAAGAGCCAGTATGATTACAGGCTGAAGTATAGCATTTTAGCCCTCAGAGAAGCATATGCATCAGTAGACTTCTTTTTTTAAATTAGTTACAGGTGTACATGATCTGCAGTAGCCGCTTACCATCAACAGGACTGTAGTTCAGTTTGTCGGTTCAATTTTATTGAAAAAACAGGCCTCATCTAATTTTTGAGAGGGAACAGAAAAGGGTCTGCCGCGTACACTGTGTGTTGATAGATTCCATATATTCCCTTCACCGCCAAGCACGTGGTATTGTAGGTGAAACATGTCATTGTTTTTAATTTCATTAGTTTTAAACGAGTAATTTCGTAACGTTACGTAGTACTATTATTTATTCTGTGGTAACGTGTGATTTTAAAGTGTGCGCTTTTCCCTAAACTACCGGCTTATTTCCTCTTTAGTGATATTGCAGTGGATTTTCCAGAGCGATTTCAAGATTATATGACTACTCTTAGGTTTTTATTATGCAGAAATTGAATCAAGACCTCGAAAAATTTATGAAGCACTTCCAATCTCAAATTTTTACACAAAGAAACGTATAGAGACTTTCAGACTAGCTTAATATTCTTTGATTAAATTCTTGACTTCATTATGCCGCAACGATACAAAGCTAGAAATAGATCCCTCCCTGTATGGGGGATATCGTAAGCTACTGTTTGTCGTCGATCTGGGTATCTATTAAAAGCGATTCACGAGGTCGAATGCCTGTTACCCTACTGTTGACCTACAACCGTTCATTTTGAAGTTCGTATCCTAACCACTAGGTTACTTTTTTTATCTGCCCATGCTGGCTGGTGCACAGCAAGAAATACGGACATACTGGATATAATTTTTTTATAGAATAAATGACAAACGAGCACACAGTTCACCCGATGATAAGTGGATGCTGTAGCCCATAGACATCTATTTTTATCCTCGACTAAGAATTGTGGCCGTGAAAGGAAAAGGGGAGATCTCCCGCCGAGCAAGGTGTTCTGCCCGGGGAGCGGCCAACACTCCATGTGATAGTTCGGAGCTGTTCTATATATACCGTTTATGATTCGGACCTTTGATAGCGCGATTTAGGCTTCGGTGTGTTTCGCTTGTGGCGCGACGACAGCGTCGTCACAGAATCAAAACGCGGAATCTTTGTCACCCCTGAGGACTATAATGAACGAGGCAGGTTTCCAGTAAAAAAAGGGTCTCCTGATCTCTACACTTACCATACGAAACACAGCAGTATTAAGCTGCTATTTTACACTGGTATTCTATTAGATCGTGGTCCTTCCCCGGTCAAGCCGACTAATTTGTGCTACAATCATATAGCTGCAGCGTGGCTCTACCACGTATGCAGTTAAAGTTAGTAAAATATATTTGCCCACATAAATGCTTAATGATATAAAATGATGTGTTACCTAGTTTGAAGAGCATCCGCCTTCCCTCAATTGCGTGCACTATTCCCGTCACCACTAATCACTGAATCACTACTCCCAACATCACTACACTAGGAACTACTACACTCTTCTAGCTCCCTTTGACGGCAAGCTACACTTTGGCAAGGTATACGTTACCCTTTAACTTTTCTAGATCCTCAGACTGTGATTCGCTGCCGCTGCTGAAATTGCTAGGCAAATCCCTTGATATAAATGTGACCAACGCGCGACTTTACATAAAGAGCCTGGAGAAGAAAATCGTGGAGATAGTGGACCTCATTAAGGTGGACGAAGTAAGTTCTACAATTGATTACATTTCTTTTATGATGATTTATAGGAGACAAGTGAGAGCACAGTCAATCATCCATTTGACAGTAAGTGAATGCTGTGGTCCATAGACTCATTGTACATTTATCCTCGATTAAGAATCATAATGCAGGCGCTTTATTACCCCTGAGGACTACGATGAAAAGCCTCGTTCCAAGTAAAAAGGGTTTACACCAAAATTTTTGGGGATTACATCAAAAATTATGTCTGCATAATAGAGAACTGTTGGGCAGCTGTCTTCTTGGTTTCGATTGGGGATAGATACTATGGCCTGTTTCGAGCAAACAAAATATATAAATAACAAAAACTTTACCGGTAATTTACAAACGTTTAGAGTAGTGTCTTAAAACAGATGGAGGCATAGACAATAGAAAGTAATATTATTCATTCATTACAGCCCTTCACAAGTTCACTGCTCAACATAGGCCTACAATAGGCCACAAAGCACGGTCCTGAGCCACCTGCATCCATCGACTTCCTGCATATCTTACAAGGCCGCCGTATACTTCATCTACTGGTACGAGGCTGCCACTCGAGAACCTTTCTTCCCCTTCGGTTGTCGGTTCTTAGAGCTACAAACCGGCCCATTGCCACTTCAGCTTACTAATAAAAGCAGAACACAAGTGGACAGCTTACTAATAAAAAGTAATATCATTAACAATTTATGTCAATTTATATCATATTACGATATATACCATAATACGATTTTATTTCTTAACAGTTTATATAATGAAAAACAGAGGTTGCTCCCATACAGAAGCAATCCTATGGTGCTAGATTGGACTAGACCTAAAGCTACATTTAACTTAAATCCACAACCTCCTCTTAGTGTCACTTTAGTTTTACTAAAGTTAGCCAACTTGGTAAGGTTAGCCGATTTGCGATCAATTGAAACTTATTGTCTTTGTAGAATATTTTAAAGACCGATACACGTGGTAGAGCCACGCTGCAGCTATATTATGGTTGTAGCATAAATGGGTCGGCTCGACCAGGAAAAACCAAGTCTGAATACCAGCGCAAATAGCAGCTTAATGCTTCTGTGTTTCGTATGGTGCGTGTAAAGAACCTAAGATAATTTTTACTGGAAACGTAGCATTCCATATTGGTCCTCAGGGGTGACAATATATCTGCTTTTTTGATTCTTAAGCGAGGATAAATGTAGATGTTTATGTGCCACAGCGTACACTTACATTAGGTGGACTGTGCGTTCGAATGTCACCCTTATTCAAACAAAAGCGTTGTGCTAGAACCCGTAACGAAGATATCCGCAACTAGAGTATACACTAAGTAGGTTACATAACTCTACGGATTTGAAACGGATATGGAAACTGAAGTGGTAATCGACAATATTGCTTGGAAAATATGTAACCGATGGGGAAGAAAGGTTCTAGAGTGGCAGCCTTGTACTGATGACCGAAGGGTAGGGCATCCTCTCTCCCTAGATGGAGTGATGACCTGGTAAGACTTGCAGAAAGTCGATGGATGCAGGTGGCTCAAGACATGTGAGCGCCCGGGGGAAGGTTTATGTTCAGCATGGGACTATAAGGAGATGTAATGATAATTATGATGTTTGACGAAGGTTTAATATTACGATTAAGTTTCAAAGGGCAACCTGCTAACTTTAAAATCAATATCTAAAAGTGCTAAAACAAACAACTTTGTGTGTCCCTATCGCTATCATTTTTAATATGTCTCTTAGCGAAGGTGTATTTCCGGATATATGGAAAAGAGCACACATTGTTCCTGTACATAAAAAGGGAACTAAAACTAAAATTGAAAATTATAGGGGCATTTCAATTTTAAATACTATTGGCAAAGTTTTTAGAAAACCATTTATGATGTTATATATCCCGTAATATGTAAGGGACTGCCAAAAACTCAACACGGATTTCTAAGGTATCGTTCTACTATCACTAATCTGGCGTGCTTTTCTAACTATGTTTTGTCTAATATGGATGGAGGCGGTCAGGTAGACGTAGTCTACACGGACTTCGAAAAAGCTTTCGACCGTGGGGACCATGTCATTTTACTGAATAAACTACAATTGTTAGGCATACATGGAGATTTACTCAGGTGGATAAAATCCTATTTGAGTAACAGATCCCAGGCTGTTGTAATAGTTGGATATAGATCGGACTTTATCAAAATACCAACAGGCATTCCTCAAGGATCACATCTGGGGCCTTTACTGTATAATGCTTATATTCACGATATTACTACTTGCTTTAAGTTTTCACAACATTTAATGTACGCCGATGACAAAAAAAAATGTTTACAATATCCGTACTGAGCAGTACTGTCATCAAATGCAAACTGATTTAACCGCTTTATCAGCTTATTATACTGCTAACAACATAACAATTAATATTGATAAATGCGAATGTATTAGCTTCACACGTAAAAAAACCCTATTTCATTCTCCTACAATTTTAACGGTATTCCAATACAAAGAACATCTACTGTTAGAGATTTAGGAGTTCATTTTGACAATAAAATGCTTTTATCAGAGCATGTTGACGAAATTGTTAACAAGGCTTTTAAAAATCTTGGATTTGTGATGAGAACTTGCAAGCCTTTTAAAGATATTAATACCCTTAAAATTATGTATAATGCTTATGTTCGCAGTATATTAGAATATGCCAGTCCAATTTGGTCTCCCCAATACGCTACTTATAAAAATCGTATAGAACGACGAGGACGAGGAAAAATTCACCAATTATCTAAATTATCGTTTTTTCAAATCACCACTTGTAACCTATGAAAATACTTGTCAATCTTATAATTTATTGACACTCGAAAAGAGACTTAAATTAATGGGCGTATGTTTTTTGTATGATATTGTCCGTGGACAGGTAGACTGCCCTGAGTTGGTGGCGAGCGTAACATACAAAGTACCGTCGCGTCGTGTCCGCCGTCAGCCGCACCCTTTATTGCATGTGCCGTTTGCTGGCACCAATTATGCACGTAATGCGCATATAAACCGAATGCTCAGGACATACATTGAGATATTTAGTGATATAGATCTCTTTGTTTTTAGTAAACCAGCCTTTAAAGTTAAAGCTCTTAAAATTCTAAATGAGGTGCAAAACGAGTAAATCATTTTGATTTGCTTAATCATGATGATCATCATTACATCCCTTCATAAGTCCACTGCTGAACGTGGACCTCCCCCAGAGAATGCCACAAGGCACGATTCTGAGCCGCATGCGTCCGTCGACTTCCTATATGTCTTACCAGGTCGTTACTCCATCTAGTAGGACTCCCTACACAAAAATAAATAAATAGTAATGAACATAAATCAACTCTATTATAATATGAAAATGAATTCATACTTTGCATCATTTAGTATAATCATTTCTTACTTGATTGTTGAGTGTAAATCTGACATAAGTGTAACGGTTTAGAAAAATAAATAAATAAACAGGTGTGATATTTCATATTTCATTAAATTAAATTACATAAAAGAATGTTCTGCACTGGCTGCATGTAAAAGTTTTGCAGAGAAATAAATAAAACAAATATTACTTCTGCATACACATATACAAAAGTGTAATTAGTATAAACATTTAGTTACATATCTGTTAACATATATATATATATATATATATATATATATATATATATATATATATATATATATATATATATATATATATATATATATATAATTGGATTAGTACATACATATTATAATAAATCCAAAGAATAGTTAAATTGTACCGTCCATAATATATTTTGTTTATATAACTGAAAAAACCTTTAATAGGCCTTACATTTAACTGTATACTTTAAGTCCTTAAAATTTTTAAATCGCTGTTGGTTTTTTTTTAAACAAATAAAAAAAATTCATAAAGACTCGCGACGCCGACAGAATCGTTGCGCTCGATAGCTCGTAGCTCCCCGCTTACGAGTCTCTTTCGATGAAGCTATAAAAGCCGCATGGCCAACAGCAGACACTTTCAGAAAAAAAAGATAGTCGTCACTACGTGGCTAGCAACCGTACTGGACAGACAGCCGCTCCGGTCACCAGCGCGGACTAGAGACTTAAGCTGGTAATAATACTGTTACGAGCTTGAGGTTCGTGACAATAAAAATTGCCGATAAAATTACCTAAATTAACACTTTAATTTACTTTACACAAATTAAAACTAAAAACACTAATAATTAAACACACTAATTCACTTAATTCCGCTCCAAATCTTCGCTTGTGTCGCCGAGTTCAACTCTGCCCTGATCGCATCTTGCAGCGCCTATTTATATAATTAGCAAAGAAGCGTCCCGAACATTCAAGTAAATGCGCGCCAGGCAACGAGTATTCGAGTGTAGATTTTCCAGAAACTTAGTTCTTCGGGTGGCGCTGTCGGTCGAAAGATTTGTGATGTCATTTTCTGCAACGCTCCCCTCGCTCTCGTTCCTGACACTAGATGGCGCTAGTGTGCCGATTTTAGCGCGTAACACTGCCCCCTCCTAAGACATGCTCGTCCCGAGCATTATCGGTCCCATAATAACGCGCTAGGCGATCCACATGGACGATCTTAGGAGTCCCTCTTGCGCCTTTCTGTAATGGCTCCACAATGTCAAGGGATGTCCTATCCCGTGGTGCACCAACATTGTACAATTTCGATGCTCCTCTACTCCATGTCTGAGGCCCCTCACAGCCGCACAACTTGTACATGTACGACACCGATCTTCGACATCGTCACGATAATGGACCCAGTAAAACTGTTCTCGGACCTTCAGTAGAGTTCGTTTAACTCCCAGATGGACTCTTGAACGACCATTATGGCACAGTTGTAGAACATTCGGCACTTTAGCTTTAGGGACGACCATTTGCAGACGACAGCTGTCTCCTCGACCATTGTCCCATTTACGGCACAGGACTCCATCCTGAAGCAGCAAGCTATCCCATTGGGCCCAATAGCTTTTCGTGGTTGAACTCATCGCTGAGACGTCCTTCCACTTAGGCTTGGTAGCACGGGCCTTCATCCATCCCAGAATCGGCTTGATGTCCGGATCTTCCTGCTGTGCATGTCGTAGGCTGTCCTTCCACCCGTTGCTGAGGTGGTCTGTTCTGAGCATCCTCACGGATACCACTTCCTTACCTTGCCTACTACAATGGTTGCCATCTTCAGGACAAGGTCTTCTTGACAATGCATCTGTGTTGCCGTGAGATTTCCCGCTGCAGTGTGATAGTAAAGTCGTATTCCTGCTGCTGCTGGGCGGTGCTGTTAGCCGCACTTCCTTTCTGAGACCGTTCACCTTCCCTTCCTAGGGTGTGCTTCGGGCAGCTGGACCGAAGATGGCCACTTTCCCCACAGCCATAGCACCTAGGGCTGTATCTTCTATTGTGGTCGCGAACCGTAACTTCTGCAACCACCCTAGCGTGAGGTGAACGACGATCCTGTCGCCGCCAGGCAGTGCCGTTAGCTGCACTACCCTCCTGATATCGTTCACTTTCCCTTTTTAGGGTTCGCTTAGGGCAGCTGGATCGAAGATGGCCCTTTTCCCCACAGCCAGAGCACCTAGGGCTGTATCCTCTGTTGCGGTCGCGAACTGTAACTGCTGCAACCTCGCTGACGCGATGGGAACGATGATCCTGCCGCACGGCTTCTACCTCCAGTGCATGGGCCAAGGCGTCCTTAAGCGTCTCGTGGTGCCCGAGCCTCACAGCAGCTCTGACTTCCAGGTCGCGGATGCCGTCGATGAATGTCTGCACCAGGTTCCCTTCAATGAGCGCAGGTACAGACCGGTATGCTTTTCGCACCAGCTTCTCCACCTCTAGAGCCCACTGCTGCAGGTTTTCGTTGATGCGCTGCACACGATCTTTAAGCTGCGCACGAAAGACGTGTTCCAGGTGAGCGTCGCCATATCTCGCCTCCAATGCCTCAAGGAGTTGCTCATAAGTCACACCTCACCGAGAGCTTCCGGAACTGTTAAGGCCTGGTCGCGCAGGCCTAGTGTGAGAGCAGTCATGGCCTGACTTTTATTCCAGCCATTCGCCTTCATAACAGCCTCGAACTGGATTTTGTAGGCTGACCAGGAAGAAGTCCCGTCGAATGGTGGCACCTTGAACCCACGTAGCGAAGGTGTAGTAGCAAACTACGGGAGCTGTAGTTCCATCCCCCAGTTTGAGGTCGTCTAGCGTTTTCTTCACGTCAGCCATCACGTAATCAACCCGATTGTTTACTTGGTCGATTTGGGTTTTAGCTTCCTTGATTTGGGTTTAAGCTTCCGACAGGCGGTTGTCATGTTGAGCAACCCTATCCTTCACCTCCCTAATCTCTTTCCCGAAGTTAGCGTGAATGTCCTTCACGAGGAGCATCTGCTCTTCCTGTCGGCGGGCCTGTTCCTCCTGCTGCTCTTTCAACCAACGGGCCTGTTCCTCCTGTCGACGGGCCTGTTCCTCCTGTCGGCGAGCCTGTTCCTGCAGCATCACCATCAGAGCACCTAAATCGGGTGCTGCAGATGTAGGAGCTACTGACGGGCCTGCAGCCGGCGGCTGGCCCTCCGACGTCTGCGGCGTTGCACCACCAAATCTTCTTTGGTCCGTCTCCTGCTGGCGTTGATTTCGGGTACGGACACCCTCCGTTTCCTCCTTAGGTAAAATCGGCATGATTTTATCCCACTTCTGACACCAATTGTTACGAGCTTGAGGTTCGTGACAATAAAAATTGCCGATAAAATTACCTAAATTAACACTTTAATTTACTTTACACAAATTAAAACTAAAAACACTAATAATTAAACACACTAATTCACTTAATTCCGCTCCAAAGCTTCGCTTGTGTCGCCGAGTTCAACTCTGCCCTGATCGCATCTTGCAGCGCCTATTTATATAATTAGCAAAGAAGCGTCCCGAACATTCAAGTAAATGCGCGCCAGGCAACGAGTATTCGAGTGTAGATTTTCCAGAAACTTAGTTCTTCGGGTGGCGCTGTCGGTCGAAAGATTTGTGATGTCATTTTCTGCAACGCTCCCCTCGCTCTCGTTCCTGACACTAGATGGCGCTATTGTGCCGATTTTAGCGCGTAACAATACCATAAGTGTATACCATATGCTGTGTTTCGTATGGTGAGTGTAGAGAACCGAGAAGTACCCGAGAAGTAGAAGATACCCTTTTTACTGGAAACGAGGCAATCCACCTAAGTCCTCACGGGTGACAACGCATCCGCATTTTGACTCGTAATCGAGGATAGATGCAGATGTCTACGGGCCTCAGCAACCACTTACCATCAGGTAGACTGTGTGCTCTTGTCACCCTATCTTATAAAAAAATTACTCCAACTGGATCATACTATTGGACAATATATACAATACGATTGGTGTTTAATTTTCACTACCTACCTAATATTTAAATTATATATCATTTTTTATGGATGAGTTTTCATAAGTAAAGTTGTTTTATACGTTTGGATACTGATTCTGATAACGCACTTAACGAGAACCACGGGGTTTTTGTTACATGTTATTGTATACAGGAGAAAATTCCATTGTAGGGTAGTAACTTTCACGTTTGTGATGTTTACAGGCAGTGCAGCGGTACGCGGACGCGAAGGCGCGCACGCCGCCGCCGGGCAGGAGAGCTCGCCGCGCCCCGCCCTCCCCGCGCCCACCCCGCTCGCTCCTCGCACACGCCTGAACGCACTACATATAAACTCGTACGAATTAACTTGAGACCTGGGCCGATGACGTAATTGTTAATGTACGGTGTGCAAAATAATGCGTCGTAATATTTTTTTATATGAAATTTTTGAGATTTGCATGAGATTATTAATAAAAACAAAATAAAATGTTCTGGCAAGGGGTGAAGTAATAAGTGATATACTGTTGCCGTTTTTATATATTTTAAATATTTATTTTTTATAATATATATAATATTATTTTTAGTTAACGCGTCAAGAAAGGACAAAGAAATAAACATACACACTTTCTCATTTAGGTATAATATTATTAATTTATTTATTATACACTTTATTGCACTATAAAAATTGTTACAGATTCGTCCAAACTTAACAATAAAACAACGCAATTAACAACAAACAGATAAAATAACGTTCAAGTATAACAAAAACAAACAAAAGTCCAAACCAAACAACAAACAATTATCAAAAATATCGAACTAGAGTCGAGACGCGTATCCGTAACAAAAATGCTATCGGTACTGAGCGCGCACGGCCAGCGCGGGACGCGGTGCGGGGAGTCGGGAAGGGGGTCGCATTCCAGCGGAGTTTCAAGTTAATTCGCACGTGTTGTACAACACGCGCACAAAACACGCGTTCGCGCACCTCAGAATACAATAGTACAAGGTAAAATGGCAAAGTCAATACTTTGCGCTCTAAGTGGAGGGACATAACATAATATGCTATTGTATTCACTCATACAACGACACCGATCACGTACACAAACCAATACATGTAGGCGTGGTGAAGAAACTGACATAAAATTTAATAAAATAATTAAATTACAAATTTAATCTCTGATTTTATTGTGTCAATGACGTTAGCCCTACCATTTTGAATTTTAAATTTAAAAAAAACATTGTGCAGAAAAAATAGCTCTGTCTCGCCAGCAACACAAAATCAGGAATTTTATTCAGAAAAAGCCAAAATTAAGGAATTTTTGGTGCTAATTAGTTTAAAAATTAGGTGCTCTAAAATTTTCACAGCAATGAACTGTTAAAATCTGCGTAGCTGGCAAAACGTATCGCTAGCAACACAGTGACGATAATATACGATGAATATTAATTAGCAAGGAATTAAGTGCTAATTAGATGCTGAAAGATTATTAAGGTCAAGTGTAGATGACGGTAATATTCTGGAAAATTATCGGGTCCAGGACCACCATTAACTATAAGGTATGAACAGCATTATTTGTTCTTTATCACTTACATATTAAAGATAAGATTGGTCGAATCTGTACTAAACCCGAATCTGAACGCCCCGATTCCACGTAGTCTTGTCTGCCCTACCCCTAGAGTGTGTTTGTAAAGCCGTAGGCGCGTAGGGAAAGGAACACCCGCCCGCTGTAGCAAAAGCTCACCTCCGCAGCTTCGGCTTATTGGTCCAGCCTCAGCCGCTACGGCTCGCACAGGTACCTGCGATTTGCTACGCAAGGGCGAAAGGGCTGCACTTCCCACAGCGCCGAAGCCGTTTCAGAAGTAACTCAATATTCCTGTGTAAAAAAGTGAATTGTGTTTTTGACAGCACTTAATTTTCAAATTAATACTATACCTGATTTTGATTCTATTCTTAGATCTGATTTGTTCTGAATAACGTCTTTATTATTATGCTGTCTTATACCATATACTGGTGACAGAGTAGTTAAATTTAAAGTTATAGCCTATGTTTAGTTATAGTCCCACAGCTGGGCACAGGTCTCTTCTCATTCGTAGAGGGTTTTAGGGCAAGGACAAATGTCCGCCGCGCTGCCCCAATGAGTATTGGCGAACTTCACATGCCTTTGAAATATTTTTTTTTATTTCTGAGACATGCAAGTTTCATCACGATGTTTTTTTTACCGCCTAGCATGTGGTAAATCAGCACTTAAAATTGCAGTTAACAATTTCGTTGGTACCGGCAGTATTGAACCCGGGAATTGCCAAATTTACAGCGAGCGCTTAGCCCCTTAGCTACTACGGACTGCGTAGTGGTGGTGTAAAAATATCCAATACCCCCATATCGTTCCGTAAGTAAGAGTATAGACGTACGTAAGAAGCGACAAAGGAAACAACCAGAATATGGGCGGCAACGTTTTAATAACATCTAAAAAAATAAAAATCGCGTAGACAGCCCGCATTATTATGAGGCAATTACAATATACTAACGTCGGGAAAAAGTTTCTTCGTATTTTATATACCAATTCAAGACATATTAGTACAGTATAAGTTTAATTACATTTATTTATAATAAGTATATATTATGTGCCATTTTCCTCGATAACTTGGTGCCATTTTGTAGGTAGTGACATAATCCCATTGCTGCAGAAATCTTGGGATTTTCTGATCAAAAAATGCGACAAGTAGTTTTGACAGTCCTCTCTTGATGTTAACCGAACACTACCCAAAGAATTCTCAAGTAATCGAAACAAGTGAAAATCTGAGGGTGGCCAGGTCAGGACTAAATAACTAACTTTTTTTTTTATAGGATAGGGTGACAAACGAGCACACAGCCCACCTGATGGTAAGTGGTTGCTGTGGCCCATAGACATCTACATCTATCCTCGACTACGAATCAAAATGCTGATGCGTTGTCACCCGTGAGGACTAAGATAGAATGCCTCGTTTCCAGTAAAAAGGGTCTCCGGTTCTTTACACTCACCATACGAAATACAGCAGCATTAAGCTACTATTTCACGCTGGTATTCTGTGAGAGCGTGGTCCTTCCCCGGTCGAGCCGACCCATTCGTGCTACAACTATACTACTAATATAACTGCAGCATGGCTCTACCACGTAAAAACTTTGTGCTACTCTTACTGATACTGCATCGGATCCATAAACGTCACAAATTTTTTTCGTTGCTTGAGTCGCATTTTGCCTTTTTTGTAATAAAACTATCTAAACTAACTAATTTCTTCGTTAGATTCACTTATTTTGGCGGACAGAAAAACAATTGAAAAATGGAGAACATCGATACTTAGTACATATATTTCAATGGGCGGGAAAGTGTTTATCCTTTTTGTTTTTCTTTTCTTAATGTCCTATATGTATTGACATTAAAACCAGCCAGATACAAACAGTACAACCAAAGTGATTTTTCTTCAATTTTATACAAACAAAATACGTGGTAGAGCCATGCTGCAGCCATATTATGGACGTAACACGTATGGGTCGGCTCGACTGGGGAAGGACCACGCTCTCACTTAATACCAGCTTAATTCTGCTGTTTCGTATGGTGAGGTGAGAGATTCGTCCATCTTAGTCCTCAGGGGTGTTTTGATTCTTAATTGAGGATAAATGAGGATGTCTCTGGGCCACAGCATCCGCTTGCTATTGGGTGAACTGTGTGCTCGTTTGTCACCCTTATTTTATTAAAAAAAAAAAAACGAAAAAACTTTTTCCCGACCTATTATTATGAGGTAATCTATAGGGGAGGCCTAAAAGGCTGTTCAAGAGTGTTTAACAAAATACACCGCACTTTCAATACTTATATTTTTTTAATATATAAGGACGAGATAAGCCTGTAACACGCCACCATCGTCTATTATTTTATGGGAAAAACCACATTATTAGATACGTAATCGTTGTAATTTTGTAGTAGTTATCATCCACTCATTAAGGAATTGAATGCAATTATAGTAGGTTTATTGTTTTCACTATATTTTTCATATTTTTTCTGTAACGTAAGTTATGTTTACTCTAAGTTTCTAGTTATTATGTAGTCAATGAAATTCTCTGTAAAGGGTGGTATTGTTAATGTATTGTAAAAAAACTACTCTGCATTTTTTTTATTCTTAGAAAAAAGGGCTTTGTCGCTGAAGCAATTATGACGCCCTGGTACAACAAAATTCTTAAATAGGATAAATACTAACAACTATATAATAATAATAATAATGTCCTCCAGACCGAATTTCGGCCACGGCGGCCTGCCTCAACGGAGGCTAGCCATCGGCGCAGGAGAGGATTATAGTGCCCAAGTGTATGCGCAAGCACAGGTGCACTCTCTATTCCCTCACTCTCATAATCCGATGGGACGGTAAACCGACACGACCGGTGAGAGATCAGGCGCAGGACCAACGGCTTTACGTGCTTTCCGAGGCACGGGAAGAGACACCGCCAACTTCTTTACTCCGGGGCAATTACGGAGAATTTCTCTAAGCCAATGTGCGAAGGTATCCATTGTAAATATACTATTATGGAGTCAGCCTGTAACTTTTAACTTAACTTTAAATTAACTAGAAGAAGTAAACATATTGATAAATAACATAAATTAACAACTAAATCAAATGTCCAACATACGAAATCATTGACCACAGACACGAATCGTAAACAACGCTCTATCTATAACTTATCAAAACAAACTCTGGACGACGCCACAATAGAAGTTTTAGAAAAAGGTATGAATTTCGCAATAACACCGCGAAAAATACCGTATGAGGACATTATCTGTAGTGTTGAGGATTGTCTGTATAAAAATAATATTGGTAATGAAGATTTAGAGGCCATACGTCAAGACATTTCGTCTATGTTACGTCGAAGTTCAGCGCCGAAATTAAATCTTCCCAAAAATGAATTCAACGCGTTGAAAAACTTACGCAACAGACCAGAGCTTACGATTCTCCGCACAGATAAAGGTAATGCTACGGTCATAATGGATACGTCAGATTACAATTTTAAAATACAACAACTTTTTTCCGGTGAAACTACATACCTAAAGGTCAAAACAGACCCTACAACTAATACGCTTAAAACTACTAGCGATCTAATTAAGAAATACTCCGAGAAATTGAATCTAGACGTTAATTCGATAATACCTTCATGTGCCAAACCACCGAAGTTGTATGGGTTACCAAAAATACACAAACCGAACGCTCCACTAGGTCCAATAGTGAGTCAGATTGATTCGCCAACTTACAGATTGGCTCAACACTTAGCCAAAATATTATCACCACTCAGAGGACACACAAGAGCACACACTAAGGATTCATACCATTTTGTCAGTGAGATAAAAGACCTACGTCTTATTGACAATGAAACCATGGTCAGTTTTGATGTTCAGTCTCTATTTACATGCCTACCTGTTGAAGACTGCATCTCAATTATAACTAGGAAACTAGAGGGAAATAACATGCCAGCAGAATATGCAGCATTACTCAGATATTGCCTTACATTTCGTCGGCTAACGTTGTACGTAACGCACGGTGTATTGTGTTACGCGTAACTACCTTACAATATGGGTATAACTAAATGTTCGACTTGTAATAAAAATATAACGAAAAAAGTTTTCGGAATAGTGTGTAGTAGGTGTGAGAAAAGTGTACACGCTACCCATGAATGTGGGAAGTTGTCTAACAAACACCTGGCGACTCTTCGTAACACTCCTGGTCTCGAGTGGAGCTGCGCCGAATGCTTATGTAACGCGTCTCGCAGATCGTCAGCATTTGTTTCTATTGACGATTCTGAAAATGAGGAAGAAGAAACGGTGCCATCCCTCAGCAAGGACGTCAGCTCCAAATTACTTCATCAGATAACATCTGAGGTGAAAAAATTTTTTAAGAAAGAATTCGAAGACTTCAAAAGAGAATTCGAAATATCGCTAAATTTCCTTGGCGAGCAAATATCAAACATGGAAGAATGTGTTAAAAGTCAGGAATGCAGAATTAAAGCGCTTGAAAACAGAAATAACGAACTACAAAATAAAAATAAGAACCTGGAACTACGAGTGTCCTGTGTCGAGACCCAAATACAGGAAATGGAACAAAAAGCTCTTTCGCATTCCTTGGAAATATCAGGGCTACCTGAAGTGGCTTTGTAGAAACCTCAAGACACTATAAAATCAGTTGCCAATAAGCTTAAGGTTGCATTCGAAGCCGTAAAATCCACGCGTAGCATGCCAATTCGTAAGGATCATCCGTGTTTTCTTCTGGTGGAATTGAAAACTACCGAATCCCGCGAACAATGGATTTCAGCGGCTAAGCAGGTGACTCCTACAGTTGGTGACATTGTACCTAACGTATTACACGAAATGGCTAAGAATCCTATTGTTGTTCGTGAAGCACTTACTCCTCATAGCAAAATGTTATTATATAATGCAAAGAAAAATCTGCGTCCAACATTTGAATTTGTATGGTGTAAAAATGGTAAAGTTTTTGCAAGGAAAACAAAGGCAAGTAAAGTGCATTTGATTAGATCGATGTCTGATATTATATCATTAACTAAAGTGCCTACCTACCTTGTTGTAAGTCGATAGGTCTTTATTTATTTATTATATTTACGTCACATATAATTTAACTGAAATACAATACTTTTTACTTACACCTAATAGTGATGGAAAATAATATTACGTACTCATCCGAAATAACTGAATATTCTGACTGTATAAATTGTAATAATTTTATCAAAAAACTTCATAATAAAATTCTTGTTTACATCCCATTGATATAATAATATTGACCGAAGTAGCTATAGCACAGAACATTTGTCATTTGTATAATATTCCTGGCTATAAAATGTACTCACAACTTCGTAAGAATAGAAAAGGCGGAGGTATTATTGTTTATGTAAGAAACTATTTAAAATTCACGCAGTTAGACTATAGTTCACATACATTCGAGTCGATAATAGGTTCTGTTAAAACACCGTGTAATAAAGTAATTGCCTTGTGTGCTATCTACAGACCTCCGTCCTATAATCAACAGCTGTTTATAAATGAAATACAATATTATTAAATAACTTACTGCACTTTGTTAATGTTGTAGTCGCTGGAGATATGAACATAGACCTAAAATTACCATCAAATATTAGAGATAAGTACTTAAACCTGCTGGCAGAGCAGGGACTGAAGTGTGGTATTACCGATTATACACATATTGAAAGAAGATTAAACTCAACTACACAATCTTGCATTGACCATATCTTTGTGCGCTCCCACACAACAGCAGATCCTTGCTCGGCCGCGGTCGGTACTGTACTGGCGGATCATCGTTTGACTAGCGATGAGTCCGATATCATGTCACAGGTAAAAATCATCGATATTATAAAATCATGTCATCATGAAATGACAACGACAAAATCATCAATGCTTTTAAATCATTTCTTGAATGAACGCGAGCTTCGGTGATTCGAATCGGGCGGTCTCGGGCTGCCTCGGGCGCTGCGGTGTGACGTGCGACGTTGCGAGACTTCGCGATCGGCGATAGGTACTGGCTGAAGTCACAGAACTTATAGTTCGTAAAAGTTAGCTTGATCTCTGCGCAGCTGTCAGTAAAAATCACGCCTATGAAGTCCTGAATTTCTTAGTAGTACACACTAATGGTGGTTAATATAGCGCATAGCGCCATATTATAGCGCGCTATCTCTTCATAACACATAGCGCGTGTTATGTAAGTAGCGCAATAGCGCCATGGCGCTTACGAAATAATGTTCTTAAGTCGCTCGCGTTCGTAGGCTTTGACCACCTGTTCCTAGGCCCACCCTACACGTGTCCCCCGGGTGGTGCTAAATGAGCGACAAGCCGATACCACAGACTCGGCTCCACGCCGTGGTAGCGGCGTTAAATATACCACCCCATTTCGCACCATGAGGAATCGAATTATAGAAATGGCCCCGAGTTCCCGGCGCCCCTTTAATGGGGCAGGGGTGCGAAGAATCTCCGGGAGGAAAACCGGCGACGAGGTTCGCCACCCGTCACGCTCTGTCTCTCGGAGAGGCGAAAAATTGATTGCAGAGACCTGTCTGGCTACGTTGAATGTATGTGGGGCAATGAATGATAAAATGGATGAAGTATGCGATATGATGTATGATAGAGGAATAGATGTGTTATGCGTAAATGAGACGAAAAGGAAGGGGAAGGATCTCACTACACATGGCATGTATACCGCATACTGGTCTGGTGTAGACGAGATCGAGCGGGCATGCCAGGGAGTAGGTTCCTTTCAGAAAGAATGGGCCAATGTGTGAAAGAGTATGAATGTGTAAGCCCAAGACTGCTATGGATACGAATGAAAGTGGGCTTAAAGAAGTTGTTTGTGTTAGGGGTCTACGCCCCAGACATGTCTAAGCCCACTTATATCCGAGAGCAGTTTTGGGAAATGGTAAGGATGGTGTTAATGAAGTGTAAGGGCACTGAAAATATTATTATGCTAGGAGATTTTAATGGAAGGGTTGGAGTCAGGAGGCTTGGTTATGAAAGGATATTGGGAACGTTTGGTGATGAAAGTATAAATGAGAATGGTGAAAGTCTCCTCACCGTATGTATGGAAAATAATCTTTTTGTAACGAACACTTGCTTTCGCCACAAGAGGATTCACATGTATACTTGGGAAAGAGGTGACGATAGAAGCATGATAGATTTCATAATTGTGGATGAAAGATTGAGGGGCGCAGTGGTAGATACGAGAGTTTACCGGGGTTCTAACGTAGTAACGGATCATTATTTAGTTTTATGCCGAATTAATGGTCTATTCAGGCGTTGGCGCCATCGATCGTCTGTGTCTACCACTGCGTTACAGCGTATTAGAACAGAAAGGTTACAAGATGAAAGTGATAAAAACAAGTTCAAATGTAGACTGAAAGAAAATATAAGTGGTTTGGATGAATTATGTATGAAGGAGTTAGACTTGGAGAATATATGGCAAAATGTAAAGAAAAGTTTAGTGGATGCAGCTACCGAAGTATGTGGTGTTAGTAAGAGAAAGAATGAAAGGAAAAATAATACGTTATGGTGGGATGATGAGATACGTATGGAAGTTGAAGCAAAGAAGAGAGCATGGCTAGATTTACTAGCAGCAAAGGCTGCTAATTCTAGTGGTACGAATGGTGATATTGAAAGAAAAAAGGCAGTCTTTAGACATCTTAATAAGAGAGTAAAAGAAGTAGTTGAAAGAAAAAAGCAAGAAAGAACGGATAAGAATGATAGAAGAATATCGGATAACTTCCAGGCAAATATTAAAATGTTCTGGAAACTTGTAAGAACTGCCAGGGGACATTCAAAACAGCCTATGATGAATGCTATAAGAGACGAGAATGGCTATATTCTGAATGATGAAGTTTTGAGTTTAAAGAGATGGAAGGAATATTATGAAAGCGTGTTTATGAGTGAGGAGACAACGTGTGTACTAAGTGAAGTAGAAACACCGAAAGAAGAGGAAAGAGGTATCGAGATAAGTATAGATGAAATAATGAAAGCAATGAAAAGCATGAAAGCAGATAAGGCTGCCGGATATGATAGAGTTTCACTCGAAATGCTAAGGGCTGGAGAGGAAGTGGTGGCAGGCCTGATGCACACCTTGTTTAATTTATGCTGGGAACTGAAGCGGGTACCGGTAGACAGGTGCAAAGCCGTGATAGTCCCTGTATATAAAGGAAAAGGGTCGCAGCAGGACTGTAAAAACTACCGTGGCATCAGCCTTCTTAGCATTGTGGGAAAACTGTATGCTAAGGTACTGATTGAAAGGGTCATGAAAGAAACTGATGGAAAAATTTGGGATGTGCAAGCGGGATTTAGAAAGGGAATGGGATGTACAGATCAAGTCTTTTCCATGCGCATGATCGCGGAGAAGTTTCTGGCCAAAAACCAAAAGGTTTTTTGTGCGTTCATGGACTTGGAAAAGGCCAATGACAGAGTGGATAGGGATTTGCTATGGCAAACACTGAACTCATTTGGGTTGAGCGCTGGCTTGATACAGGCATTGGAGTCTCTTTATAGGGACTCTAGTGCTTGTGTTAGGATCAACGGGGTCTACTCGGACTGGTTTGACATCCATAAAAGTGTCAGACAGGGCTGTGTGGCTTCCCCGTGGCTGTTCAACCTATTTATGGACAGTTGTTTGCAAAATTTGAAAGTTGAAGAATGCGGATTAAGAAAGGGTGAGTTAACCGTCAAATGCCTTTTGTACGCCGATGATCAAGTTATTCTTGCGTCGTCGGCGGCCGGGTTGCAAATGATGGTTACATTAATGAACGGATCATTAAAAGAAAGGGGTATGAAAGTGAACGCAAGTAAGACGAAGGTTATGGTTTTTGAAAGAGAAGAAAGTAAAACGATTTGTGAAATAAGAATAGAAGGGGAGTTGATCGAGCAAGTAGATGAGTTTGTATATTTGGGCTGCGTATATAGCAGGGATGGGAGATATGATAAGGATATAGAACGACGAGTGAATGCGGGAAATAGAGTAAATGGGGCCTTGCACTCTATTGTGAAGAGTCAAAATGTGTCGAAAATGCACGTATGGCAATTCAAAATGCTGTGTTGGTCCCTACTTTAACGTATGGTAGTGAAAGTTGGGTGTGGCAGAAGAAGCACGAGAGTAGAATAAACGCAGTAGAAATGCGGTCGTTAAGGAGTATGTTAGGGCTGAATCTGAATGACAGGGTAAGAAATTGTGTAATAAGAGAAGAGTGTGGTTTGCAAGATGATGTTGTGACCAGGATTAAGAAAGGAATGCTTCGGTGGTTTGGTCATGTGGAAAGAATGAATGAGGAAAGAGTGACAAAGAAAACTTATGGTGCAGAAGTGAATGGCAGAGTCGGAAAGGGACGTCCTAGGCGAAAATTTATCGACCAAATTGGCGATTTATTGAAAACGGGCCAAATTAGGAGTACCCTTAACCGACGAGCATGTATGCGTAGGTGTATGGATGTGAAGGAGGCAAGAGAGGTGTGTTAGGATCGTGCCAAATGGAAGTCTGTAGTCTCTGCCTACCCCTCTGGGTGACAGGCGTGAGTGTTTATGTTTATGTATGTACGTTCTTATGTAGCACGCGATCTATCCAATGAACGACATGTAATGTAATAAGAGATATAACGTGCTGTAAAACTTAACGCGCTTACCGGCCTCCTACACGCTTTCTTATAAATAACGCGCTATAACATAGCGTATTTAATAGCGCGCTAGAAATCTATAGTTTATAGTCTGTAGTGTGCTATTGATTTATAGTCGTTTTGAACAACTTTAGTACACACAGTACCTGTCAATGTCATACTTTATGGGTATGCACTCATTAGGTCGGCATGCCCATAAAGTATGACATTGACAGGTACTGTCTGTACTACTAAGAAATTCAGGACTTCATAGGCGTGATTTTACTGACAGCTGTCGCAGAGATCAAGCTATCTTTTATGAACTATACAAGTTTCGATAAAATGACCGGCGCGGGGGTGCACAGCAAGTGTGCTGTGGCACGGAACGGCAACAAACAATGCTTTTACTTGCGTTGTTTACGTTTGCGCGCGAAATGCACGGCAAATTACGAATGCTATTTTATCTAGCATTTCGTATCGCCTGAATCAATTGTTTTGGTTAGACGAAGACGACCAACCAGCCAACCACGCGTACGAAATACGTTGTGTAATGTGTTCTCGCTATAATTGGCTTTTTGATACGTTATAGTGAATTTAGTTTAGTGAAGTTACCTATATCATTGATTTTAAAACCAAGTTTACACATTTAGAGTTTAGGTACTTACTTAGTATTTTGTGTACTTTGTAAAAAAAAACTTTGTGTATCGTAACGTTCTACAGTGGGTGGACTTATTTATTATGTTTTTCTATTTTATAGGCAAGAAAGGTTTAGTGCTATGTTCTCAGTTTGTATCTAAATATTCAAAAATGGCTTCAACTGTAAGAAAAACATCCAACGTATGGGTACATTTTGACATTGAATCTGTTGGTGAAAAAACAGTAGTATGTAAATTGTGCAGGGTAAAATTATCCTATAAAACTTCCTCAATAAATTTAAAATAACATATTTTAAGAAAACACCCTACGGTTGAAATTCAAGATGTACGGAGGAATATGATGCACCAACCAACACATTTCAGAACAACCTTTGGAACAGGAAGCTGGCCCTTCTAATCCAGCAGGATCCCAAAACCTTTCGTCTGTTGTTGCTTCTTCTGCTTGTGACTCAGCCGAGGGTCATCCATTGCCACAACCACGCGTTATTCAGCAGGCTTTAGTTCGTCAACCTACAATTGCTCAATTCACTCAGAGAAAAAAAAATTACCCCATCTAAACAGGAAAGGTTAAATAAACTGCTAATGAAATTGTTCATATTAGATTTTCAACCTTTCAGCATTGTGGAAGACAAGGGCTTTGTTGAATTTCTTCATGGTTTAAATCCCATTTACCAACTACGTAGTCGTAAGTACCTTTCAAAAACTTTACTGCCATCAATGTACGAGAAAGTTTTGAATGAAACTAAAATAAAAATTACTGAAGAAGCAACAAGTGTATGCCTTACTACCGACTGCTGGACATCAAAAGCAAATGAATCATATATGGCTATAACAGCTCATTGTGAAGTACTCCATGGACATCATACCGCCATAAACCTAGCAGGTCAATTAAGGACATGTGCATCGACTTGGAACATTACAGGCAAAATAACCATTGTCGTGTCTGACAACGCGAGTAATATAGTTTCCGCTATCACGAGTGAGCTGAATTGGCGCCATTTTGGATGTTATGCACATTGTTTAAATTTAATCGTCAAGAGTGGATTAAACGTTGAAAATTTGCAACAGACGATTACCAAAGTGAAGACCATTGTAGCTTTTTACAAACGTAGCGCTTTGGCCACAGAAACATTTGTAAAATATCAAGTACAACAATCAGAGGCGAAAACAGCAAAAAAACTTACTCTATCTGTGGAAACTCAGTGGAACTCTGAATTTCATATGCTGCAGCGGTTTGCTGAACTTAGAGAGGCTGTAACTGCAACACTTACACTCAGCAACTTCAAAGGTACATATCTTGAAGAAAATGATTGGATAATTATTCAAGATTTGCAGTGCGTGCTTAAACCCTTCGATGAAGTGTCTAGATAGATAGATAGATAGATAATTCTTTATTGTACACCAAATCAATACATAAACGAAAGAAGAAGAAAAAAAATAGTGTCACAATGGGCGGTCTTATCGCTAAAAGCGATTTCTTCCAGACAACCTTTGGATGGACAGGATCGCAAAAAATAGTAAATTGTGTGGTTTGGTGATGCAGAAACAATATTTATAAAAATATCCATATTTTATATAATATAATTAGAAATAAACAACAAATAAATACAAAAAAAAATACGAATGTATACTACATATATAAATGGCACGAACTCAAAGATTAAGATAGTGACTGTGCACAAGTTTCTGAAAAACAGGTAAAGACTGGGCGCGTCTCACTGACAGAGGTAGGGTATTCCATAGACGGACTGCTTGGATACTAAACGACCTGTCCATAAATTTGCTATTATGGGCAGGCATTTTTAATGTAAAATTCTCTGATGATCTCAAAACTTTCGAATGGGAATAGTGAAGGAATTCAAAACGATCCTTAAGATAAGAAGGATAGGAAGGATTAAAGAGAACATTGTAAAGAAGTGATAGAATATGAGCATTCCGGATAGGAAGCCACTTGAGCTTATTACGAAAACAAGATACGTGATCATATTTGCGTAAACCAAATATGAATCTTATACAAAAGTTTTGAAGACGCTCAAGTTTATCAAGTTGCTTCTCAGTGAGATCAAGATAGCTGACATCTGCATAGTCCACAATTGGGAGAAGAAGAGATTGAGCAAGCGCAATTTTAGTGGCAGTAGGTAGAAAGTTCCTTAATCTGTTCAACGATCGGGCAGCTGCAAAGAGTTTACGACTAACCTCCTGTATTTGAGGACCCCATGATAGGTTACTGTCAATATAAATTCCCAAGTCCTTGACTTTTTCACTCACAGGAATAAAATTTCCATTAAAAACAACTTGAGGTGCTTGAGATATGTTAGATTTTCCAATCATATACGAACTTCCGATGATAATTACCTGAGTCTTTAGGGGGTTAATCTTCAAGCCATATGTTTTTGCCCAATCTGATATTTGCTCAAGATCACTGTTTATGTTGCTAATAGCTACATCTACTTCACTAGGAGAAACATGAGTATATATTTGAAGATCATCTGCGTAAAGGTGGTAGGACGAAGTAATCTTAGTGGCTATAGAATTAATAAAAATTGAGAAAAGTAAGGGAGATATTACGCCACCCTGCGGGACGCCAGCAATGGTATCACACCAAGAAGAAAATGTGTCATCAATGCGAATACGTTGCCGGCGCCCAGACAGGTAACTTCGAAACCAATCAATCACTGTTGGAGATATGTTAAGAGAGCTAAGTATACCCAGTAAAATTTCAAAATCAACTGAGTTAAAGGCATTGCTAAAATCTAACAGAGAAAGGATAGTTAACTTGCCATTTTCCATTGCAGATCTAATATCTTCCGTAATATTGACTAAGGCTGTAGCAGTACTATGCCCAGGGCGAAAACCGGATTGTAGAGGATTTAGAAGGGAATGATTGTGGAGGAAAGCATTGAGCTGATTATTTATTTATTTATTTAAGCTTTATTTGCACACATAAAAGAAATGTACAAAACGGCGGACTTAATGCCTAAAGGCATTCTCTACCAGTCTACCTTTGGTTTGTGCAGAGAATCTAGTGATGGGTGCAAAACTCATAATTAAAAAAAATTAAAGGTTTAAGGAAAAAATACAAAATTATAATATAATGATAATAAACAATACACATACATATACATTTACATTACTACTTACATGCATACAATATTATTTTATATATATACACAACCCACAATAAATACATACACAATAAATAAATATGATATTTTTATATTATACATACTTGAGAATATAACAGTTTCTGAAGTTTTTAAATTTTTTATTATAATCCGAAACTACTACTGCTTCGTTAAGTAATATTCCCAGAGTAAACGTTTAAAGATAGGTTTAGTTTTTGCTTCTTTTATATTTCTGGGTAACATGTTCCAGAGTCTTACTGCATTTGAAGTGAAAGAATTGTAAGAGAAGCCCGTGCGACAGAAAGGAACATGAAGAGTTAGATTTTCCGCGGAACGAAGACATCGGTTGTGAGAATCGCCCTGATACTGAAATTTGCATTTCAGATATGCAGGGACAAACGGATCGTGTAAAATAGAGAATAGCATAGAAAGGATTCTAAAAGATCTTCGAAGTGGAAGAGGCAGCCATTTGAGCTGAGAACGGAATGAAGAGACGTGATCGAATTTACGTAAGCCAAAGATAAAGCGAATACAATTATTGAGAAGACGATCCAGTTTGTTAAGAAGTTCTTGAGAGGCATTAGCATGGCATACATCTGGATAATCTAGTATTGGTAATACGAGCGTTTGAACCAACATTACCTTTGTTCTCACTGGAAGAAAATTCTTGAGTCGATACAGACAACGCAAGGTGTTGATAACTTTTTTGCTTACTTCCGTGACTTGCGGCCGCCAACTTAGACTGCTGTCAATGATAAATCCTAGATTTTTTACAGTAGCTGAATAAGGTATGACAGCATTATTAAAATTTACAGGTGGCAGTGAATTAAAATCCAATGTAGATAAGCGACGGCTACTTCCAACTATAATTGCCTGGCACTTGGTAGTATTAACAGTAATACCGAATTTGCTAGACCAATCAGAGATACGAGTGAGGTCAGAGTTTAGCTCAGTGATCGCATCTTCGATATCGTTAACATCAGACTGAGCATATATTTGTAAGTCATCGGCATAGAGATGGTACATGCAGCGAATGTGAGATGTAATGAGATTTATAAAAATTGAAAACAAAAGAGGTGAGAGAATTCCGCCTTGAGGAACGCCAGCAACCAGCGTGCACCAGACAGAAATAACTGGACCCACGCGAACAGCCTGCTAACGTCCCTGATGATAGGATGCGAACCATTCCCGCGCTGATGAGGAGAAACCCATGTGAGAAAGTATTGTAAGAAGGATGTCATGATCAACAGCATTAAAAGCGTTTGAGAAATCTATTAAAACTAACACAGTTAATTTTGACTCCTCCATACCTATACGTAAATCTTCCGTAACTTTAAGCAGGGCTGTTGTTGTACTATGTCCTGGCCTGAAACCTGATTGATAGCTACTTAAAAAGTTATTTTTAAAAACGAAGTCAGAAATTTGTCTGTGAGCAACAGCTTCAAGTACTTTTGATAAAAAAGGAAGAATAGAGATAGGACGAAAGTGAGAAACAGAACTAGGATTATTTATTTTTGGAAGTGGGAGAACAAAAGCATTTCGCCATAGTGAAGGAAAAACCCCAGTATCTAATGAAAAATTTACTATGTGGGTAAGTACTGGTAAGACATAATCGAGGATGAGATTGATCATGATTCTGCTCACATCATCAAGGCCTACTGCGGCGGACTTGATGGATGAAATTGACTTTTTTATATCCTCATCAGTAACGGGAGAAAAATTGAAAGAGCTTTTGTAAAATTTTGGAAGAGAATTCACATGGGCAATAGTAGTAGATTTAATTGACGAATGCAGTTGTGGTGCAGTAGAAAAGTATGTATTAAGTTGATTAACAGAGAATATTGAAGGATCAAAGTTAGAAGCAGGTTTACCTATCCCGATTGATTTTAAAAATTTCCACGAATCAGCAATAGAAGCGTTAAGGATATTTCGATGAATATAACGGCGTTTAGCGGCCCGCACCATCTGATTACACCGATTCCTAGCGGCTTTGAATCGAGTCCAGTTAACAGTACACCGATTTCTCTTATATTTACTAAATTCTCGATCACGCTTTGCCATAGCCCTGCGGATATCCTCACTAATCCACGGCGCAGGAGATCGTTTCAGTCTGACTTTATGTGGAGGAGCGTGTTTATCAAACAACTTCTGTATATTTGAATTAAAAAGAGCTACTTTTTCGTCAACACTCTCTACGCTGTAAGTATCACTCCAATCTATACTACAAGCATCTTGCTGAAGTTCTTCAACATTAAGTCTCGCTAGATTACGCAGATGCACCATCACATGATTGACCTTAGGACATTTAATCCTATAAGAAATATACAGTAAATCGTGCCGCGAAAACCCAGGGGCGGAGAGTTGACCATGGCCAACGATATGGTCTTCAGAAGCGACCACTATTAAATCTATTAAAGAATCAGCAGTATCAAGATTGTGGTGTGTGGAGTCGAGAGGAAGAAGTGACAAATTAAAGAAGTTCATAACTGTATACAATTCACGTGACCTCGCAGAGTTACAGAGAATATCGGTATTGAAGTCTCCCATTATAATGAAGTGCTGATAATCAGAGCCGATAGAAAAAAGAACCGATTCAAGGTCACAAAAATAATTAACTCCTGGTGGACAGTAAATTGCACCGAGAACAGTCTTAGTCCCACTGATGGTAATCTCCAAGAACATGTATTCTATTGTACCAGAATAAACAGAAGAAGAAGCACATAATTGTTTATAGGGTATACCATTACGTAAGTATACCGCTACTCCACCACCTCTTTTGCCCGTACGATCATTTCTTAAGAGGACAAAACCAGGTATTACAAAGGAGGTGGACGGTAAGGTAGGTTTTAACCACCTTTCCGAAACAAGTATCGCAGAAATAGACTGATTATGAAAAGTATCAACAAGTTCATTATAATGTTGCGGAATGCTCTGAGCGTTAATGTAACAAACGTTAAAGTTATTAGTCAAACCATGAAACTTTTGAGTAAGCAGATAACGAAGAGTAGTAGGTTCCGAAAAAGAGTCATTTAGTGAAAAAAAAGAAGAATCTGAATCAACAGAGAGAAATAGTTCATTGGTATCAGAATCTGTCATAATATATGATTATACTTATGATATACGTATATATATTATTTATATAAAGTATATTCTAATCTAATACTTTATAGTCTAAGTCTAAAAAAATAAAAAAACCCTATTAACTGATAATTGCACTGCAAACAAACGCGCCGGTAAACTGTTTACAAAAAGAAAAATTAAAATATTACACGAAAACAACTAGTAATACTTACTACAAGAAAGTATCTAATTTTAATTATTTACAATTGCAGAGACAACAAAAATCATACGTATTGAAAAAAAGGAAAAAAAACATATGTTAATCACTACGAGAAGTGGTAATTTAAACGAAAAAAAATACTCTAAAGCGTAATTTCACGAAATTTAAGGTTCAGATTAGTCTGTACTATTACTTGTGTCGCAAACCAGCCTAGTAACCGGTTGCGGAGAAAAAAAGGATCGAATACAAAAGCGCTCAGTGACGTACACAGTACACACAGCAGTAGTAGTAATTAATAAGCCGTCGAAGTGTAAACAAAGTATTACCACTAACCCGAGAATGTTTACTTATTTCTGAACGCTCGTCGGCTTCTTGGCTGCTCGCTACGGGAAACTACACTACTAGATCCTGCCTTCACTTGTTCCGGCTCCTCGTTGCACCCAGCTTTATGAAGATCGCGCAGTAGTGCATCCAGGTCATTAGCGCTAAAGATGTGACGTCGAGACCCGTCAGGCAGTCTAACGCTTATGTTGCCCTCGAATGACCAGACTTTTTTAATTTCAAAATGCTTACGGGCTTGAAGAAATAAGTCTTGCCTGTATTTTGTAAGGAATTCCGATAATTTAAACGAGGTGCCTTTTAACATTGTTTTTTTAAACCAAACAGTTGAGCGCAGTGACATATCTGTGAAGCGCATTAATATAGGACGAGTATGATGTAATTTGACCGGGCCAAGTCTGTATGCTGCTCGAAGACAAGATGGTGCTATATCTTTAAGACCTAGATTTTCGTGAAAAATTTTGATCACGACATCGGATAAATCTTCGCCTGGTTTTTCAGGGACACCGCCCATTAAAAGGAATTTCCTGCGATGCCTTGTTTCTATAATGTCAAGCGAGCTACTGACTTCTGCAATTTGCTGGCGAAGAAGGTTAAACATATCCTTGACGTAACTCTGAAAAGCGGTATAGTCCTCGCTGATCCTGTCTACATTGCTACTCTTGGAAGCGCTGGAATTGAGTTTTGATTCAAAATCTGCCATTTTACGAGTGATGAGCGCTTCCAAAGACTCCTGACATCTGGAAATATCGGCAATTGTGGACATAGTGACGTATGTAGCAACAAATGTTCGTGTGTAAAAAACTTGGTTCCAGCAGTTTGTGCAGTGCTAAAAAAACTAGTGCATAAGAAGGTAAACCTTTACGCGTTGATGCTTAATACTGTATTATATAGAAAAATAATAAAAGTATGGTAAATTACTTCTTTTTTAAAATAAATACGTTTTACGAAACGAAACACGTCTGCACTTATTTACACCCACCCGCAGAAACTCTCTCTCTCTCTCTCTCTCTCAGATTATATATCAAGCGTTCGAGAACTTTGGACAGGAATGGCAAAATAGATATAGGACGATATTCCGAAAAAGATGTAGGGTTAGGTTTTTTAGGCAACGGTATGATGTGAGCGTCTTTCCAAGTTGTTGGAAAAACACCACTAGAAATCGAGGAGTTTAGGATATGGCAAAGTATTGGGATGATTATGTCAAGAATCGGAAGGATCATATTACGGCTGATACAATCGCTGCCGATTGCATTCGAAGTAATGGATAGAGTACTCTTCTTAACATCACAAGCAGAAAATTGAATTAGGACAAATGATGGATGATCAGGAGTTGGAAGCGATGAAAGAAAATTTAATGTGTTAAATTTTGTAGTCCCATTTAAGTTGGACGAGGATGAGAAGAACTAATTTAGTAAATCAATATTTAAATCTTTAGAGAGTACATTATTATGAGACTTTCCAACCCCCATTGATCTAAAAAAAACTCCAGACTTTAGCCGCATCACCAATTTGTACTGATTTATGGATATAGTGGCGCTGAGCATCCCTACATACCCTATTGCAGTGATTTCGAATAGTGACATATTTTTCCCAGTTTATAGATGTAGGCCTACATTTATATTTTGTCTTGGCTGCAGCTTTTTTATTTAAAATGGATTTTATTTCATCAGTCAGCCATGGTGAAGGGCGATGTCTCATTTTAATTACGCGAACTGGTGCATGTTTATCATAGAGACACGTGAGGTAAGTCGTAAATATTGCAACTTTATCGTCAACTGATTCTGCATTTAAAACGGCTGACCAATCAATGTTGGAAGCATCTTCGCAAAGATTTTGTATATTCATACCACCAAAACTGCGTTGCAGATGAAACTTAGACTTAATTTTAGGTGGCCGGACATTATAAGAGAGAAATATAAGATCGTGGTAAGAGAAGGCATCCGCTGAACACTGACCATGCTTAACAGCGAGTTCAGAAGAGGACACAAAGATAAGGTCGAGCAATGACGGAGTAGCATTAGGAAAGTGATGAGTAGAATTTAAAGGTAAAATAGAGAGATTAGTGGAATTTACTATAGATCGAAGAGAGGATGAACGTGAGTCTTGTTTAAGCAGACAAGTATTAAAGTCACCCATAATGATCGTGTGCGAATAAGAGGATACATTTTCTAAAATATTTTCGAAGGAAGTGAAGAAGTCAATTCGAGATGAAGGACAGTAATATACCCCCAGCAAAATTTTCGTTAGACTAAGCTTCACCTCAATAAAAAGATGTTCACCTGCATTAAGCGGAGTTGGTTGAGGTGACATATCAACAACAGAAAAGGGAATATACGCACGGAGATATATTGCCACACCTCCACCACCGCCAACAGTACGATCATTTCTTATGAGGTGAAAGCTAGGTAAAGAATAATTTGTGGAAGGAAGACAAGGCTTAAGCCATGACTCAGAAACGAGAATAGCATGAATATTCTTAGAATCAAAGGTAGCCAGCATATCTGAAAAGTGAGCCGCAATGCTTTGGGCATTAATGTGAACGACGTTGAAATTATTGGGAACATCAGAAAATTGTGAAGCTAGTATTTCAGAGAGAGGCTGTAAGCTAGGGATATTGCCATCATCACTAACTGCAGTTTCAGTATCACTACTAATGTCTAAGAATGACATTACAAAATAACTATTAATGTTTATATGTGAAAAATATAACGTACAATAAGTAAAATACAATTAAAAAATAAGGTAATAAATTTCCTAAAACTAAGAACAAAAGAAAACGAATAAAAATAAAATAAAAAAATATTTTAGTGTCCACCTGCCAGTTGAGTGTTTTTATAAATACAGTTTAAATACATTATCTTACGACACTTTACTACTAAATAGAAAATAAAAAAAGAGGATTAATAATATCAAGGTTTAAGTAAAAGAAAGAAAAAAAATTCATTAAGTGCACAAAACAAACACCGTTATGGAAAACGCAACTGACAATGCGTTTGTTAACATTACGTTGTCGTTAAAGCGCTACATAACCTTATAATTGTGATATTAGTGTTAACATCATCTGTGGTATAACGTAGTATTCGCAACACAAACTAATAAGAGTACTATAATAACGTACACAACAATGGCTCAGAAGGGCTGGAACCCAGAACCGTGAAGCCAGTTAAATAAAAATAAAAAAGTCACAACAATAATGTACAGAATACTTTTACTCCTAGCAGATTTAAGATAATGTTACACATTGTCAACAAGTAATGATAATGTTTCGCATTGTCAGTTAGTAATAATAATGTTTCACATTGTCAATCGGTAAACATTTTTATGGTATAATAAATGGAACCACTTTCCATAAAATTTTTAGGTTGGTTAATAATTATTATGCTTATTATATGTAGATTCAATGGTTAAAAAAATTGCACAAAACATAAGGTATAGTCTACATACGTCCCACTGCTGGGCACAGGCCTCCCTATATTGATGATGATGAGAGGGTTTTGCACTAGCTTATAACACATTCACAAAGAAATAAGTCTCACAAGATATTTATTGTAATTGTAAAGCATTAAAAAAAATATGGCATTTAGGCACGGCAAATCCTGTACACTTAACACTTAAGGCGCTACCCTGACCAAAACCTGGCAAAAGTGCGTTTTTCAGACTCTATTATCTCATTAGTTATGAAAAATAAACTACATCTAAAAGTACATTATTAATGTTCGATATCTTATCATCGCATTCCACGTTCTAATTTATTTTTAAGTGCTATAAATACATTTAAAATCAACTTTTAAAAAATGACTAAAATTATTGATTACATGCATCTGTTGCTAAACGCAACGCTCTAATCATTTGAGGATAACACTAATGGATAGATAATGAAAAAATCTATATTCTCCACGTTTTATTTAAATTTTTAAGTTCGTTTATTCTCTTTTAATTGAAATAATTCCGAAAATTGTGTGACTTCTATGATAAAGGGGCGTGCGCAGAGCATTACGCTGTATGCGTTTGTACGAGGTGGCCGCGTCGCTGGTCGCTGCGTCCGTATTTCGCCGCAAACATAATATTATTTGAGTACCTACCAACCGATGCGCTTACGTCACGGTATATTGTAACTCGGCCGTATCTTAGAAATAAATCTTACAGCCGTGCGGTACGTAAACATGCATAGGGCTGTCTGCCTCCAGCATTTTTACATTTGCCCATTCATTTATGTGTTTTATAACTCAATGCATTTTCCTACTTTGTGTTTCCATTTAGTTTTATGATTGTACTTAAATATACTTTTTTATATAAATAAATATATAATAGGTACTTTGTGAATTGAATAGGAAGTGTTCAATAAAAATGCGTGTCGTTTTATGATTGGTAGATTAAAAAACCATGTTTATGTTTGAATAACAAATCGGTCTTATAAATTTGCGGCCGAAAAATATTTGCACCTCGGCTGAGACGTACGAAACGCTTTATTATTAAAATTTTAAATATAAAAAAATCCGCATTATAATATAAAGCTTAATTAAAAATTGTTTTGGGAAACATGAACAAGTTGGAGTAAAGGAATATCTTTTACTCGGTTATAGATACCTGCAGCTACTTTACAATTTATATGTTTGGTTTTAAATGAAGTTTGGATTTATCATTTTTTTATTTCTATTCTATTTTCTGAAAGGGTCCTAGGAAAGGTATTATCCACCGCGCTGCCCCACTGCGTGTTGGCGAACTTTGCATGTCTTCGAAATATTTTTTTTCTTATTTCTCAGACATGCAGGTTTCCTCACAATGTTTTCCTTCACCACTGAGCACGTGGTAAATCAACACTTAAAATTGCAATTACAATATTATTGGTGCCGGTTTGCTCGCACACTGTGAAAATTTTAGCAAGCGCTAACCATCTGAGGTACCACGGCTCCTCTCCTCTCGAGCTAGAGACTATTTTATATATCGTCAGGCCTGTTGGTCTAGTGGTTAGTGACCCTGACTGCTATGCCGCAGGTCGTGGGTTCGATTCCCAACCAGGACAAATGTTTGTGTGATGAGCACGATCATTTGTTCTGTGTCTGGGTGTAATTTATCTATAATATTTATGTATTTAGAAATATATAAGTATGTTTATCAGTTGTCTAGTACCCATAACACAAGCTCTGCTTAGCTTGGGACTAGATGGCGTTGTGTGATAGTTGTGGAATATTATTATATTATTATTGTTGGGGTATCTGCATAGTTTTCTCATCTGGTTGGTTTTTATAAATATATAACTATAAATTAAAATGAAAAGATAAATATACATAAATATTAATAAAATAAAATAAATACAAAAAATACACAAATATATAAGTTGATAAAATCAAGGCAAACTTAGAGTCAATTATTATTTTGATAATTAAACTAGTGAAATTCCGTAGTTTTCTTTTTTTGCAGTTACAAATATCTTGTGAGGTTGAAAAAGGCAGTAATGAAAAAATAATAAGAATAATAATAATTGACGTCAGCCACTTCTTTTCATAAAAATTTCATGGTCCATTAGGTTGCAGCTTCACCGAACCACAACTTATAATAATAATAATAACAGTAATAATATAATATTATTTTGTATTTATTTTATTTTATTGATATTTATGTATATTTATCTTTTCATTTTAATTTATAATTTTTATATATTTAAATATTTATAGAACCGAACCAGATGAGAAAATTATATGGCTCCAACGATTTTAGCGACGAACGCTTGGATTTTTTAGAAAATATCCTTTTGTCCATGTTTTCAGGCAATAAAAAAAACTGCTACAATATAAGAAGGTAAATTTCGACAAAGCACTAATGGTCGTTATAGCTCAGGTGGTATGTCGGTCGGGCGTGATATCGGAGTTCCGTGGTTCGCGTCTTGGCTTTGGTCCCGCTTTTTTTTTCCTTTTTTTTCAAGTTCCCTTCTTTTGTGAGAAAATCTATTATTTCAAACCCTTTTTTTTTTAGTAATTTTTAAAAATACGAAAATTTTAATTTTAAAAATTTAAAAAAAAATTTTATTTAGTTACTAATGCTATATTTATTATTTTAATAATTACCTACCCAGTAGGTAAATATTAAAATAATAAATGTAGCATTATTATATATACATAAACAGTAAATCTCCCTCAAACTCAATTTACTAATATTGTTCCTGAATAAGGAATAGCAGATAAGAGATTAGTAGGTAATAACTATTGCTCCTCAAAATTATATTTGACCTCAAGGTAAAACATATCCTAAAATTCAGTAGCTAAATAAAATAATAATACCTACTATTCAAGTATATTCTCAATATGTAAGTAAATGAAAATAACAAAAAAGCACCATTAGCATGTAAAGTTCGAATCCATAATTAACATTTCGACAAATATTATAATTTACTCTATAAAAAGCTAATTCAATATTAGCAGTATAGTATATAGTTAAAAATAATCAAAATAGTCATTTTTATTAATTAGATAATATATGAGAATACATAATTCTAATATAATGCAACTAATGTACCGAATAAAGAAAATTAAAATACACATATCATTGTCTGCCGTGTTTATTTCCATAAAATAGTTTATTGTCATTGATAAATTAATACTACGTTCGTACCAGTAGGTGGCGTCTTGCAGATTTCTACGCGATATATTGTAGCGAGAGCGTCGGCAGGCCAAACGCTCAAGGTCGTTCGCTAGGGGTAAAGCCTTAACACTTCTTCACAACGGCGTTTCGCTTGGGCCTCCCAGCTGTAGTTTTCGTTACTGGTTTTGGGCTTGTCTGGCAATCGATTTTGCTGATGTCGTTCAGACAGGTAACACGATGTCTGGTTCCATCAGGTTTCACAATGTATACAGATCCATCTTTGGTCCAGCATTTGGAGATACCAAATTTTTCACGGGCAGCTACAAAGAGATCATGCCGAAGCTTGGTGAGAAATTCGGATACTGTGGTACCAGAGCCTTTAAGTTGGGATTTTGCGTACCAGACTTTATCACGCAACCCTACATCTAGGAATTTCACTAAAATTGGCCGAGGCTTGTGAGGAGCTGTTGGTCTACCCAATCTGTGACAACGCTTAATATCACTGACAGAGACGTTGTCTAATTTCAACTGATTTTGGAGAACATTGGTGACAGCCAAAGCGGTGTCCTCTTTTGCAATCTCTGGTACACCATGAAGCAGTAACATTTTCCTTCGCCTTCGTATTTCCATGCTGTCAGCATTACGAGCAATTAATTCCATCTGCTGCTGAAGACTGTTTAGTGCCTGCCCTACAAATATCTTGAAAGATGCAAACTCAGCTACCAAATAAGTAGTACTAGTGGATGTGCTGGGCGTTTTCCGTAATTCTTCTTCAAAATCATTCATCCTTTTATGAAACACCTCCATCAAACTGCACATAGTGTTTTTAATTGTAGGGTCCATGGTATAATGAAGAATTGACAGAGGTTATAAAAGTAAAAAGTGTTGTAATTGTGGTTGGATTAAGTAGTA
This sequence comes from Parnassius apollo, assembly GCA_907164705.1. Classification (NCBI taxonomy): domain Eukaryota; kingdom Metazoa; phylum Arthropoda; class Insecta; order Lepidoptera; family Papilionidae; genus Parnassius; species Parnassius apollo. The sequence continues at coordinate 3,824,135 of CAJQZP010000547.1, read as the reverse complement.
AACACTCACAGACAGGTAGTTCAAGCTAATTTTTCATTACTAGATCTTGAAATATAATATTTTACAAATTATGTATTTCTTTTAATTGTCTTTGTTTTTTTGTTACGAATTATGTATTTATTTTAATTGTCATTGTTTAATTGTCTACGCGCATGAGTGGAGAAAAATATTTCACGGGTGGAGAAGTGATTCCAACAGGGCCTTTTGGGAACACTAGATACATTGGAATTAAGAGATGGCCTGCATGATGTTGTCAAAGTGGTTTTAAAAAGGCTAAAAAAGGAAACTTCTGAAAGATTTCGTAATCTGGAATTTAGTAGAACGCTTGCGTTATCGACCTTTTTAGATCCCCGATTTAAAATTTTCATGTTCCCACACCGTCAGGCTGAAGAAACAAAAAAAAATGTTATAGAATTGGCGGCTGTGACAATTACAAAGGCAAAACAACCAACAACTCCAGCACTAGCTACGACACAAAACACAAGAGATACTGAACCATCCATATGGAATATATATGGGACAGCAATTGCCAAAATAGAGCCTAAAGGAACCCCGTTGTCAAGAGCGATTGCGGAGATTCAAAGGTACCTGGACGACGACATCCTTCTAATGGGATCAGAACATGACACTCCACTTCAATGGTGGAAAAATCATGAGCATGTTTACCCAAATTTGGCAAAATTAGTTCTGAATAAATGCTGTGTGATAGCAACATCAGTGCCTTGTGAAAGGGTATTTTCACGAGCTGGTACCATGGTAACTGAAAGACGCACTCGTCTAGGAATTGCAAAAGTTATACAACTAGTGTTTTTAAACGTCAATTTTAGCCAATAATTCGGTATAATGGGCAAGAAAATGTAAATATTTCTACAGAAAAAAAACCAACAAAAAATACAAAAAAAATTAAATAACAAATATTATTGATCATTGTAAATATACCAATCTTTTAAATGCACCAAAGAAAAGCAGAATGATAGTTTTTTTTTATTAGGTAAGTACCTACTAAGTACTATTACTTTGCCAGTCTTTGCCAGTCCTTAGCCTGGAAAAAGCATGTAGGTAAGATTGGAATAATACTTGTTTGTTGGGGAGCTGCGTATTTACGCGACCATAAATAACTAATGATAATTTCACTAAGCCGTTCCCCGATCATTTCAGTATCTAGTCACAATTGAAGTGACGAGATCTAATACTCAGATAAAAATCATTGATGATTTTGTCATTGTTCCCGTCACCGATATTTTTTTGTCATTGTCATGCTGTCATTGATACAGAAAAATCATCACTCAGCCCATCTCTGCGCTTGACCGTGGTTGCGTTATGCAGTATTCATGAATCAAAAAACTTAACTGTATCACAAGTAAACAAATACCTATATATGACCCTGTAATATTAGGCGAGGAATTATGTACGGCGGAATGGTCTCATATTGATGGTTTGCAGTCATCGCAACAAATGTACACTTTCATCAAAGATACTTTTAGTAATGCATATTCTAGGGCAACCAGAACTAGTAATAAAAACTCAGAATCGTATCGACAGGCGCCATGGATTAATAAAAAAATTATTAATTTGAGTGATAAACGTGATGAGCTATTTAATAAATGGAAGAAAGACTAAAATAACATACTATTAAGATTAGAATACAATAAAATGAGAAATGAGGCAAAAAAGGTAACTGATTATTACAGAAATTCTTATTATAAAAATAAAATAATTAAAAATTAATTAAATTTTAATTAATTATAAATTCTAATTCTAGAAAATTAGGGCAAATTTTAAACGATATCGCTGGTAGGATTGTAAGATCAATAGATGAGGTTATATTAAATGCTTTTAAATCATTAAATCTTTTACCAATACGTATTGCAGACAATTTTGCAAATAATTTTGACACTGCCGTGAAAGATATTTTGCCAAACTGCAACATAAATATATTAAAATATGATCAAAACAATCTACCAGTCAATTTAAATGATTGTAGCATGTACTTTAAGAAGGCAACACCGGATAGTGTAGCTAAATTAATCAATAAGGTAAGTACTGATAAAGCTCCAGGTTTTGATTGCATTAGAATGAGAGATATCAAGGGTATTGTCAATATTATTTCAGAACCCTTAGCTAAATTTATAAATACCTGTATTAAAACAGAGATATACCCCGATGAACTTAAGGTGGGCTGTGTTAGACCAGTCCATAAAAAAGGTAGGTTTGATGACATAAATAACTATAGACCAATTACTTTAACATCATCAATAGATAAAATAGTGGAAAGATATATCTGTAATCAAATACATAAGTTCTATCAAAAAAGTAATATTTTAAGCTCTAGCCAATTCGGTTTCAGGCCCGGTAAGAACATGCAATACTATTATCGGAATTCACAGAGATCAAGTTAATTCATGGATGAATCGGAAATTACATGTTCTAGCCCTATTTATTGATTTTTCTCGTGCCTTTGATACATTAGATCATAATAAGCAGATCAGGAAGTTAGATAATACAGGTATTCGTGGACCTCTTTTAAATTGGTGTAAAAACTATCTGACTAATAGAAGCTACCGTGTTAGGATTTGTGATAGCTACAGCACAGCAGTCAAAGTAACCGGAGGCACAGCTCAAGGTTCCGTACTTGGACCTTTGCACTTTATAGCCTATGTCAATGATATGAATAAGATCTTTAAACATTGTACTTACTATCAATACGCCGATGATACGTGTATGCTTGTGGCTGCTAAGGATGTAAATGATGTCCTGTTTCTGTTACAGAATGATTTTGATATATTAAATAAATGGTGCCACGATAGCGGTTTGATATTAAATTCTCAAAAGACCAAATTAGTCCATATACATTCACCAAACTTAAAGTCTCATAGCATATTAAAACATAAAATCATCGCACATGATCATAATTGCCTCCACCAACCAACTTAATTGTAAGTGTTCCACGATTGAATTAGTTACATCGCATAAATATTTAGGCTTAATAATAGATCATAAGTTTAATTGGCACGTACATCATGTATGTGATAAGCTTAGAGCTTTTTTGGCTAACATGTTTATAATTAGAAAGCGATTAAACTTTCGAGTCAAAATGATGCTTTATAACGCCCTTGCTGATTCAGTCATAACTTATGGGCTAAGCAGCTACGAACGAACAGACAAATCACACCTACAGTACATTAATAAACTACAACTTAGGATTTTAAATGCGATTGTACGTATAAAAATCAAACTTCAGGCAAAAACAAATGAAAATTTTATATTTAAATTCTGTAAGGTACTCAATATCCATGATAAAGTTCAATATCAATTGTTAAAGAAACAATTCTTTAATTTAGGTATACAGCATACAGTTTCAAACAAAATTCAGACCCGCAAAGTAACTCAAAAAAAATTAATAATAATACCATCCAAAAATATGGTGAGCGCATCAGCACATACATAATACCTCGCCTAATAAATGGTCTGGATAATAAATTTAGAAGTGAACTTACTAAAGATAACATAAAGTATAAATTAAAATGTTTTCACCTTAACAAATATTAGTTGTTAACCCCGTTTTTGTTATGAATATTATGGGTATGTTCCGAAATACAACGCATTGTACTGTCCAATGCAAATGACGTCATCATTTACACTTTATTGTACTAGCGTGCCGGCGCCATATTGTGTCGGATATCCGGCCATAATAAAACAATTTTTAATTGTGTGTTTGCCGAATGAAGCATGCCAGAATTTGTTTCTATTTATTCAAATACAAAAAATTATAGAATAATTGATGGTATATCCATTAGGAGGATATAATTATTTTTGGAGCACAAAATGACAAAATAATCGCCAACACTTTTCCAAATGGCGCAAAAGTATGACGTCATATACTACCCAATTTTTTGGAACGAATCACCAGTATAGCGTCGATTCATGACGTCATTTTCATTGGACAGTACACTGCGTTGTATTTCGGAACATACCCTATATAAATGTAGGCGGAACGGCACACAACACAAACCTGCGTGGTTTTTCGCTGTGCCGGATAATAAATTTTTATTTGATAATAAATTAAAAAAAATCTGGCTATCTATTATGGAAGGAAGAATTTTACAAGCAAGTAGATGGTGTTGTGATGGGCTCACCTGTATCTCCCATTGTCGCCGATATATTCATGGAAGACTTTGAGGAGAAAGCCCTCCTTACTGCACCTGTTACACCAAGGATCTACAAGCGGTACGTAGACGATACTTTCACAATTTTACCATCAGACAAAGTAACTGCATTTTTAGAACATCTTAATTCCATAAACTCTAAAATTCAATTTACTATGGAGTTAGAGGCAAATAATTCCTTACCTTTCCTAGATGTGTTAGTCATCCGAAATCCTAACACCACCATAGGTCACACTGTGTATAGAAAAAAGACCCATACAAACCGATAATTAAACGGTGAATCTCACCACCATCCTTCACAGTTAGCTACCGTGGGCAAATCTTTGTTACAGAGAGCACGAGGGATATGTGACAGCAAACACCTGGCCGCCGAGCTTCATCACGTCAAGCAAGTTCTGTATGAAAACAAGCTTCGGGTCCCGAGCCCACGTCACAGTGAACGAGTGAAGCCGGCCACAGTCAAGCATGTGCCTGCTGTACTACCATATGTCAGAGGTGTCACAAACAAGATTGGCTACATCTTGAAGCGAGCTTCTATTAGAACATTCTACAAGCCGCCAAAGAAGATTAGTCAGTTCCTACCATCCGTCAAATGTCATATTCCTCTACAAGCTGCAGGAGTGTACAAGCTTGATTGTGAATGTGGTCTCTCTTATATAGGACAAACAAAAAGATCTATTAGAACCCGCGTAAAAGAACATATAGCTGATGTGAAGCATCAATGTTCCGAAAAGTCTGCAGTTTGTGATCATATCCTAGACGGCCCCAACCATTACATCAGTTTTGATAGACCACAAATCGAAATAATACTAGTTTTTACGGAATTTATCGCGTATATTTTAACTTTTTAAATACCCGACGTTTCGAACGCTTTACAGCACTCATGGTCACGGGCAGGACTGAGATGTTCAACGTCCATATGTCATAGTTAACCGCGGTTACCATAGATTAAAATCTCTCCTCCATAGGACAAACTAAAAGATCAATAAAAACCCGCGTTAAAGAACGTATAGCTGATGTGAAGAATCGACGCTCCGGGAAGTCTGCAGTCTGTGAACACGTACAGGATCGCCCCCGTCACTACATCAGATTTGATAGACCGCAGATCCTCGCTAAAGAACACCGATTCCTTCCAAGGATGATTCGCGAGGCTATTGAAATCAAAAAACATCCTAATTTCAATAGAGAAGATGGCTGGGTGCTACCATCTGCTTGGGATCCTATAATAAATAAAATTAAATCCCAACCCAAGCATACAACTGCAAGACTTCAAGATACCATAAGTTCATACTGCATAGATCGGAACAAAAAGTTAAATTTTAATCTATGGTAACCGCGGTTAACTATGACATATGGACGTTGAACATCTCAGTCCTGCCCGTGACCATGAGTGCTGTAAAGCGTTCGAAACGTCGGGTATTTAAAAAGTTAAAATATACGCGATAAATTCCGTAAAAACTAGTATTATTTCAATGTGTAGTATTCGCGTAAATATAAGAAATCATTATGTAGACCACAAATCCTCGCGAAAGAACACCGATTCCTACCAAGGATGATACGTGAGGCTATTGAAATTAAAAAACATCCTAATTTCAATAGAGAAGGAGGCTGGGTACTACCACCTGCTTGGGACCCTTATAATCAATAAAATTAAAACTAAACCCAAGCATACCAGCAAGACCTCAGGACATAATCAGTTCATTTTGCATAGATCGGACCATAAACAATAATTAAAAAAGCTGAAGGTACTCCGGATTTAACAATGACATCGGGATGTCAATCACCTCAGTCCCCCGTGACCAATCTATCCTGACTAATCTAATAAAAAATAATAAAAATAAAAATAATTAAAAGTAAAATTAAACGCGATAAAATCCGTAAAAGTAGTTTTAATCTTAACTAGAAGCTTTAAAATCGCATATGCTACTGCGTAAGCATATGTAATATTGTAAGCCTCGAAAAACCGAAGTACACCGAGCAAGGTGTTGAAGCGCACTCCTTGAATCTATTAAAATAACCACATTGTACCAACCACCAACCACAACTATAAAGTTGCGTGATTGTATATAGGATAAGGCTTCGTAGATTGCTACAAGTTAAACTTCCATTATAGAAATATTAGTATTAATTTTTAACTTTATTGCCATATCATTTAATATATCGTAAAATGAAGCCCCGTTTCCGAAAGTATCTTTCGAACCATCTGTAAATATCCTCAGATAATTCGGGTAATGTTCGTTTAGGTAATTAATACACATGTTTTGTATGGTCAATACATGGTATATATGTTTAGGGTTTAGGACTCCGTCTATATTTGGTCTTAAAAAATCTGAAAGGTTTAAACTAGTGATCCACTGATCCAGAGAAAACATACCTAACTGTGGGCTTGAGTATATAACAAGTGATTTGAAGTTGTCATGGATTATTGTAAATAATGGTTTTTTCTTATTATTCCAATACCTGTTTTAAATGGTATCGGACAGGTTAGAGATAAGATTAATGAAGGAGTTATTTAACACCGATTTATTTTTTAACCAGAATTTGCCTGCAAGGTAACGTCTTCTTAAATGTAATGGGCGTAAGCTGAGATCGCTTTCCATTGCGTGAATAGGGGTGCTTTTTATATAACCTCCTATAGTTCTCATTGACTGATTTTGAATCTTTTCTAACTTAAATAAATTAGTCTTACTATTGTTATCATACAAAAAGCTCGCATAATCTAACCGACTTCTTATAATACTAATGTAGAGGTTCCTTAAATGTTTAGGATGGACACCCCAGCCTGAACCTGATAAAACTTTACATGCTGATAAAACTTTAAATACATTTAAAAATTTTAAAAATTTATGAAGTCTGCAGTTTGTGATCATATCCTAGACGGCCCCAACCATTACATCAGATTTGATAGACAACAAATCCTCGCGAAAGAACACCGATTCCTACCAAGGATGATACGTGAGGCTATTGAAATTAAAAAACATCCTAATTTCAATAGAGAAGGAGGCTGGGTACTACCACCTGCTTGGGATCCTATAATCAATAAAATTAAAACTTAACCCAAGCATACCACTGCAAGACCTCAGGACATAGTCAGTTCATTTTGCATAGATCGGACCATAAACAATAATTAAAAAAGCTGAAGGTTCTCCGGGTTTAACAATGACATCGGGACGTCAGTCATCTCAGTCCCCCGTGACCATGGGTGCTGGAAAGCGCCCGAAACGTCGGGAATTAAAAATAAAAAGTAAAAATAAACGCGATAAAATCCGTAAAAGTAGTTTTAATCATATTTTTACATTTTTCATGTACTTAAATACATACCTACTATTGCAATTATTGAAACTAATATTGTAATGAATATTGAATGATTAATAATAAAGAACACTGATTCTTTTAATTTAAGATTTTATGGTAAATGATATAAGGTTAGCATTGTTTTACTTTAAAAAATATATTATCGTGTTATACTAAGACTGAATAATTAAGGGTGTCCGGCCTTTTTACCGAAATTTCCGGCTAAGCTGGATGGTCTGTTCGGCTTCTCGGTTTAAAGACCTGGCAACCCTAGATGTATGTAGCTCATGGCGGCTGAACACGCTCGTCTCGTCGCCTCGTGTGCCTCTCATCACGTAAAGACTCGACACGAGAACACACCATGTACACACTCGTTGTATCATTTGAAGTTTGAACTCCATATGCCCCCTAGATAAAACTGTTGCTGCGTTTTGCCTTTGAACTATTATATTTTTTACACATTTACTAAAAATAAAATTAATAACCCATTGCTAAGAAGGAGATGGTGGATAGTTTCTATTAATTTACCGTAACAGTACCATGTACGGTGAATAGAATAGTGTATATAGCTTGCGGCTTGCGCCACGAAAGATGAACAGTGCGGTGCGGTATGACATACGGGGAAGCGAAACCATAGCAACGGGCGACGCGCTAGCCCCAAGTATTGTCTCCCTGCGTCCAGTCACCCGCGCACATACTTGTGTTGCCTTGCGTACTATCAATATCAAAAGTGTTAGCGACTTCCTGTAATACAATATTTAAATATATATATATATATATATATATATATATATATATATATATATATATATATATATATATAAAAAGTAAATAATTATTAAATAAACCTGGCACTTAAGACTTAAATATTGATATCGGTATTAAGAGTATGAAATATTTTATGAGATTTGTAAAACTTAGCAGGATCTATTGAAATATGACTGTAATTATGTAAAGAAAAAGAGAGGTTCAACAAATCCCGGAAAAAACACATGTTTCTTCATAAATTTAAGTACATATTTTAAATGAAATTAAAAAAATCAATAATATCATTAAACACTGTATTTAATAAACTTTCTAACAGTGTATTACACTTCTTTATACATTATCACCAAAAAAAACTTATTAACAATAAAATCACGTATGTCGTCTTGAGACAAAACAGAAATTACAAATACAAAATATTTTACCTCTTTAACTAAGTGTACACAAAATACAGAATATTATTTAGGAGCAATTAAAACCTAACGATTATATATAAGTACGTTTTCGTAGAGACTTTGATGTGTAGTTATAATGTCGACCTTTGACGTTTTACATATTAAAATGTCATAATACAGTTTGCATTTTTCTGCGTGATTATATATGTTATACACGTTATGTACTAGTAATATCATCATTCGCTCTCGGTTTTCATCGCGATACCTACGAGACCCTTTGACTCGAGCGCAAAAAACCGAGGCGCTTCCGAGAGCGCACGAGGGCCACGAGACGCGACGCGACGCGACGAGAGCATCCTGTACACACTCGTACTCCGCCTGTCTAGACATGGGTCGTAACGTCTTTTGGACGTAATCGGTTGTACGTAGTTTCGTGGATATGAGTAACTAGTTTCAAAACTGTTTATTTTGTAATTAGTTACATATGTATACAGTATAGCGTAGGTTAGTTTTGCGTTTGTGTTATGTAATAATTACGAAAATATTAACATATTATAGGTAAGTATTATAATATTAGTTTAACTGTGTTATGTTATGATTACGAATACGTAACAGGTTATAGGTATTATAACATGTGCGCGACATTGTCAATATTAGTACCTTTGTACAATTTTATACAGTCACAAAATATGTAAGTATTTAAGTATTATTGTCCATCACATCACATAATTTTTATGATCCACATAATACACAAAAATTAACTTAATACAAAAAATATTTATTATTTATTTACACCAATTATATGTCTGTTTATGTACACTAAATATTTATATACACTTTAAATGTATATTCACAAAGAAAACTATACATGTTATAATATTTATATAAAATTAAGAACAATGTTAAATAACGCTCGCCTCTAGGCCTGTCTCGTGGTATCTCGACGAGCGTGTACAGCCGGCATTAGAAGTTATAAATATGACGTAATCATCAGCACACTGGGAGATATTATGTAAGATGTGTTTTGGAAATTATAGACTTACATATATCTATTGTAGCTATGTTAAACAATAGCGGAGAAAGAGGATCTCCTTGTGCTAGACCGCGACCTGTACTTCTAGTTATTTTATAATCTATCCCTTCAATTATTAAAAAATCTTTGGCTATAAGCCAGTTCAGCCAAGTTCAGAGATAGTTGCAAAATTTTGCGCCAACATTAAGACGATCGAGGGTCGATAAAAGATAATTTTATATGCATTATTATATGCATTTTCTAGGTCTGAAAAGCATCCTACTATAAAAAAGTTTTTGGTAAATCCTATTTGAATGCTTGTAACTAAATCGGTTAAATTATCGTGACAGGAACGTGATTTTCTGAATCCTTTAGTTTCCTCAGAAAGTAGTTTTTTGTTTTCAATATACCCCACTCTATACGGATATTGATAATGGCATGACATACTTTACATAAGCACGAAATAAGAGAAATAGGTCTAAGAGATGAAGTACAACTAGTGTTCCTACCCGACTTAGGTATAGGTATAATGCGAACATGTCGCCATTGATAAGGAGCAAAGCTTTGTGTAAAAAATATATTATAAAGATTGAGTAAAACGTTTTGGCGGCGCTGTCATCGCGCCGCAAGCAAAACACACCGGAGCGTTGGCCGCTCCCCGGGCATAACACCTTGCCCGGCGGGAGATCTCCCCTTTTCCTTCCACGGCCACAGTGGTGACCACCCGACGTGATCTGAACACGCAACCAACAACCTTCGGAAACTTCAAGCTTCATCATCGTCATAGAAACCCCCCACCCATTCGCTCCCGAGCAGATATCGTCTGCAGTCTTCATATCCTGCAAGCCATCTAGCTTCACAAGGTTCATCGCAGCACTGGAATAATAATGCTTCCTGTTCCTTCAAGCTACTCTCTACGCTACAGTGTTCGGCACGGCTCTGAGTCTTACTGCTCGCCTCTGCTTCACGGCACTCTCGCAGATTACTTGCCTTCTTCTCGACTCACCGCAGACTACAAGGCAATCTCCTGGCACTTGCACATTCGTCGGCAACGAGGCTGCACTATCGACCTCCGGTCTGAGCAGGGGGGTGATGTGGCGGCGCTGTCGTCGCGCCGCAAGCGAAAAATACCGAAGCCTAAATCACGCTATCAACATTCCGAATCATGAACAGCATATATAGAACATCTCCGAACTGTCACACGGAGTGTTGGCCGCTCCCTGGGCAGAACACCTTGCCCGGCGGGGATCTCCCCTTTTCCTTCCACGGCCACACCACTATAGGTAAATTAAGTAACATTTAATAAGAAATATCATCTGCGCCAGGGCACGTGTCTTTAGATTTTAAACATTATAAAGCTCCAATCTAGATATTTCGGTAGGGGTTAGGTAGGGTTGACTTACATAGTCAGGGGTTAAGCTGCACAATAATGACTCAGCAATACTTTTTTCAATTTGTCGTTTAGCTGATCTATAACCTTTTAACCACTGCATTTTTCTCCACATTTCAGAAGCTGAAGATATTTCATTCAAGGACGAACAAAATTCCCACTATCCTTTACTTTTAGCGTTTCTAATTAGTTTTTGTGACTTGCGAGTTTTTTCCTGCAATCTATTTAAATTAGCCGGTGTGGGATTCTGTCTAAATGTTTTAAGTGCTAGTCTCTCTGCAACAGCGTGAGATAGATCAGGAGTCCAATATGGCTTAGGAATAAAATTAGCCTTGGGATTTAGGCATATTTTAACAAATGGAATACTTGCTTCTGCGGCTTTGAACAACAAAGTGATAAAATCATTATAGGCTTCTTGTGGGTTACTTGAAATTTCGAAATGAGCGCACTCCTCTTCTATTACCTGAGGATACTTCACCCAGTCAGCTTTTTTAAAGTTCCGTCTTTTATGAACAGTAGGAGAATGATTCATAGATGATGAAATCTTAATTATTAGGTGGTCACTACCTAAACACTCGTTTGTAACATTCCAATTAAACTTAAAAGCGATATCAGATGATATAAATATAATGTCGGGAGCTGACTGTTGAATCGTTTCCATTTCCATCGTTTATAGAAACAAAATTATGGTCTAATGAGTCCAGAATTTGCGTGCCCCTAGAATCGGTTTTATTCGACCAATTAGGGTGATGGCCATTAAAATCTCCAAGTATTAGAGTCTTTTTATCAGAAAACGAAAATATTGAATCCCAATCCCTACATGAAGTTCGAGCACTAGGCGAGCAATATAAAGAAATTATATTTTCAACAACTTCACAATTAGAAATTTTAACGGATATCACCTCAATAACCGCGTTGGCACTTCGCAGTGGAAGCAACTGAGTCGAGAGAGATTTGTGTACTATTAAAGCCACTCCGCCATAAGAGTCCGCCCTATCAAGTCTAAATACATTATATTCTCTAAAGTTAAGTGTTATATCAGGATTCAACCATGTTTCCGAGAGCGCGGTGATATGAATTTTCTCCTGACACAAGAGTTGTTCAAATTCCGCTCACTTGAGCATTCCATTGCAAAACGTTAAGGCTGACTTTACCTATTATTACCGAGTAAATTTTGTAAAAAAAGACAAGTTCGAGATATTTTTAAATATCCATGTGATTATCCATTCAAAAAATAAGTGCACTACATTATCGATTCTACTTTTTAAAGGCTCATTACTCTCATTAGAGATAAAACTTTTAAGTTGGCTTAATAAATTAAAGAAAGGAATATCAGATTGTACATTACGATTTTTTTTTTTGGTTTGTTCAGACACTGGTTGATCACATAAACTACTTTCAGACTCTGTCGACATATTGCCGTCATGTATATACTCTTCTAAATTAGGTTCTTGAATTCTTCTCTTCTTAATCTTCTTAGTTGTGTCATTTCGAACAGATTTTTCTCCCCGACTGTCCAGTTTGTTCTTGTTAATGGGGCTCGATGACACGGCCTATGCGTAACTGGTGTAGAATTCTCTTGAACCGGCGAAATAGAGCTAAAAAACTTATTTGTGGCTCCTGGGATAGGTTCCGGCAATTGAGGCATCTTATTTAAATTACCTAAACGGGGCATTGGCGATTGAGTTGGCACATAAGTAGGTGTTTCGGGCGGTACATACATTGCCATAGCCTTCCTGTATGAAACATTAAATTCAGCCATTATTTCCCGTAACTTCTTCTCCTTTATATATTTTGGACACTGACGATTCAATGCCATGTGATTATTCGTACAATTAATACACTTAAATATTGTTATTTCGCATTTTTCATGCTTAACTCCACATTTGGGGCAGTATATACGTTTTGTAGGACACATTCTAAAGGTGTGCCCAAAGCGCCAGCATCTCGAACACTGAGTAACAGGAAATAGGTATGGCTCCACCTTAACTTGCATGTCATATATGCACAGATACGATGGTAACAAGCCCAATTCCAAGAGATGATCACACTGTATTAATAAATCAGCATCTTTTTCTCCGTATAGTTCCACAATTATTTTGTATGAATTGATATATTTTACTCGCACAATGTTTAGGTTCTGATTTTTAAATAACTTGGCAAGGGCAAACTGTTTCGGGAACTTATCTTTAGACGTTATACATATTTCAATACTAGCTCTTATTTCTTTAGATTTCTCTTTTCTGCTTTTCACTTCTTCCCAGTCTCCTTCTTGCTCACATCCTCTAGCTTTTTTGTTCGATTTGAAAGTCCGAAGGCGAAGTATTCCTACCACTTTTGCCCAATATTTGGCTAGGTTCGTAGTTTATATGCTCTTCCCAAAAGATCAGACATTTCCTCTAGTATTGGTTCTTCCCCCGCTGACTCGGTAGAAAGAAGATCAGCCTCCATTATTGTTCAACTGAACGGCCGGTCCCGCTTGGCCAAGCCGTAAACGCAGGTAAAAAATTCCTAACCCGATAATAACCGTGAGCGCAACGATACACGTACGAACGGCTCGAGCGCCACTTCGCCACTGTGGTACTCTGCATTTTATCGAGCTCAGTTTGTTATATGCACGCCATTAATTTAGCATGCATAAATTGATATAGATATAATTTGTAAAATTTTGTCTGCCTTTCTACCTGTCTGTTTCTGTGTATGTCTGTAATCTGAAACGATTGTGTTGAAACTTCACGAACCGATAGGGAGCAATGCCGAAGTGATCTTAGCTATATATTTCATCCGAAACACTTTTATTAAAAAAAATCTAAATACATTTTTAATGGATAGATAAAATATTTTGTGTGGTGTGCCGCAAGGTTCAATTTTAGGGCCAATGTTTATTTTTCGTTTAATTGTTAAAAACTAAATTAATAACAGACACCAATAATATAATATCAAATGTTTGCAACTATTATAATGCATATGACATAAATCATTAGGAACAGTCTATTCTAGGTTAGTTTGCGACTACGAGATAATGTAATAAAAAAATAAGAAAATTTCCATAGCATCTATATTATTAACATTTTACATAACTTATATCTAAATCAATCACAGACTTAATGGATCTCTTTTATTAATATATTTCTGCGGTACCTGAAAAAAAAAACCAACAAACAGTTTAGTCCTGCCTAGAGGAAAAAAAATATTTACTAGTAGTTCAGCAACGGCGTTGATGAATGATGATTAATAATTATCTATATTTTCCGCTAGCAATAGCAACATCCACAATATAAAATAGGGTGATTGATTCTCTTACGTAACCGTGAACCGTCAGAATTATCACTACCCCATATTAGGTAATCTATGGGGGTGGCCTATGTTCAACAATGAACTTTTATACGCTGTATATGGTTCTCTAACGTCACCATACATAGAGCATCGAAACTGGAAAAACAATTAAGAGATTAGATTTAATATTAGCTGAAAATGTGATACCTAATCTTCACATATCCGTATCGGCAATCCCCTCGCTACCAGGCTGCTGGCGATCATCGTGAAGTTGGACGCGGCACGAGACCTCGACACCGCGCGTAGCAAGTCGCGCTCGGGAACGAACGGAGACTTCTGCTCAACGTTTGTGTCTAAATGCGAAAACATATTTGTATTGGGTAAGGCTTTTTTGCATAACGAAAATAGAAACGGACGATTTAAATTTAATTTGGAAACATATTTAACGCTGGCATAGGAAGAATTTGAATTATATCCATACGTAGTAGAGCCATATCACTTGGGTCAGCTCGAACGGGCAAAGACTACGCACTCACGGAGTATCAGCTTAAAATAGCAGTTTAATGCTGCTGGGTTTGGTATGCTATGTGTAAAGAACCGGAACGCTCTTTACTGAAAACGAGGCATTCCGGCTCATTATATCCCGACATGCTTGCGTCATTTGAATCCCGAAATATTCACGCCATTTTAGTTTCAGAATCTTGGCTAAAACCCTGTTTGCCTTCTACTTCTTACTCTTTGCCTGAGTTTCATCTAATTAGAAATGACCGCAGTAATAGAGGTGGTGGGGGCGTGGCGATCTACCTAAGATCCTACTTTCCATTTAAAATTGTTAGTTCTTCATGTCAACCGCCTCCTGGTGATTCTGCTGAGCATTTGCTAGTGGTCTCCCTGTCTCAGAATAAAATCCTACTTGGAGTTTTCTACAGTCCCTCTCTTTCTATAAACTATTTTACTTCTTTTGAATCTCTTTTAGAATCACTAGCCCCTACATATAGTCATACTATTTTTATGGGTGACTTTAACACCTGTTTACTTAAAGGCGACAATAGGGCTATAAAACTTGAGTCTATAATTGAAGCGTGTAATATGCAAATCCTACCCCTTGCTGCTACTCACAAATTTCCTAACTGTACTCCTTCCCTTCTGGACTTAATTATCGTGTCATCTTCAAACCTAGTTTTCAAGCATGGACAGTGTCCTGCTGATGCATTCTCTTATCACGATTTACTTTTCCTTTCGTATAAACTACGCCCTCCTAAAATCAAACCTAAATTAGTTCTGCGACGTAATTTTGGAGGAATGGATATTGACCAACTTCTTTACTCTTTTCCATTTTCATTAATTCAATTACTCATAAAATTTCTTCTCTCTACCACATGTATGCGGATGATGTCCAGATTTACACCCAGTCAACTCTTGAGAATTTGCCGAATGCAATCGCTACATTAAACAATGACTTAAATATGATTCATGAGTGGAGTCAATCATATGGCCTAAATGTCAATCCTAAAAAGTCATTTTTGGTAGTCAGAGCTTTATCTCAAGAATTGACTGGTTCTCCATACCACCTGTTGTATTCGATGGGGTTGTGATCCCTTACTTCGACAATGTCAAAAATCTTGGTGTTTACCTTGATAGTTCCTTAAATTGGAAACGCCAACTGAATGAGGTAAGTAAGAAAACCTTTGTCGCTCTTAGTTCACTGCGTCGCCTTCGATCATTTCTTCCCATTCCTACAAAAATTATGCTCGCACAGTCTCTTCTCCTTCCGATTCTCGACTATGCTGACGCAAGCTATGTAGACATAACTAAAGACCAGCTAACTAAGCTTGAGAGACTTCAAAATACTAGTATTCGGTTCATATTTGGATTGCGCAAATTTGACCACATTTCCCAATTTTGCTCACGTCTCAAGTGGTTACCTATCCAATTTCGCCGGAACATGCATATTCTTTCTATTCTGTACTGTGTCTTATTTCACCCTTCTACTCCTCCTTATCTTAAGGAGTAGTTTAGTTTTGTTGGGCTTCCAGGGGAACCTTTACGCTCTTCAAGAAAACTCATTTTAAGGGTACCAACTCACAATACATCTTTCTTTAATAAATCTTTTACTGTACAGTCTATTAAGCTCTGGAATGCCCTACCTTTGTATATACGCGAAGCTCAGACTATTGTAGTCTTTAAGCGACTTCTTAAACGGCATTACTTGTCTCAATCGTTTGAAAATCATTAGGATAAATTATGTGATTATGTAGTTTTGTATTTATTTATTTATGTTATTATTAGTGGTATATATTTGAGGATATATATATGTATATGTATGTATATATGTACAGATAATCCAGCTCTGAGGAATAACCATTGATACTGGCGATCCAGAGGACTTTACAACATTCATAGCGAATGAATATAAACATAACTCTCTCTGTTCGGTTCTCATACATGAAATTTCACACTATAATATTGTAGTTTCCTAATTAATGTCTCATGGTGATTTAATTACTTTTCGTCACATCTCACAAACATACAGTCGAAGGTCTTGGAAAGATAACCAAAATATACCCCAAGCATTCTCTTAATTCTCCCATAAAATAATATATTTAATCCGTTAACACAGGCGTTAGTCGTAGAGCGACCCCTTGTTAATCCGAATTGATTTTGGTGCAGCCATTTATTTATAATTTGCCGTGTAGTGGCGGTTAAGAATATCCACTACCCCATATCTTCCCGTGGGTGTCGTAAGAGGCGACAGAGGGAGACAGGCAGGAGATGGGCAGCAGCGTCTTCCTGATGACAACTGTGACGTAATAAAAAACTGCGGTTGCCAACCCGCTCGCCAAGCGTGGCAACTATGTCAAATACCCCCCAATGAATAAATGACTCGACCTGGCAACATATAACGCACGCACCCTGAGGACTGACGAGAAGATACTGGAGCTGGAAGAAGAGGTAGACAAGTTGCGCTGGCATATTATTGGATTATCCGAGGTCCGAAGAGAGGGAGAGGACACGGCAATCCTCGAGTCCGGCAACTTGTTCTATCACCGGGAGGGCGACCATCTGTCCCAAGGAGGTGTCGGATTTATCGTCCACAAATCTCTCGTCAACAACGTTGTAAAGATTGGGAGTGTGTCGACGAGGGTCGCGTACCTGATACTCAGAATCACCAAACGGTATTCGCTGAAGGTCATTCAGGTTTACGCACCAACCTCGGCACATCCCGATGAGGAGGTGGAGGAAATGTATGAGGATATTTCCAGAGCCATACATTCCTCCAAAACCTACTACACGGTGTTGATGGGAGACTTCAACGCAAAACTGGGCACAAGAGAAAGCGGTGAGCTGAAGGTAGGGAAATTTGGAGTAGGGCAACGGAACCGAAGGGGCCAGCAGCTGGCCGACTTTATGGAGAAAGAGGGACTCTTTATGATGAACTCTTTCTTCCAGAAGCGGCCCCACAGGAAGTGGACCTGGTCGAGCCCCGACGGTTCGACAAAAAATGAGATTGACTTCATTATGACGACCAGACGCCAACTGTTCAGTGATGTCTCAGTGATCGCAAGGGTGAAAACTGGCAGCGATCACCGAATGGTTAGAGGCACACTGAACCTAAACGTTAAGTTGGAGAGGTCTCGTCTAATGAAGTCAACGCTCCGTCCCCCCTCGTGCTCTAATCCAGAATCCCGAAACCTTTCAGCTCGAGTTACGTAACCGCTTCCAGTGCCTAGAAGATTGCAATGCAGTGGACGATATGAACGACAAGCTCGTGGAAACTGTCCATGCGGTCGGAGCTAAGTTCTGCAAGACCCGCCGCAGAAGAACACAAAAACTCTCCGATCACACTCTTAATCTCATGGCTGTTAGACGGGAGATGAGGCTGCAATCGTCAACAGGTTTGACAGCATACAGGCAACTGAACAGACAGATCTCCAAATGCAGACTTACGCAACTTTAATACTTCTCGTATTAAAGAAGCGATCGAGCGGAACCAGGGCTCCAAAGTCTTTGCCAGAGATCTGTCTGCCAGAAAGAGCCAACTGTCAAGGCTGAAGACTGAGTGTGGCAACATCGTTTCCGGGACACCTGAGATTTTGAGTGAGATTGAGAGGTTCTATGGGCAGCTGTACACATCATCGTTGGAGCCACACGCAAGTGTGAGTAACGATCCAAGAGCAAGTCTTATCCGACACTATTCCGATGATATCCCGGACGTCAGTCTAAGCGAGATTAGAATGGCTCTCCAGCACCTTAAAAACGGCAGGGCCCCAGGCGAGGATGGAATTACGCGGACGCGAGAGCACCATGTACACACTCTTACTCGACCTGTCTTGTGGTGTCTCGACGAGCGTGTACAGCCGCCATTAAAAGAAGGAAAGACAATAATTTAGCACAGACCATTGCCGTACATGACACATAATACAAATTATAACTTTTAATGGAGTCAATTGGAAAAAAAATTATATACCACGTTAAGACGGGCTAAAAAGTGTAAATTTTCTTTTCTCTGCTTTACTTAGTACAAGAAACAATAATTCTAACAGCTTATTTTATAAATTAAACACTATATTACTCAAACTTACTTTGAGTAATATAGTGTTTAAATTTATAAAATAAGCTGCAGTGGCGAAACCTCCATAGAAGCCGAAAAGCCGGGCTTGCATTATATAACTGAATCAATCAATAATATCAACTTATCTAATTGAATCAATCAATAATATCAACTAATAAAATAACTCGTAAACTGTTTCAAACTATTTCAAATTTACCGCGCACTCCACTGTTCGACACATGTCA
This sequence comes from Parnassius apollo, assembly GCA_907164705.1. Lineage (NCBI taxonomy): Eukaryota > Metazoa > Arthropoda > Insecta > Lepidoptera > Papilionidae > Parnassius > Parnassius apollo. Next base: position 3,805,040 of record CAJQZP010000547.1, on the reverse strand, counting down.
ACGGATGACCTTGTATTGACTTAGCGATACTGCTGCTATCATAAAAAAGTAGTTTAATAGAGCAATTAGTTGTCTCCCTCGATCGCGTGGGCTGTATAAGGGACTTTCGAGAAGACGATCACTCTCTTTCTAACCTATGACAAAATATTCTATAATGAAATATAACTACGATTTTATATATAGCAATTAGTATAGAAATTTAAAGCCAGGCTTTAGGAATGAATTTGTCAAAAGCGGAGGCGCGCGTGCAATACGTTTGCAAGTTCATTTCATATTTCAATGTTTATTTACTCTGTGTTTAGCTTAAGCGATTTAATATTGCGAGTTCAAAATTTATGCTTTTTTAAAGATTTTTAGTGAAAATGGAGGATAATAGTGTTCCTTGTGATGAATTGAAGTGTGTTAAAGTGCTAATCGGAGAGGAAAAGGTAAAATCTCTAAACTTTGTTGAGATAATACACAAGGTCAAGAGTGTATTTCAGACTTATCAATTATCGCAATTAAAAAACAGTTATTGGTACAATTAAAACGTTCACCAACATTTTACGTGGACGTAATTAAATCTTTCCTTAAGAAAGCGAGACGATTCCACTTATCTCTTATCCATTAGAATTTAAATAAATATATTTTTTTTAATTTTGTACATAATTTATTTGTACTTTGTTCATGTATTGTTTTGGATGTAAATATTTTTTTTTCGCTTAAACAAACCCAAACGGCTTGCTTCAAAGCCATCCAAGCTATGCAATTGCTGATATGTCATACAATCCAGCAGTAGTATGCCTTCTGCTTTGTTAAACACGTCCTTGACAGCACTGAATATGAAACTGAAGCGTGGAGACAGATCAAGATTGGTGTATTTTTATAAATCTGCTAAAAAAAACAATCAATCTATATTTTTATCAATTTATATCTTGGGCTTGCCCTAGTTTGGAGCTCTAGCTTCACCACTGTCAAAGTATAACTAACTACAACTATCCACGAGTTAGTTGCTGCTTAATATGTGTACACAAACCACCGAATATAAACCAAAAGGGAAACTTAATATTAAAATATTCCTGGTTCTTATTTTTGATTTTTTTTTCATGTTCTTACATCGTCACTCGTTTCTGAGCTATGTTCAATATTTCAAGTGTAGTTCATCAGGATGTTAGTTTCAAATCAATTGTTAAAATAGTTTATCAATTCTAAGTTTGTGTGGCCAAAGTGAATATGTACGTGTGTGTGCGTGTTGAATGCTCACCCAGGCGTCCTCGACTCCAGGCCGCTTTTCCAACGCATTGCCAAGGCACTTGGGCTTGCGAAGGCACGTACAGTGACAGCAGCGTGCTCACTACCTTGTCTACTTCCAGGTCCGTCACCTCCCACAGCATGCCCACCACCATAGGACTGTCAAGAAAAATGTTTTTCGTTTTTAAAACACAACCAAGCCTCTGTCACTCTTGCTACCTAATTGAAATAATTACCTACAATCGCGAGACCACCCGGGCCGGGTGATTAAAAGTTGGAAGTTTTTTAACGCTCTTTACAAATATATATATATATATATTTTATGTATATTACCTATCTACAATAGGCCGACGATTCTTGGCGAGTCTGAACATAGGCTCTGCGAACTTTAGCGCATGTACACTCTTGAAGAAAACTGTTATTGTAATTTTTTTATATACAGTCGACTCTCGTTAATTCAAACCAGCGATATTTCGAACCTCTCTATAATTCAAAGTTATTACGAGTTCCTTACAAAATCTCATTTTTATGCACTTGATAATTCGAACGAAAGTCATTGCTACGTAACAAAACGATGCGTTAATCCGAACTCATCGGCGTCAAACACTCGCCAATTCAAATTTGCAGAGAGAAAGAGACAGAAAGATTGTAAGTACATAACATCTAGTGCTCGTTTTAAAATCTCGCGACTAGCAGCTAACTGTGAATATCCAGTTCTGACAGCTATTTTACTGATTGACAACGCATGGAGAGCGGTACTACCCCTAACGATTCTCAACTGCTCCAAAAATCCGGTTTTATAAAAGAAGATCAGGAAAATATTATAATAATTATAGATGATGAAGAACCAGCAATAGAACCACTAGTTGACATCAACGGTGTGAGTTTTTCTGACTTTTCAAGTGGATGAGATGTTGCTGTCTCAGGTTCACCAACCGATGGCGAAATTTTATCTGCAACAGATATGAATGAAAAAAGCAACGATGAAGATGAGGACGATACATCAGAACCTTTGGCAGAGGTGTCAGTTAAGGAAGCAAGAGCCTTATTCGATACCTTACAAAGCTTCTGTCTAAAAAACGAAAGAAAAAGTTATTGAGCAGTCTGAGCAACAGCAATATGTTTTGAAGCAAACCAGTATAACAGAGTTCTTTCGCAAGATTAATTTAATTAATTTATATTACGAATATGTACATGAATGTACCTCTAAACTTTTGTCCGTTGAGCCGTAGTGTGTGCAAGGTGCAGTGTGCAGGGTGTAGTGTGCAATGTGCAGTGTGCAATGTGCAGTGTTAAGTGTGTAGGGTGCAGTGTGCAGGGTACAGAGTGCAGGGTGCAGTATCCAAGGTGCATTATGCAGGATACAGTATGCAGGGTGCAGTATGCAGGGTGCAGTATGCAGGGTGCAGTATGCAGGGTGCAGTATGCAGGGTGCAATATTTAGAGTGCAATGTGCAGGGTGCAGTGTACAGGGTGCAGTGTGCAGGGTGTAGTGTACAGGGTGCAGTGTAGTGTGCAGTGTGCAGTTTTCACTTTGCAGGGTTTTTTGCAGGGTGCAGTTTACAGTGTGCAGTTTGCAGGGTGCAGGGTGCAGTGTACAGTGTGCAGATTGCAGGGAAATGTGCAGGGTGCAGAGTGCAGTGTGCAGGGTTCAGTGAGCAGTGTGCAGTATGCAGGGTGAAGTGTGCCATGTGCAGGGTGTAATGTACAGGGTGCAGTGCACCGTGTGGAGTTTGCAGGGTGCAGTGTACACTGTGCAGTATGCAGGTTGCAGTGTACAGGATGCACGCACCTGGCGGCCACGTGCAGGTGGTGGTGCGCGGCGGCGGGAGGCGCCCGGCCAGGCGGGCGCGCTAGGCGCACGGAGCCGCAGCCGGACAGCAGCGTCAGGCCGCGCACAGGCACGCCTTCGACCCCCGCGCCGGCCCCACTCCCTGCCAGGTGGCACCCGTCCCCGTGACCGCAGTACCTACATACATCATTCATTCATGTATGGGTTATTTATACAGATTTACACATTTACACATTTGCTTGGTCTGCATAACTATATAAAATGATAAATATACATTTCATTTTACAGTCAAATAAGTAAAAACCCATCCAGATGGAAACCCACGGCAGGGGGGATCAAATCGCCGAGGGTAAGGGGGAAGGGAAAGAAACTGACGTACATTCGATTAGTATCGAGAAGCACCGCCTTCTGCATTAAAGCCGTCACGAACTCCCATTCCCTTATTGCCTCAAATGACGCGGGAGGCGGACTGGGATTAGCCCGTTTGCAGAGACTACTAAAGGAATAATTTCGGTCGGCAAACCATCCCACAAGTCAGTAACCTCGTGAGCCGGGTCTAGATATTTTGTTCGCTAATCTGTTTCGGCTTTCATAAGGTTCCCGTCAATTCGAACGGTAATGACGACTAAAAATATTGACTTGACTGTGCCCGGTCCATCAGCACAATATCAGGCTTATTCGCAAGAATAGTCCTGTCTGTGATGATGGCCAATCGCCCTGGAAGATAATCCTTCTTGTCCTTATTCGGTATTTTTAAAATAATCATATAAAATAATTGACTGAATAAAATGAGCTAAAATTTTTTGCGATATTTAAAATTACTTGTATTTTGATATAATAATTAAAATAGATAAGTTTATATCCCAATACACGGAAAAAATGACATTGAAGTGGACAATTTTGGTGATTTTATAGTATTGTTTTTTACTATTAAAACAAAATATTTTCGTAATTTAAGCTTTACTTTACACTAAAAGGCTATATATTCTATTATAATAACGCTTAAAATAAAGTATTTTAGCTTATAATAATGGTTGTATTCGACATGAAAGATAACTCTGACGCATATTTTCGTAAAACGCTATGAAGGGATTGTCTTCGCTCTAAAAAACCGTCAATAAAAACCATGATTTTGCATTGCAGTGCACTAAATACAGACCTCGTCTTTCTAAATCCGTAATTTTCTGCAAATAATCTGCTCACATAGTTACGATATCGCCCTTGAAAAAACCCTAAAACATGAAGTTTTCGACGCAAATCGCATATGCCCTCTTAATACATGATCCACCAGATTCGACGCTTGTGTTGGCAATTATGGTAACCGATCATATATTTGCAGTAGCTGATGTAAAATATACTTACAAATATATATCTGATTCAGTCAGATATCGCAGAAAGTCTTCAGGTGATGGCGGTTCTCCAATGTGGCCAGTCCAATTCGAGCACCAATACTGTACGAATGAAGCCATACGCTTCTCCATGCGGTCCAGATTCTTTTCTATAACGAAAACATACATTTACTTATTATGTTTGCAGTGTGCAGTGTACAGGGTGCAGTGTGCAGTGTACAGGGTGCAGTGTGCAGTGAGCAATGTGCAGTGTTCAGTGTGCATGATGCAGTGTGCGGAATGCAGGATGCAGTATACAGTATGAGTGCAGTGTGTAGAGTGCAGTGTGCAGTATCGCTGTGTAGCGGCAGCGTAAGAGAATATATACTACTCCATATCGACCCGTAGGTGTAAGATACGACAGAGAGAAATGAAACAGAATATAGACAGCAGCAAACTCAAAATAATAAAAAACTGCAAATGACAACCGGTCTGTTGCAAAGCCTATGTTCAGCAGTGGACTTTATAGGTGTGGTACTTATGTATATTATGTATGTTTGTATATATATGTTTTAAAAATATAGTATAGTGCGTGTGTTGGTGAGCTTGCAAGTGTGTGCATATTTTTTCTTTTACTTTTTTGCTGCGCTGGTCATTAAATTTCGACACACCGTGAGTTTACTGCTATAAAGTTCGCCCCTCGCACCCCCTATACTTAAATTACAGTATATAGTATAGTGAAAAGTAAACAATAAAGTTTTGAAATTAAAAAATGCTACCGACCTGGATTAATGATATATCTGCCGACGTCGGACTTAGCAGCAAAATATCCATCTATGAAGTCTTTTTCGTGAATCTTGTAAAGAGCGTAGGTGAAGTGTATGTTCTCCATTCTGGATACGGGCTGATGGTTTAATATCGGCAACATTTCCCATGGAAATGTGTCTAACATCTGAAATGAAATGATAATTATTTATTCCTTGTCTGCCTAAACAGCTCACTGATGGACATGGTCGTTTTCCATTTTCTTTATTTTAATTTTGTAAAAAAAAACGTTCTCTCCACACTAGTATTTTCTCCTGTATCATGGGGGCAGTTTACACTCATAAATTTCACAAAGACAAACATCCAGACCCAGAACAATTACTTGTAGGCCATACATATACTTTTGCATGCGGGATTCGAACCCGCGGCACAACTGCCCCACGGAGCCGTTAGTGTACGAAGGATTTGTTATAATCGCCACTATTTGTGAAAAAATCTAAAAGAATTTTCTACGTAGTTGTCGTCAGCAGACTTGCAGTATCTAGAAGATCACAGGATAAATCAAGAGTGGGGTACCGATAGGCCACAAACCGTATACTATAATTTTGCCTTTACATGACATTAAACCGGCCGAAATTATTGCAAATAGTATCATTTACATGATTTTGTTTGGGATGCAATGAATTTCTTCGACTTTATTTAGTGGTGTAACATTTGTTACTTCTTTTATAATAAATAATAGGTCAGTGTTTCGCAATTATATTTACCTCATCAATAATTAATATGACTGGGTATCTTTTAGCCTTCTTTAGTGCTGCCCATTCATCATTTTCCTTTACCTGTGTTGCCACTTGCGAAAATGCTTTTATACCATCCACCAAACTAAAATGATGGATTGCTTCAAAACATTTGGACAAGCACTTTAAGCATAACTCATTCAAAAATCGAAATTCTTTATCACAATTTTGGCAATCAATTGTCTCTAAAACTTGTTTTATGTCTTTAGTGTTACCATGTTCAGTTAAAATTCTCCTTATACACGACTTTATTTGTTGTGATGGCAATGAATGACAACTGTCTATCAAGTTATAAAGTAGGTTCTTCTGCTTGGTGGTTAATTTTATGAACCTGAAAAAGAAAAAAGATAAATGCGTCAGTAGCCTATAGGTTATGTGTGTTGTACTGTGGACTTCATCCCAAGACAGAGCAACCAGTGGTCGAAGAAAAATATGGCTTTAATAAGAATTAGTAAAATCTATATTGAAAAAAAAATTTTGATTACTATTTTACCGTCTGAAAAATAATGTGGTGTTTTGTGTAAGTAAAAGAAATAGAAGCTTTCCTCGAAAATATTTGTAAAATATAACAAAATGTAACTAGATAGACAAAATTTCCGAATATCCAAAAAATACATAAACACAATTCACACTACGGCGCCTGTGTAAAACTAAAAATAGACTAAGATCGCTAGAGAATGAAAGTTGTAAGAGCGAGCTATACGCAAGTACATCTTTCGTTACGTAGGTGCCAGGTGGCCGAGTGGGAGGAGAGCAGCCGACACATCGTTGCAGTCAACATTTTTAGAATCAGCTGACCGCGCCTTACGTTACCAAAAATTATTTTTCTCTTATAAGTATTTAGGCACTTTTGATATTTATTTTTGATTTTGACTGCCTCGTTGGTCTAGTGATTGTAGTAGTGTGACAGCTGATAATGAGATCTTGGGTTCAAATCCCGGGTCGGGACAAAAAAATCAATTTATTGAGTTTTTTTGGTCAAGAAATTCTCAGTAGCCACCCGGAGTCAGGAAGTTGGCGGTGTTTCACCCCTGTGCCTCGGAAAGCACGTAAAGCCATTGGTTGGTGGCGGTTTTTTTTCATATAATGCCAATAATGACCTTAAAATGTTCAATGTAAGTAGACCTCCCAGTACTAGTTATTGCCTACTAATGCAAGATCAGCATATACTGGATTTTTGTAAAATACTTGGTCGATAAAAGAAAAATATTTAAAATAGCAGAAATTCTCATTGCCACTCGTTCGTTAATAAAGCCGTCGCGTGTCGTATGTTTATAAAAAGCAAAAAAATGTGAAACAGAAGATGGTAAGTAGCTAAATTACCTTATTTTTGTGATTTAGATCTTTCCTTCATACTTTTACGGGCTTAGGACCGTCTAATATACAGGATAGTGTTGAGTTGAGTTGAGTAGAATTACATGTTAAATTGTATCTTACATTATAATGAATTGATAAACAGTTTCTAATAATAATTTTTATGCCTACCCTATACCGCAACATCTTGCCGTATTTAAAAGATCGAAATCAACTTATTTACAACCTACACTAAGTGATATTTATAAAATTATGCTACATTATTGTTATTTAAAAAATAAAAATTATATATTTAAATAAGTTTCCTTCTAAACACAAATTAGCACGTCTTTGTAAATTGTTTGTTAAACTTCGAAGCGGGTCTCTATCACTTTTTAAAGCATTAAATGCGTCTGTTATACTCTGCTTTAAATCACGAACACTTTGTGCTTCTTCTGTGTATACTAATCGATTTTGTTCGGCCCACAAAAATGTATAGAGGTGTTAGGTCTGGTAATCTCGCCGACCAGTACCACACACGCGGAAACATAAATAATATGATGGCGACGCGACGTCATACTACACAGCTAATAACAAGTAACTGAAGAATTGAGATAGCGGGCGGCTTTGCCCTTGAGCCTGTGACCCCGCGAAGTGACAAGATCTAAGATGCCTACTAAATTTATTGTTTTATTGCCGTTCGTAAAGTATAGGTATGATTTGAATTTGGATAGATTTAATGAGATAATCATTTTTGGGCCCACTAGAAATATTAACGTCGTTTAATGGTATTTGCACCAAAAAAAGACACCAAATTATAATAGTAAATGGCCTGTAGATTTTTCGAAAATGTAAACGGAATCAAGAAATCTGAAAAAAAAATTGTTGTTTTGATATTCGTGTTCTGATCATTGGCTAAGATAATGTAATATTTAAAAAATTATTGTCTTAGAGATGTGCCGTGATAACTCGCAAAAAAATCTACTCGAGTTGAAAGTCGGGTAACTCTATTTTGAGCTCGAGTTACGGAATTCAAATTAGCTGAACGAAGCTGTGTCAATTTGTCACAAATTATTTTTATAATTGTTCTTACATACAACACAATTAATATTACTACACTTAATAGGTAGTTATATATTATTTTTGGTATGCGTATCGACAATCTTCATAAAATAATATCACTCTAACGTTATGACGTAAGTCTTAATGCCGTGATAACTCGGAAAAAATCGACTCGAGTTGAAATTCAGCTAACTCGATTTTGAGCTCGAGTTACGCAATTCAAATTAGCTGAACGAAGCTGTGTCAATTTGTCACAAATTATTTTTTTAATTGTTCTTCCATACAACACAATTATTATTACTACACTTAATAGGTAGTTATGAATAATTTTTGGTATACGTATTGACATTCTTCATAAAATAATATCACTTTAACGTTATGACGTAAGTCTTAATGTTAATAATAATTTGACTATCCAAAGTATATATATAATCAATTTATATTATATATAACATGAATTGATACAACATTATAAACATATTACCTAATATCAATTTATTTATTACATAATATATCAATAAATTGCTCGAATTAGTAAGTCGATTTCATCACTAAATTATAGACAAACACTGCATTGGCCGTAAGATAAAGATGCGATTTGAGTAGAGTTTTGTGACTCGAGCCACTCGGGTTAATTTATGTATGTAAGTATGTCATTCTAGTTGTACACTAGTTTTTGAGCAAATCGACTATTTACAGAAAAGTTTATCACCAGAGTTGAGAGTAGCGATTACTTTAGTTAAACCATTTTTAAATATCTACCTTTGTAAATAAGTAATATGTGGCAACATGAAATTAAAATTATAAATCAATATCATAAATCAAACTAAGTTCAGGTTTGTTTACTACATGCCAGATGCAAGTTTGAATTTGGATGCAACTTGTGATGTCACCCGCAGCGACTTATTATATATAGGGTCACCTGTCCAACATTGAGCCAGTAGTACACAATGAAACAATGCTATATTTCAAAAATGCGAAGTTGCCAGATAGTGCACAGTACATGTAAAGACGCGGCCCCATTGATTTATACAACACTAGATCAGTAATAACCGCGCCAAAGCGTTGTCACTGCGCATATGGCCACAGCCATATGCCTAGCTAACGTGAGTTCATTGTTCAATGTGACGCCGACTGAGTTGAGCCGCGACAAAAATGGGTAAATGCGTAGTGAAAGAATGCTATTCAAGGTCACAAAAATGTAATAAATCAAGCGGAATCACTTTCAACACATAATTTTTAATTCTTGTTTTCATATAAACGTAAAAAACCTCAAATAATTAAATAAAATTATAGAATATTGCCATTTAGGGTCAATGTTGCCACTTTTCCGCATTTGTGATTATCCTACATTAATGGGAGACTATATAATTAATGGATTAAGTTAATTTGTTACCTCTGATTTTAAATATTTTAGAAATTATAATAAAAACTACGTTTTAACTTTCATACAAAATAATTAATTATTCTTATTTTAGTTAATTCATGAATTATCTATTAAATATATTTTATTACCTATTTTATACCTATTTTATATTGTTTGATTTATTAGTACCATAAAAATACGTTTTATTTCATCATTATGTTTACTTCTATTCATCTGATAAGCTTTGTATCCTTTTTCTCTAAGGGGACGTAAAAGACTTTAAAATAAAATATAATTTTTTAATATAAAAAAATTATGTGCAGCTTTAAAAAAACTCATTTTTCTTGCGTATTTTAGGTAAAATTTCATATAGTAAGCCACACCAACCCGCCACTGCATGTTTGTGTGTCTATCTTTATCTAATCTTAGCGACGATATTGTTTTCGCAACTCGTGTAAGTGAGATAGATATATGTTTACTTAAAATTGTTATTAGTTTCAAAGCTACGTCGTCGCGTTTGGATAGTGGTTACACTTTTTTCGACGCGCGGTAATGTGGTTTGCTCCTCTAGTGTTGTATAACTCAATGCGCGGCCCCAAGTCCCCTCCCACCGCCCCAGTTCGCGACTGCGGCGCGTGCGAAGCAGACGCGTGGCGGTCATTATACGGATTTTACGCAAAAAAAGTAAGATTTTTTAATAATATTTGTCGATTTTTCATTATTATATGTTAAAGTTTGCTTTTTTTCTTAATATTGCTTGACATTGTACATGTACTACAGATTTCAGTTACGTACGAAACATACTTGATTTTTTTTATTTTACATTTTTATTTCAAGGTTTTAGAAATATGTGACATATAGTACACAATGAAACAAAACCTCGTTGTACACAATGAGCCATGTTTCATTGTGTACGAATCGTGTTTCATTGTTTGCCATATGGCTCATTGCTAGTGTTTATGTTTTTTATTATATCTACACAAATAACCTACTAACATTTTTTCTTTTGTTATACGTTTTCTTTTAGTTAAATATTTACTGATGCATTGTAATTTTTACTTTTTGTTTTAGATGGCGCGCACTAAAGTTAATAAAAGAAAGAAAGGTAACCACACTGCTGATAACATGCTTCAGGCTATCAGACATTATAGGCAAGGACGGAGTATCAGAAAAGCAGCTAAAGAGTATAATGTATGCTATCCAACACTGCAACGTTACATTAAAAAAAATGTAAATGTTAGTACTTCGGATTTACACAAGCAGCGATTGACACCCAATTATGATGTCAACAAAATATTTACTAATGAACAAGAAAAATCACTGACAGAATATATCAAAGAATGTGCGTTAAAATTTTATGGGTTATCCACTAAAGACGTTCGAAGCCTTGCTTATCAAATGGCAACTATTAATAATATTAAAACTCCTGATAGTTGGAATCGTGAAAAAATGGCAGGCCTTGAATGGCTTCGGTCATATAGATCAAGGAATCTGGATTTATCCTTGAAAAAACCAGAATCCTGCAGCCTTGCTCGTGCCACCGCTTTTAACAAAGACACAGTTAAGATGTTTTTTGATAACTTAAAGAACGTTATGGAACGCCACCCATCTTTTGGAAATGGCTGTAGAATCTACAATTTGGATGAAACTGCTACTACAACCGTTCAGAAGCCGCTAAAAGTTATAGCACCTAAAGGGCGCCAGAATATTTGTAAAATAACTAGTGGAGAGAAGGGTACATTAGTGACAACATGTGCTATTGTCTGTGCGTCTGGGCAAGCCTTACCTCCGGCGTTAGTTTTTCCAAGGAAGAACTTAAAGGATTATATGATGACTGGCGCCCCCATTGGATCCCTCGGACTTGCTAATCCAAGTGGGTGGATGAACGCAGAGTTGTTTATTGAAGTAATGAAGCATTTTATAAAACATACCTCTGCAAGTTCAGAAAATCCAGCTTTATTGATCATGGACAATCACGAATCCCATTTAAGTATTGAAGCTTTGGACATGGCGAAACGTTCTGGAGTGACAATCCTTACATTACACCCCCACACAACAAGTAAAATGCAACCTCTTAACGTGGGCTTAATTGGTCCCTTCAAAGCCTATTATAATAGTGCCGTAGATTCATGGTTAATGAGAAATCCCGGAAAACAGATGACTATATACAATATAGCCGAGTGCGTAGGATACGCATATGCAAAATCAATGACGCCAGTTAATATAACCTCTGCTTTTAAAAAATGTGGTATTTTCCCGTTCGACGCAGACGTTTTTAGCGAAATTGACTTCATGCCATCTGCTGTTACTGATAGAGACCAACCGGAAACGTCATCTGCGAAATTAATGGCTGCACCTTCTGAACAATTAAACGACAGAAAGAATCTTGTTAGTCCATCATCAGATATTACCTGTGCTCATAATCCAATACTGTTTGAGGAAAACCCTTCTGAAGATGTTGGAGGTAATAATACTGGAATCCGGAGTGCTGAAAGTCCATCTTTATTGGAATCTACTACTCCTGAACACATTATGGCTCTTTTTGAAGCACAAAATTCTCAAAGTCCATCTTCAATTATGCACGAAGTTCTGAAAGATACAGGCGACCGGACATTTAAATCACCTAAAGAATTTATGCTGCCCTTAAAAAGTGGACCACGAGCTGGACGTCGTAAGCCGAGAAAACTAGGAAAAAGCATGATTGCTACGGATACGCCAGAAAAGAATCAGATAGCTGAAGAACGAAAAAAAACCACCACCACCACCTAATCCTAGGCCCACCCTACACGTGTCCCCCGGGTGGTGCTAAATGAGCGACAAGCCGATAGCACAGACTCGGCTCCTCGCCGTGGTAGCGGCGTTAAATATACCACCCCATTCGCACCATGAGGAATCAAAGTAAAGAAATGGCCCCGAGTTCCCGGCGCCCCTTTAATGGGGCAGGGGTGCGAAGAATCTCCGGGAGGAAAACCGGCGACGAGGCTCGCCACCCGTCACGTTCTGTCTCCCGGAGGGGCGAAAAGTGGATTGCAGAGGCCCGTCTGGCTACGTTGAATGTATGTGGAGCAATGAATGATAAAATGGGTGAAGTATGCGAGGTGATGTATGATAGAGGAATAGATTTGTTATGTGTAAATGAGACGAAACGGAAGGGGAAGGATGTCACTACACATGGCATGTATACCGCATACTGGTCTGGTGTAGACGAGCTCGAGCGGGCATGCCAGGGAGTAGGGATCATCCTATCAGAAAGAATGGTGCAATGTGTGAAACAGTATGAATGTGTAAGCCCAAGACTGCTATGGATACGATTGAAAGTGGGCTTAAAGAAGTTGTTTGTACTAGGGGTCTACGCCCCAGACATGTCTAAGCCCACTCATATCCGAGAGCAGTTTTGGGAAATGGTAAGGATGGTATTAATGAAATGTAAGGGAAATGAAAATGTTGTTATGCTAGGAGATTTTAATGGAAGAGTTGGGGTGAGGAGGCTTGGTTATGAAAGGATATTGGGAACGTTTGGTGATGAAAGTATAAATGAGAATGGTGAAAGCCTCCTCACTGTATGTATGGAAAAGAATCTTTTTGTGACGAACACTTTCTTTCGCCACAAGAGGATTCACATGTACACTTGGGAAAGAGGTGATGATAGAAGCATGATAGATTTCATAATTGTGGATGAAAGATTGAGGGGCGCAGTGGTGGATACAAGGGTTTACCGGGGGTCAAACGTAGGAACGGATCATTTTTTGGTTTTATGCCGAATTAATGGTCTATTCAGGCGGTGGCGCCATCGGTCATCTGTGTCTACCACTGCGTTACAGCGTATTAGAACAGAAAGATTACAAGATGAAGGTGAGAAAAACAAGTTTAAATGTAGACTGAAAGAAAACGTAAGTGGCTTGGATGAATTATGTATGAATGAGTTAGACTTGGAGAATGTATGGCAAAATGTTAAGAAAGGTTTAGTAGATGCAGCTACCGAAGTATGTGGTGTTAGTAAAAGAAAGAATGAAAGGAAAAATAATACGTTATGGTGGGATGATGAGATACGTACGGAAGTTGAAGCAAAGAAGAGAGCATGGCTAGATTTACTAGCAACTAAGGCTGGTAATTCAAGCGGTACGAATGATGATTTTGAAAGAAAAAAGGCAGTCTTTAGACATCTAAATAAAAGAGTAAAAGAAGTAGTTGAAAGGAAAAAGCAAGAAAGAACGGATAAGAATGATAGAAGAATATCGGATAACTTCCAGGCAAATATTAAAATGTTCTGGAAACTCGTAAGAACTGCCAGGGGATGTTCAAAACAGCCTATAATGAATGCTATAAGAGATGAGAATGGCTATATTCTGAATGATGAAGTTTTGAGTTTAAAGAGATGGAAGGAATATTTTGAAAGCATGTTTATGAGTGAGGAGACAACGTATGAACTGAATGAAATAGGAACTCCGAAAGAAGAGGAAGAAGGTAGCGAGATAAGTATAGATGAAATAATGAAAGCAATGAGAAGCATGAAAGCAGGTAAGGCTGCCGGATATGATAGAGTTTCACTCGAAATGCTAAGTGCTGGAGAGGAAGTGGTGGCAGGCCTGCTGCACACCTTGTTTAATTTATGCTGGGAACTGAAGCGGGTACCGGGAGACTGGTGCAAAGCCGTGATAGTCCCAGTATATAAGGGAAAAGGGTCGCAGCAGGACTGTAAAAACTACCGCGGTATCAGCCTTCTTAGCATCGTGGGAAAACTGTATGCCAAGGTACTAATTGAAAGGGTCATGAAAGAAACCGATGGAAAAATTTGGGATGTGCAAGCGGGATTTAGAAAGGGAATGGGATGTACAGATCAAGTCTTCTCCATGCGCATGATCGCGGAGAAGTTTTTGGCCAAAAACCAAAAGGTTTTTTGTGCGTTCATGGACTTGGAGAAGGCCTATGACAGAGTGGATAGGAATGTGCTATGGCAAACACTGAACTCATTTGGGTTGAGCGCTGGCTTGATACAGGCATTGGAATCTCTTTATAGGGACTCTAGTGCTTGTGTTAGGATCAACGGGGTCTACTCGGACTGGTTTGGCATCCATAAAGGTGTCAGACAGGGCTGTGTGGCTTCCCCAAGGTTGTTCAACCTATTTATGGACAGTTGTTTGCAAAATTTGAAAGTTGAAGAATGCGGATTAAGAATGGGTGAGTTAACCATCAAATGCCTTTTGTACGCCGATGATCAAGTTATTCTTGCGTCGTCGGCGGCTGAGTTGCAAATGATGGTTACATTAATGAACAGATCATTAAAAGAAAGGGGTATGAAAGTGAACGCAAGTAAGACAAAAATTATGGTTTTTGAAAGAGATGAAAGTAAAACGATATGTGAAATAAGAATAGAAGGGGAGTTGATCGAGCAAGTAGATGAGTTTGTATATTTGGGTTGCGTATTTAGCAGGGATGGGAGATATGATAAGGATATAGAACGACGAGTGAACGCAGGAAACAGAGTAAATGGAGCCCTGCACTCTATTGTGAAGAGTCAAAATGTGTCAAAAAAGGCACGTATGGCAATTCACAATGCTGTGTTGGTCCCTACTTTAACGTATGGTAGTGAAAGTTGGGTATGGCAGAAGAAGCACGAGAGTAGAATAAATGCAGTAGAAATGCGGTCGTTAAGGAGTATGTTAGGGCTGAATCTGAATGACAGGGTGAAAAATTGTGTGATAAGAGAAGAGTGTGGTTTGCAAGATGATGTTGTGACCAGGATTAAGAAAGGAATGCTTCGGTGGTTTGGTCATGTGGAAAGAATGGATGAGGAAAGAGTGACAAAGAAAATTTATGTTGCAGAAGTGAATGGCAGAGTCGGAAAGGGACGTCCTAGGCGAAAATTTATCGACCAAATTGGCGATTTATTGAAAACGGGCCAAATTAGGAGTACCCTTAACCGACGAGCATGCATGCGTAGGTGTATGGATGTGAAGGAGGCGAGAGAGGTGTGTCAGGATCGTGCCAAATGGAAGTCTGTAGTCTCTGCCTACCCCTCTGGGTGACAGGCGTGAGTGTTTATGCTTATTATACAAGAAGTCTGCGGCAAGTGCAATTAAACGACCTATACTGCAAGACAAAAATTTCGAAGAACCAAGGAAAAAGAAGAAAGCAAAGAAGGTTGTAATTCCATCAGATCCTGAAACAAGTGAAGAGGAAAATTTTGAGGTTATAGATTTGAGCGAGTCTGATATAAGTGGTAGAGAGGATGAAGATGAAGATCTTGATGCTGACAATTTACCTATGGTAAACGAAAACTTTCGAGAACTAGAAAGAAAGCCTAAATTTAATGATTACGTATTGGTATCATTCAATACTAAAAAGATAAAAATATATTATGCTGCAGTAATAACAGAAGTTTTGAATTCTGAGACCTACGTAGCGTCTTTTATGAGACTTATAGTAAAAGAGGATATGAAATGTAAATACTACATGCCATTAGAACCGGATTTTGCTGAAGTGAATATTACAGATATTAAAATGATTCTACCGCTACCAAAAATAAATGGAACAAAAACCCGAAACTCTACTTATGTTTTCCCACTTCGCATGTCACCAAAGTTAAATTTGCGATAGTAATGTCATTGACTAGCTATGATGTTTATTCGTTACAGTTTGCTTTACTATAATAGTATTACTTATTATGAGACTGATTGTTATTATTTTTTGTTGTTTTTTTTTAGTGTTTGATAATATTTTTTTAACTATTAAAATGTTTAAGTTTCTCT
Source organism: Parnassius apollo (assembly GCA_907164705.1). Lineage (NCBI taxonomy): Eukaryota > Metazoa > Arthropoda > Insecta > Lepidoptera > Papilionidae > Parnassius > Parnassius apollo. Next base: position 3,788,658 of record CAJQZP010000547.1, on the reverse strand, counting down.
TACTTTAATAAAACTCACTCAAAATAAAAAAATGTTCTGTATTTTTTTTAATATAACAAAAATAAACTAATAAAACGAAGGTTATAAATAAAAAGCACTGTTTTATTAATGAAATTACCAAATTTATTGCAAATAGTACAAAATAATAAGTACATTGGATCCTGGCTCATTGTTAAATATAGCTAGGCTCATTGTGTACTCACATAAGTACACAATGGATCATTTCCCATTTTTTAAAAAAACCTTAGTCATGATATATCTACAAATGTTTTAAGAAAAAAATGATGCTAATCTGTAACCAATTAAATTTGCTATCTTCGCCTAAAAACTTACACCTAATATCTTAAGAAACAGCGGAGTTATTAAGTTTTAAAATTTAGGTGGCCCATTGTTGGACAGGTTACCCTACAAGTAAATTAGTGAAGTAATATCTAAATAGCATCCTCTGAATCTATACGATGCGCCGAGTTAACTCGGCAACTCGGTAAAATTAATTTTCTATCGATTATCGAGTTGGACAAATTCAGTCGATTCACTCGAGTGAAATACAACATGGTTGGAGTCGCATCATTATGGTTAGAACAAAATGAAGTTTTTATTTACAAACATTACTAGACTAATGTTTAAGAAAATATGGATATTATCAATTATCAGTAAGGTTAGCCAAATATTAATTGACACAAGTACGTAGGTTTTTCTCTTTTTATTTTTTTGTGGTAAAATTCGTAAATAAAACCGACGAGTTTAGGTTAATTAATATGAGAGTTTATTAATTTACACCTATTCTAGGTTGTGAAAATCTATTATTAAGTTTCTAGATTTTACCTAAAACAAATACAAATAACAAACAGGTCTTAGAACCTTATTAGTTTGTTAAAAGTGACAAAGTATTAAGTTTATGTTATTAGTTAAATCTAAATTAAATAATAAATGAAATACAACATGGTTGGAGTCGCATCATTATGGTTAGAACAAAATGAAGTTTTTATTTACAAACATTACTAGACTAATGTTTAAGAAAATATGGATATTATCAATTATCAGTAAGGTTAGCCAAATATTAATTGACACAAGTACGTAGGTTTTTCTCTTTTTATTTTTTGTGGTAAAATTCGTAAATAAAACCGACGAGTTTAGGTTAATTAATATGAGAGTTTATTAATTTACACCTATTCTAGGTTGTGAAAATCTATTATTAAGTTTGTAGATTTTACCTAAAACAAATACAAATAACAAACAGGCCTTAGAACCTTATTAGTTTGTTAAAAGTGACAAAGTATTAAGTTTATGTTATTAGTTAAATCTAAACTAAATAATAAATGAAATACAACATGGTTGGAGTCGCATCATTATGGTTAGAACAAAATGAAGTTTTTATTTACAAACATTACTAGACTAATGTTTAAGAAAATATGGATATTATCAATTATCAGTAAGGTTAGCCAAATATTAATTGACACAAGTACGTAGGTTTTTCTCTTTTTATTTTTTGTGGTAAAATTCGTAAATAAAACCGACGAGTTTAGGTTAATTAATATGAGAGTTTATTAATTTACACCTATTCTAGGTTGTGAAAATCTATTATTAAGTTTGTAGATTTTACCTAAAACAAATACAAATAACAAACAGGTCTTAGAACCTTATTAGTTTGTTAAAAGTGACAAAGTATTAAGTTTATGTTATTAGTTAAATCTAAACTAAATAATAAATGAAATACAACATGGTTGGAGTCGCATCATTATGGTTAGAACAAAATGAAGTTTTTATTTACAAACATTACTAGACTAATGTTTAAGAAAATATGGATATTATCAATTATCAGTAAGGTTAGCCAAATATTAATTGACACAAGTACGTAGGTTTTTCTCTTTTTATTTTTTTGTGGTAAAATTCGTAAATAAAACCGACGAGTTTAGGTTAATTAATATGAGAGTTTATTAATTTACACCTATTCTAGGTTGTGAAAATCTATTATTAAGTTTGTAGATTTTACCTAAAACAAATACAAATAACAAACAGGTCTTAGAACCTTATTAGTTTGTTAAAAGTGACAAAGTATTAAGTTTATGTTATTAGTTAAATCTAAATTAAATAATAAATAGAATAAATGCACAAAAGAAGTTATTATAATGTTAAAAGAAAATTAGAATGTTTGGGACGAGGGACTTAAAGAGGGTTTTGAAGAGCAATTCATACAACTGCATTTGTGTACAAAAAGGTATCTTATGTATTCAGTAAGTTTCTTAATAAATGGCTTTTTTGTTAAGCCAGACACGGATCCTGGATTTATATCAGCCATAGTAGATAGGCAATATAAATGGTACATATATTTATGTGTAAAAATGTAGTAATTATTTGTACTAGAAGCAAATATAAAGTTTAATAATAATAGTTTGCATAAAAAAGTGTAATGGTTGTATCTATTATGCTTAGACAGCTGTGTTGTTCACTCTGCAGAAAGGAATATTATTTTGTCATCTAGAATCAGATAAACTTAATATAACAATAATATATTTGTCTCCTATGTACATGAAACCAGTGAAAATAAAATGTGAGACAACTTTTACATGGTTGAATATTATTGATGTTAATCAATAATTACTGCTTCTGTATTTGATCAGCTGGACCTGATTAATGCTGTATAATTTATAATAATTTCTTTATTATTTAACATATGAAAAGGCAGATATAAGAAAATGCTCACTGAAATATGTAAATACAGTTTATTGACATTGAAGGCATATTCTTATCTCATATCTCTTATTATTAAAAATGTCCTTTTAATTCCTATATAGTTGATAAGAATTATTATTTAGTTAAGACACCTTTACAATTTTCATTAACTTCTTTTCAGGTGGATCACTTAGAACAAATCTGTATGCCTTGCAGGCTGAAAGCTTGCAGAGACAAAAAGTGATCTGATTGCTTACAATATCATAAATGTACATGTTACCATCAAGTTATTTTCAAAAAACCTTCAGAAATATATCTAACACTAAAATTTTTTTTCCTATGTCCGTTATAGATAAAACATAAGAAACCATCCAACCAATTTCAATGAAAATGTTTGTGTGTGTTTGGATGGATCCCTAGATGGTTTATATTTACATTTGGACCCGGTAGATGGCACTGTTGTCGAGATCCACAAGTCACCAGTGCTGCAGCTGAGGCGCATCGCCAGTAATAAATACATTTAAATTAAACCTGTGTTTTTGTAATCCTCACACAAACAGTTTAAAACTTCTTACTTCCTCACTATTTATCATTGTGTAATAACATAGATAAGCATGTTAATTCCCAGTCATTTTATTATGATGTATACAACTTACTAATCAACCAAAACATATTAAAACAAAGTCTTGACACCGCTCCTATCTATATATGTCAGTCAATCATCAAAGTTCAAAAAATTTAGACTAAGTTTGTATAAAAGGGGTTATTGTAGTATAAAGGAATTTATGGCTGACAATAACCCGTGGGTAAGGTGATCGCTACCAAGCTATTTCTAATTTGTTCTGTGTGTGTGTGTAAGCTGGCTTTGTTTAAAAGACCCACTGGGTATTTTGCTGGTTCTGTTCAAGTCAGAGGTTTTTTCCAAACCAGTGGTAAATTAAAAAAGTGACTTTCAATAAGTATTATTTATAATCTAAATTGAATAAAAGGTTTCTGTTTCTTTATCTACTACTGTTAATAGAATACTTAAATAAATTACGATTTACAACAATAAATGGAGTTACCTACATTATATTTTGTTTTTTGTAATACAACCAGTTCAAAACATATTTCTTACTGTGTGTTGGTAATATCATAAGTATTTGTTAGAATTACACTCACAATCAATCAATACATGTCAAAAATAGAATCCATACGACATTTGTGCATAGACAGGCACTATGTTTTGCCGGAACTAGTGAAAAGTTTTACATCGATTTTAAAATATTTATAAATGCTGAATATACCTACAGCTTAGTTTTATATGTACTATTATTCAAGTGTGCACTATATTAACTTATAATACCGATGAATACTACTAGAAAATCGATGAATACTAATAAAAAATTATATTAACTAGTTGTTGTTGTTGCAACGATTTTACAATTAAGGCAGGTAAAGTTGTTATACCATACAAGCCTCACTTGATGTGAATTTTGTTCAAACTGGAATATTTTTTAATTCCTGACTTCCTGCAGCAATATGATTGAATAAAAATTGTTCAGGATTTCAAACTTTATATTATTCATTTGTAGACGCAAGAAAAAATGTCATCAAAAATTATTTGGAAGTTCGTCATTGTCCTTTGTGTTCAGTTACACCAAAGGTTTCTTTTTTACTGATTCGGATGATCCGGACATTTTTTTTGTAGCCAGCTCTTAGACTAGTAGTTGTGTGGAGATTAGTGGTAACGGGAATAGTGCACGCATTTACGGGAAGACCGGGAGGTGCTCTTCAAACACGTCATTTTTATTTTCACGTGGATCTTAGCTAACTTTCACATCTTTAATATAATAAATAGATTTCCACAAAGGTACGCCTGATTATTTAAAAAAAAATTTAATATCAAAGTGACAATAGCTTAATGGTTAGTCCATGAACTGTAAAATTGAGAAGTTGTACTTATGAATCAGCCTTTCTTAATCTTTTTTCCAATGAGTAGAGAGAATGAGGTCCACGTCCAACAGTGGAGTTACAAATGAAGAAGAAGGAATATGGGAATACCATTACAGCCTATTAAAAGTCCACTGCTGAACATAGGCCTCTTCCATAGATTACCTCATACATTTGCCAAAGTTGGCACCACACTTGCCAGACGTGTCGACAACCGGATTTCTCTTTAGTAATTGTTATTTGAAAGATGCTGATGCCGCCCCCTACGACACCCACGGGATGATATGTGGTAGTAGATATTCTTACACCGTCTCTACACGGTCAATATATAGGAATGTTTTAATTAATTTCAAAAACAAATTTTATCTTATACTTACCCCCAATCAGATATTGTAGCGTCAACTAACTTTATGACTTTATTTCGCAAGGTCTCGTCCTGCAGCTTCCCAGTAAGAAGACTAGTCCATCCACCCAACCATTCTTTATCCATCACATTAATTACACTCTGAAATCAAAGGATATATGAAATTATAAACAGCCTACATATATTCGAGGCATGCCTTTTAAGTTCTGTCGTTTACATATTTACCAGCAATTTCGGATCTGTCAGGTCACATATGAAAATGAATCTTACTAAGGAAAATATCCAAGCAATAATTTTCTACAATGTTCGAAGAGGTCTAACAGGGCTTCAGTGTTTTGAAGAGTTAACTTCTGTGTTCCATGATGAAGCCATGTCTTTTTTATATAAGAGGGGGCAAAAAAGCATGCGAGTATGATAAGTTGCGACCCCCAACACCAGGGAAATTGCAGTTGTTTGCCAGCCTTTTAAAAAAGAGAAACCATTTTTTTAGAAGGTTCCTAAGTCGAATCAGTTTGGAAAAAATTGCTGGTTGTAGTCGGTTAGGTTTCTCGTAAATTATGAAAACGGAGAGCTCCTAACCTCTAAGCTTGATTAAATAAGGTATGTAAATACAACGATGTGACTCTACAATGGATCAAGGGACACAGTGGAGCCAGGGGCAATGACGCAGTAGATGAACTGACCTACTGAGAGGGGAGGAAATGGCAGGCCACATGTTGCTGGCATGTCCGGAAGTCGCTGCATAGGGGTTAAACATCTCGGCACGCCGAAATCACTCCCTGAAGTTGCTTGCAACACCAAGGGACTGCTGAGCTTCTTTGAAGAGATTTCATGACTCGAATATCGTGATTCGTGATATTCCTGCCCACACGCAAAATACGCGTTTAGTGGAGTTGCGGACATGCAGCAATTCCGTTACGAATCACTACGATACGCTGGCGGTATAATCGCTCGTTCGTGGAGACTACCCGACGATAGAAGCGCGGACTCTTCGCGATTCTCTCGCTCGTGGAGGCGGCTCCTAAGATAGAATGCCACATTTGCAGTAAAAAGGGTTTTTTTATAACTAACCTTCATTCTCAAGTCAATATCCTCACGTTTGCTCCAATAGTTCTGCACAAGACGTTTGTTATTAAGAAACGGGGCATTGTCAATGGTTTTGTAGTTCTCCTCTAGTAGAGAAAACAATTCCTTGAAGAGGGGCTGTTCTCCTTCTGAAATGCATAGAATCAATGTTGGATTAAACCACATTGAAGCCGACACCTTTTTCCAACTTCCTAAAGCTAATAGTACAATAAATGATTTTTAATAGAATAAGGGTGACAAACAAAAGTCCAACAGATGGTAAGTGGATGCCGTAGCTCATAGAAATCCACATCCATCCTTGATTAAAAATAAAAATGCAGATTCTCTACACTACCATACGAAACACGACAGCATTAAGCTGTAATTTCACGCTGGTGAGTGAGAGCATTGTCCTACTCTGTGGAGCCGACCCATTCGACTACAAGCATAGAATAGCTGCAGCATGACTCTGCCATATATAAAATCCGTCACTGCGCCTGCAAAACCCAACAAGCTATTATGATGTAAAAATAAATTAAGGGTATTAAAACAGAAACAAAAACTTTGATTAAAACTACTTTTACGGATTTTATCGCGTTTATTTTACTAATTTTAAATTCGCGGGAATTAAAAATAATAGTAAAATAAACGCGATAAAATCCGTAAAAGTAGTTTTAATCAATGTATAGTGTTCGCGTAAATATAAGAAATTATTAAGAAACAAAAACTTTTTTATTCAATATAGATTATAAATAATACTTATTGTCACTTTTTTTAATTTACTTTATGAAATATAACAAAAAATTCTTTGTACATGCATTTACATTTTGTTTTAGTAATGGCTCGGCGACTCCGGGAGAAGATTCAGTGACTTAGTGGTTAAGATCGATTTTTTATTTAATTAGTATTCACTAAGCTTTTTCGTATTATTTCAAGTTATTACAAGAAACAAAAATTTTATGACATTTAATTTAGATGACTTGTTAAACTATAAATATTTTGTTCCTACTACCGATAGATTATTTTGCTTATCGGATTTTGCATAGCAAATAATGTTGTTAATGTGAAACAATGTATCACAATGTTGTTTTAATAATATATAAATAGCAAAAAACATACAATAATAAAATTATAATCTTGTTTTGGCTTCAAAATGACTTACTAGACACCAGTTTTGAAAATGTATTCATTCACCTTTTATGACATTAGCTGGTATTTCAACTGTGAGAGGACCAACACTATTGAAATCAAGATAATCATTTGTGAACATTGACAAATAGATAGAGTCAATTTCACATCGATACTCGTTCAGGGGCTTCAAATTCTCATTGGGATTGTATGGTGCTGTCAATTGTATTATAGTCCATTCTGAAAATTTATGAATTAAAATTATTTACTTACTTTTTCAAGCCGTTAACACCGTGCAAAGCACATAAGCTTCACTAGGGCAAGAAAAATTAATTATTGATAGTTAAAAAGTAGATACATGCCAAATATTCGTCTCATATTCGATATTCGGCAGCTTTACCAAATATTTGTATTCGGCCGAATATTCGGCTAAATCACCGAAAATTCGTTAAAGTGGTACCATAATGTCCACTGTATTGAAATGTATGAATTGAGATTGAAAGTACATTTTATTTATGGGTTAAATCTACTTGTATAGCTTTATGTTTTTGAAGGTCTCTAGATTTATTTCCAATTATAGCAAACAAAAAGCTTGATAAAATATTTTAGAAATCAAACAAAGAAATCACTTTACTTTGGTTGTCAGTTTCTCGTAGTCCAAATAGTAGATCTACTGCCACTAATTTTTATTGTATAATTATCAATTTTCTCTGAGAATAACCAACGAAATACTTTTTTTCTCACAAAAATAGTCAAAACATAAGCATGTACCAGCAATTTTCTCAGACTAGTTGATGCAATAACATGTCAGGTGTGGCGGGGAGCGAGGGGCGCTAATCCCGCACGCTCTACGGTAAAAAGTTTCGACATAAATTGGTTAGGTACCGAGATGCTCCTGCCGAATAACATTCGGTCAAATATTCGGTTCGGTAAAAGTATTACCGAACTTTCGGCCGAATATTCGTATTCGGTGAAATCCATATTCGGCCCATCTCTATTAAAAAGTCCTGTGTAGTGGCAACACACACTGGTTTTTTACTTTTGCCTTCCGACTGGAATGTAGTAGTACAAGCACTGCTATTTAGCGGCAGCAATAAGTAAGAGGATAGTACCTACCCAGAGGTAGAAGTAGTTACCGAGAGGGTCTCCTAGGCAGAATAAAAGTTCTGCCACCTTGTATCACTCCTACCACAATTCTACCACTGTGTGTAATGAGGCTGTTCTGAAAATACTAAATACAAATGTTGTGTGTGCTGCATCCTAGAAGGTCACCATGTAATACTTAAAGTATCAATGACGAGATATGTCACTTGAAATAGCTGTTAAAGCTTTAATTAGACTCTTATTAAAATAGTAAATATGAATGACATGTATATACTTCACAATATATACCATTTATGTACATAGTGACAAGGGAGTGTATATTGTTCCCATGAAACTATATCACAACACATTTTGAGTTGACCTGAGTGGTTAATGCAACACATCAGTGAACCACAGTTACATAGTCTGACCACTAAGTAAAAGTGTTAAAAATATTAACCTAGTAATGTACGTGATATATAATGAAGAATATTATAAAATGAATTCTTACCTTTAGGAAGTTTTTTCAGTATTTTTAGAAAGTTCTCTGTATTATTCTCCGAGCTGAATCTCATATATTGCTTATAGAATGGAAGATCATCATCAATTTTAAATTTACTGAGAATCTCAGCAGTTTGGTGAGCTTCGCTTGATATGAAGTCAAGTATTTTCTCGTCATTTTTTGATCTGAACCATAAAATAATAAACACATTCCTCAATATTTATAAAAAATATCATAATCTATTTTTTTCTAGGTAATAATCATCGTCATTAGCGCCCTTCACTAGTTGAACACAAGCACGTCCTAAGGAATGCCACAAAGCATGATCCTGTGTGACATGCATCCATAGACTTTATGCATGTCTTAGAGGTCATCACTCCCGTTTAATAGGGGTCCGCCTTATATTTTGCTTATTATACCCATCAACTTACTAGGCCAGTGTGATGACTACGCGCATTTTTAAAAAAAATTATGTATGAGAAATGTCATTTGATATTTTACTGTGTAGTGGCAGTATATGAATATCCACTACCCTGTATCATCCCGTGGGTGTCCTAATAACGACTAAAAATAAAAAACTGAAGTTGCCAACCTTCAATTCCAAGTATGGCAACTATGGCAAACATCTCAATGCATAAGATATGAGGCAATATATGGAGGAAGCCTATGTTCAGCAACGAACTTTAATAGACTTTAATTGTATAAAAGCCAACAACTGATGGGGGTTATAGAGTGGTAGTCTCATTCTAGTAATCAGCATGTAGGATGGACTCTCAGTAGATTAAGTGATGAAAGCCTACAAGCAGTGGATTTGTGAAGGACTAGAAGATGATGATAATATCAATGTGTGCCAGAAAGTGCTTTAAACAGCAGCAGATACAAATGGATCATCCATTTCATTCATCACAGTTATAAAAAAGTATTAAATATTTTCATTAGTTTACAATAATAAAAACATTTATTTAACTTTTACATTAAAGCTATATATCATTGGTGATACACTAAAACACAAGAACAATATTTTCTTGGAAATAACTCATACATTCCAATAAAATAGACATATTATCCAATATTTGATTATCTTGCCTAAATTACTAACAACATCTTTTGCAAGTGGCAGTTAGAAGATGTCAGATGTTAGCACATCATATGGAACACATGTTCAGTTTCTACTTTAGTTACTTACATAGGTTGAGAATCTATCAAATCCTGAATTGGCTTCACATAATTTGTTACTTTTTGAATTTTATCACCTAAAAGGAAAAAAATTAATTGTAATTTATGATTATGTATTATTGGTAGAGCTAGGGTAGCTCTGGGGCTAAGCACTTGCCATAAAAAGCATGCATACAATGCAAGTTCCACCTCTGCTGGCAACAATGAAATTATTAATGGCAATTTCAAATGCTAATTCAACATGTACTTAGTAATAAAGGAAAAATTGTGAGAAAGACATAGTATATGTATGCTGTAACTTAATTACAGCCTGTAAAAGTCACTGCTGAACACAGGCCTCCTCACAGATTTTAATTTTACACTTTATTGAAACATTTTTAGGTTCTCATCAGCTAAGCCTGGTTATGGAAAAACATGCTAAAACTCTTTTAAAGAAGCTAATAATATTTATTGCATCACCCTCTAGCAAGTAAACACCATAACATTTATCTAAAAAGCATCACCAATTAATCACAAACCCTTTACAGAAAACTGTATCTATATCGATTTTCATCATCATTTGCACACACAAACAACACTATATCCTAACATACATTTTCTCCTTTCCATTATGGATAATAACAAATGATATTTAACCAAACCTGTTGTTCTCAATTGCTCATCTCTGTACACAGCCAATGTTCTTAGAGATGCAGATACTGATTCACTTAAATAGAAAGCACAGTCTGCTTCATTATTTTCTCCCAGACACTCTTCGGCATACAGTTTTCTGCTACCTGGAATAATATTAATATATATTTATATATGTATTTAAATATGCATGTTCAGCAGAGGGCTGTAATAATGATGATGATTATATATTATGACAACAATAATATTTTTAGGTAAGATATGTTTATAAATTATCTGACTCTAACATAATATTATTTAGATTTGTTTGCACTTTTTTATGGCTGATTTTACAAAATTCCGGATAAAAATTGCTTATCAAATAAATTACAAACTGACTGAATGTATAAGTGAAACAGTTGGAAAATTTGAATCAGACATCTAACTAGATGTTTGATTAAAGTTTTCCAATTTTTAACGTTTTAGTTATTATCCTATGTATACCTAAATAATTTACAGTTAAAAATATTGATGGTACCATCAAAACCAACTGCAATTTGATAATTAGGTTTTAGGTACTCACTCTGGTAGTTTGGTCCACTGGGAGTTGATGGTACATCTTTTACATACTTGTTTAAAACATTGGCATAAAATGGCTTTGTGTATTCAATCTCATTAGTAAACACATCAAAATCTTCCATTTCTACGTACGATTATTATCACAGCACTTGTACAATATCTGTGTTTACAATTTTAAATTTTGATTTGACGTTGACGTCAACTATACGATATACGTTACAAAATTTGAAATGCATGTTTTTTTATTTAACTGGCTTTACGGCTCTGGGTTCTAGCCCTTCTGAGCATATCATTTCTTTCAGAATCTTAGTTTATATATATTTTTTCTTCACAATATGCTGAGTTTGCGAAGTTTTTGTGGAATTTCAAGACAACACGAAAATCAATATATTCGTGTTGTCTTGAAAATCAAATAATGAAGCCACGTCTCTGAACTCCTTTAAACCCATCAACGGCTCCGACCGGCGTCCACGATACGACGTTTTCGTATTAAAGTAAACTTATCTTCTGAAAAACTGACATTCAGCCCCTCATAAGGATAATATGATGAATTTAAAAAGACTCTTACATCTCGTACGTGACAATGATCAAACTCTGCCATTGATAATTTCGCGTTATGTTTGCGGTTGGTTTGTAAGGCAATGACCACAAATCGTGGTTTCTCTATTTGCGATGAAGTTTTTAGAGACCAATGTTTTGGGTAGCAATGAATACTTATATAAGTCCCAGGAACGGAATGCTAATGGAATAGCTCTATCTTTCTCTAAATGTTTTAATAGGCTGATTCTTTCACGATCTGATACTTTGATGTGTGGAACTCGCCAAACAATTTTATTTATTATAATATCTTCTACAACTTCACCTGTATTTAACTTGGTCGCATTGAGATTTGTATTGCTTCGTAATAATACTAACTCATGTTTACAATTAATTATAATTTTTTCATAATCTTCTGCAAATCCTAATATCTATTTATTATAATATATATTTATTGCTTGTTCCGCCAGTTGACCAGCCCCAAACTCGAGCACATTTGGATTCATTTTCATTTAAGGATAGGTAAGATTTTATTGTAGTAGTGACACAAGCATTCTTAATTTTATCTATTTCTACTCCATTAAGTTCATATCGTATGTCTTGAAAAAGAAATAGCATAGGATTATTGACAAAATGTACATTTTCTTTTGTGGTGCTGTTGTAAACGTTCACTTTTCCCTCGATATATAAACTACTGAGTGAAGGTAGTACGTACAGGTCTTGCTGATTAATAGGAATACGTATTTCGTCATTCTTGTTAAAACTAGTTACATATGGTTTGTATGAATGATACTCAAAACTTTCAATGCTGTTATCGTATGATGTTTGTTGAGATACGTTTAAAATATTCATTTTATCAAGCCAACTAGCTTAAGAAATTCTTTGTTAGATTTGGTAAGCTTCTTTTTTAGCTGAAGAGGTATGCCTTCAGAACGAGATGTTCTTTTAAAACTGGCTTGGATACACGAAGTAGACGGGCTTTTATTGAAATTAATCATATTTTTTTTTTTTGGAAATATAAATACAGTTGTACTACTTCATCTCGTAAATTTATCTCTTTATTCTCAGCGTTCAATAACTTTATATTGATAGCACTTATGGAACTTTGATTAACAGGAAAATAAATCAAGTTTCTAGGTATTTCAATTATTCGATAGCCAGGTGGTACATTAGGTGCAAATTCATAAATTATATGGCTTGCTTTCCCGTTGACAAATGAACCACTAACTACATCGCATTCAATCCGCACGATGGTTGTCGATAGAATACTGACAGGATACTTTGATTCGGTACTTATATTTGCTTTTATTGTTTCCATACCAAAGCCTAAAATTTTACCCAGTGATTCGCTTCTATTAAAGTGCACATCTTCAGAGCAAAAAATAATTATTTTCAAAGTATTATTGTTACAAGTTACTTTTAGTACAGTGTTCTTAATATTATTTTTTAGATAATCACAAATATCTTGAGGCTCGTAAGACCCTTCAGGAATTTCGGTCATTTCTTTTTCACCATTATAAAATTTATTGTTTCTTTCATCTATATTGGGAATAGAATTGAAAGTTGAAAAATACAAAAGGCCACATTCGTAGTCTCCTCGTAGTTCTATTGTCGGTGAATAGTTCGTTGATAAAGAGGCTCCTGTCCTAGTTATAGACACAGTGAAAGACATTTTTATACTGATACGTTTATTTACTTCACATACTACTTATATAAATGCTTTTTCCAGTAATTCCTTAAAATTTTAGGAAAAACATGTCCACAGTTTATAGCACTAAACGCTTGATGTCGCGCATAATTATAGTTAATAGGTAAGTTATGCATATATTTAACTAAATCTAGCGGGGGCTTTAAGTTACCAAAATTATCATAATATTCTACGTATTTATTGTGCTTTACAAAGGCTACCCAATGCGTTCCAGGATTTCTGTAGCTATCCAAATTCAGTATTCCACATTCTATCTTTCTCGGTTTCAAAGGTAATTTATTTCTCATGAAAACGCCGCGAAAGTATGGAATGTCACTTGCATGTTCTAATATGTCGAGGTTAGTGAGCGCCCGTCTGGGTAGCCGTCTAATTAGTTTTTTGAGGGGTTAAGATATAAACCTGCTCCTTGTTTATGAGGTTTAATGTATAATCCTTTTCCTAGAGCAACGGCTTCCATCATTCTGTTGTGTCTTTCAGATTCCTGACGACTCTTTTGTGCTGCTTTTGAATCATTAACAGCTTTTGCTATACCTGCTGCTCCACCAGCTAATGATCCTAAAGCTCACAATCCCGCAAATATTGGAATAAGGGGTAAAAGTCCTTCACACTTTGGAAGAGGAATACAACGAGGTAAACTTATTCCTTTTTTTATTACTAAATATTTTCTTAGCAGCTGCATAGGCATATTTTATAGCCGAGTGACTGTCTTTGGATTTTAGTTTTTTCAACTGAGACTGTATTTTTTTATCCCCTTCTTAAATGCTTTTATACCGCTCCCCGCCCGGATTTTCGCTTTCATCGCAGTTTTGACTACTAATGAGGCAATTTTTTCTCCTTTCCTAGCATCTTCTGATTTCAACCTCCTCTTAGCCATTTTCAAAAGTTCTAAATCCGCTTTTTGTCGAGCGTCCGAATCTTTATTATTGTAAGCAATATCATGGAGCATGCACACTTCATCCAATTTGTTCATCCCGCGATCGCCTATGAGTAACCGTTTTTGAAGTTTCGTTCCGGGACCGCAAAATTGATAGCCAGGTAAATGTAACTCAAACGGTAAATTGTCTATTACTTTATTAATTATACCACTGCCTTCCTTCATCGATAATTATAAAATGAGATTATTAAGTAATAATACGTTATTCATAAATAACGTATATACCTACACCACTAATTCACTTTTATCCACCCAACTATTTTCGTCATCACTCAAACCTAACCATTTACTACAACTAAAAGCTTATTTCCTTTTCTTTTAATGACTTTTTCAATAAGATCTGTCTGGAAATTTAGATTTTTGTAGTTCGTAACCGTAAAAAGAGCCTAGAATTTTTTGATTGGATTAGTTTGGTTGACTTTTACGATACTAAGTATTTCTGTAGACCAATTAGGGGTATAACCTTTATAAAAATCTCCTTTGTATTTGCTTATACGAACGTAATCGCCAACGTGAAACGTTGGTCCTTGACGTATCTTAGGTTTTTGAGACTTCTTGATGTTTGACATAACTAAAATCGCATTTGAATCATTAACGTTGATAGGCTTGAATTTTGTAATGCGATGTAAAGTATTATTATACCGCTTTACAACAAAATCTAAATTATTTTTGAACCATTGATATTGTCCGCATAGACTGAATATTTTGTAAAGCCGATTTTTTAAAGTTCTTATTACTCGTTCTACAATGGAGGCCTTTTTAACGGAGTACGTGGAATAATGATTTATATTATAATTTTTCATTAAATTCTTAAAAGAATGATATAAAACTCTGTACCAAGGTCCGTTTGTAAATTTTTAGGTTTTCGTCTTGATTCAGATAATAAACTTTGCATCGCATTTTTGACACAATTTTTATGTTTCGATTTTAATGGTCTAACCCATACGTATTTTGATAGAGCATCGATTACTACTAGAACATATTTATATCATTTATTAAACGTTGAATATTTTTAAAAATCAATCAGGTCAGCTTGCCATAAATCATCTATTCCTTTGACGAGAAAAATTTCGTCTTGCTGCTTTGTGAAGCTCATTGACTATATCTTGTTTACTCATTTTGGGTAGGTTTTGATGCAATCATGAGGTCGATTTCCTTTTTAGTGTAATACAATGTCCTGAAATTGCTAGTAGTCAATTTTTCTAAACTGCTAAGGTACTTTTTGACATTATTGTGAATTGTTTTCATTTCATTTTTAAGTTCTTGAACACATTTATCCACATATTCTTTATTCACAGCCTCATCTTCTTTTTCAGGAGTTTGCAGTCCTTTTAATCTTGTTGATTTCAAATCAAAATCACCTGCATCTGTTCTTACTAAAGCGTGGCTGAGAATATCAGAGCATTGAGATGGTCGTAAACGCTTATGAACATGATGACCAAATTTGTCTATATTCATAGCCGTCTTATCGGCTTCTGTAATGAAATGGTACTGCGTAATCCTCCTGTAGGCAGCTTAATATTTTTTTTTATTTAATGTCTTTTATGATGCCAGATTCATGCAATTCTTCGATTATTGCATAAATTTCATTGTAAACCCCTGTGTTACCAGCTGCCCATGATCCAAGTAGTAATTTTAATCGTTCCACTAACTCGTTTGGATCGTTCCAGTAAACCAAATCAGTATCTTTTTTAACTTCTTTTAAAATATCAACTCCTTCTCCCTTTGGAAGACTTTCTACACTCCTTTTATGATTTCACGAGTGCTTAAACAATGATTTGATCACATACATATATTTAAATCCTTTGTTACTGTTAATCGGTTTGGATGAATCGTAACTACGTTTGTGGGCATTAGTATCCAAAAGTAACAATTTATAATTTTGTGTCTTCCTTTGTCACAATATCTAAATTTGGTAGTTTTTTAAACAATAACTCTTTTAAGCCTGGAGTTTTTTTCAAACTATGATTTCCAATTTTTAAGATGTTTCAAGATGTTTCCAATTTGATGTTATCATCATAGACATGAAATGCGCCGAGCATTAGTTTCCTATGTTCATTTCTGACACCATAAGGTACATCTTTTAACAATTCAGATGACATAGACCATGATAATGAATCATTTGTAGTACTTGGTGTTGATTGATGAGATCTAAACGAAATTTCATTCGTGTTATTATCATCCGCAGGAAGCGAATGAGTGAGGGTTTTGTTGGATGTTGTGTAAACATCGTTATCTGAATTTTCTTCATTATTAACAGGATCTTCAAACACATCACTTGAAGAAATCGATGACTCACTTGCGCTGTACTTAGGTTGTTTAATAAGGTGAGTTTGGTCTGTATCTTCATTTAAATGCTGCTTTTCTTCAGTTTTTCTGGTAAGCATATTAAGCGGATCAACGATAGGTTTAAATATTGTTTCCAAGGCCAGATTGTTTGTGTTTTTTGCATCTTTAATCATTTATACCTTCCTTTTTACAGCTGCAGCAGATTTTTACAATTTGTTTCTTAAGGTCTCGTTCCATTGTAAAGGAATTGCACTCTGTTTGACTACTCCACAGAAACTGATTTCTTTGTGACATAGCAGCTATTTAAACGTTTAGTCTACTAGTATGAATGTATCAAACTTCATTCTGTAACAGCCTTTATTTCGTTCTCAGTTTTTATTTATAACAACATAATTGAAAGGTTTACTCCACACAGTTGAACACATTTCCCGGAACTGAGACCATGTCATGTCAGACCCTACATGTTCATCATAAATGTGTCTCAGATTTATGTCATCTTGTTTAAACAATATGATCAGGTTAGCGTTATCTCTTACTAGTTGCTTAAGTATCTTTGTATACGTTTGATTAATATAAAACAGTCAATGTTCTTATGTCGACCCATGGCGAAATAATCGCGTATGTTGTTCTGATTTTCACAAGCTACATCGACAAATATTATAATTGAGTTAGGCGAAGCTTCATGTGGACTCAAAATTTCACTATTATGATTATACTTGTAATAAGATGTACATTCCACATCCTGCAGTACTTTTTTTAAAAATAAGTATTTAGGTTGATATAAAGACTTTGAATATACATAAAGGTTGCGGAAACGTGGTCCATTCTGATGTAACAATAAGCTGATAACTAAGTTAGTTTTTCCACAATTCGATGGACCGCATACTATACTACGTATCGTATTTGGCAATAAGCTCCCATGACGTTTAATCTCATTTTTTGGTGCAGGACAGATACATTCTAATTTAAGTGATTCTTTTTGTTTGAGAAATTTCATAAAAGGTTTGTTAATTTGTCCGTATTGGCTGATATGTTTTAATGAACTAACGTTATTTCAATCGTGTTAATAATTTAAAATCTTGAAAAAGATGCTGAAGATTAACTTAACCATCAGCTTTAGTTCAAAAGCTTTCACTCACTCTTGCTTCGCGCTACGCGCCCACTGAAGAACATAATTCTCTCAAATATAGGTTCCAAATTTTTAGTCTAACCAAATTAGTACCTATATGCTTGCAAGTTTCTATAAATCAATTTATTTAACCAATGGTGGTAATCGCAAATGATCTAGCGGTTTGTACTACGAGTAAGCTAGAAAACCAGATGGCTGTGGTTCGATTCCCATCCAGTATAAAAATTAGGGTGCATGAACACATGAAAACATTTGTATATACTGTTGGAGGCCTTTTTTTTCTTCTTTTTTTTCTATGTGTAACTAATGAGCGTTAGCAGTTCAGGCATTCTATTATGATTGAGTAACAAACAAACATAAAAAAAAACATCTAACATACAGACTTTTATGTTTATGTTATTATTTAATAAGATAAGCATGTAGTTACTTTCATAGCATAATTTTTTTATAGGATGGGGTGACACACGAGCACACAGCCCACCTGATGGCAAGTGACACCACAGACATCTACATCTATCCGTTACAAATCAAAATGCAGATGCTTTGTCACCTGTGAGGACTGAGATGAAATGCCTCGTTTCCAGTAAAGAGGTTCTCCTGTTCTCTATACTCACCATACGAAACACAGCAGCGTTAAGCTAATATTTTACACTGGTATTCTGTGAGAGCGTGGCTTTCCCCGGTTGAGCCAACCCATTCGTGCTACAACTATACTACTAATATAACTGCAGCATGGCTCTACCACGTATTGAAATCCTATCCTATCAAAAACCCGCTACTGAACATTGACCTTTTTAGCGGATTGTCTCACAATAGTTACATCAGCTAAAAATAAATTCAAAGTCTAATAACCAAAAAACTATATTTTATTATAAGAAATTAATCTGTATTCATAATAATTTAAAAAAAATGTTTTTCTGCAAGCCTTGAGGCGTGCATGTTAAATGTTATTTCGCTCACCAAAAGTCCTATATTCACAAGTCCAACTGCTTACTGCAAACCGAGTTTGATAATGTAAATAAAATTGCATGTGCTTTCAAGAACAGAATTGTCACTTACAGAATTAGTCCTGAAAAATTAACTATTTCACCTGAAATTTTCTTATCTGATATTTCACACACATCTCTTCAACTAATTAAACAAATGTTGAAGAAACTGTAAACTGTGTATTTTTAATGCTGTATAGCATTAAAAATTAATTTTGAACCGTTTGTTACATATACTTTACCAAAGAATAATGAATCATCTATTAAATCTTTTAATACTAAATATGAAATTATATACCAAAACACTGATCTATCATCTGTTTACAGAAGTTTTGCAGAGAAAACAAGTGTTCAGAATTCGAGCTTTGCGTATCAGGTTGGACTATTGAGGCAATAATACACTTAGAATTAAATATTGTAAAATATAATCCGTTAAGATTTGGTTCGTATATACCATTACCTGAAAAAATACGTAAGACAAAATCGTGCTGAAATTTAAAAAACAATGATAAACACTGCTTTCATTGGAGTAGTTTAGCTTATTTGTATCCAACTACAAGTAATCCTAATAGAGTGAATTCATACCCTCATTACTCAGAAGTTTTAATAACAGTTAATATGTTATTTCCTCCAAGTTTTAATGATATTAAATTATTCGAGGAAATGAATCCTAATATTTACCGTTTAGATAAAAAAAATAATGTGACCGGGCCGCTGTATAAAACTTTAAAAAGAAAGACAAAGCATGTTAACTTACTTTACTTAAATAAAAATAATAAATATCATTTTTGTTTGATAAAAAGGTTTGATAAACTCGTACACAAGCAATTAACTAAGCATAAATCTAAAATACATTTATGTGAAGAATATTTTTTTATATTTTACCACTGCAGAAAAACTTTTAAATCATGATTGTGCGATGATCCAAACCATTTTACCGGAAGAAAATACTAAACTTTATTTTTCAAACTATGAAAAGACTCAGAGAATTCCTATTGTAATATATGTGGACTTTGAGAGTTTATTACATGAGTATTCAGACAAAAACAAAACAACCTATGTGGAAAATATTCAAATCCATGAGGTAATAGTTGTTTTGCATATTATATATTTTGTGATTCTAAGCCCGAACTCAATAAATTAGTTTCCTATCGAGGGTCAGAGTGTGCAAAAATTTTTATTAAATCAATTACTAAAGATGTTAAATGGTTATATAAATTACTTTCATATAATACACCTCTGGCAATCGGTAAAACGGGGCGAGACTGTTTGAATAATGTAAAGGAATGTCATTTGTGTAAAAAAATATTCAGTAATACAGATATCATAGTTGCAGATCATGATCACTTTACTGGAAAATACAGAGGACCTGCTCATAACGAATGTAATTTAAAAGCTAAGACATGCTCATTCATACCTGTAATATTTCACAACCTTTCTGGTTATGATTGCCATTTATTTATAAAGGAACTTTCAGCCATTTGTGGTCGTATTAAATCTAATACCCAGAAATAAACAAAACTTTATTTCACTTACTAAGTTTATTCCAATAGAAAATAATAATAATAATAAGAACTCAGTTCAGTTGAAATTTATTGATTCTTTCAACTTTTTGAGCTCGAGCTTAGATAATTTAGTGGAAACGATGGAAGCGAATGATTTAAGGTACAGATGTGTACGCGCGCCTAAAACGCTTCCATTTAAAAGGCGCCAATATTGGCGTATTCGTTCGATCGTTCCGCCATTACGCCAGCGACATTCACTGCGAACATACAACACGTACGAATAACCTTGAGACTCCGCTGGAATGCGACCCCCTTCCCGACTCCCCGCACCGCATCCCGCGCTGGCCGTGCGCGCTCAGTACCGATAGCATTTTTGTTACGGATACGTGTCTCGACTCTAGTTCGATATTTTTGTATTTTTATTGTGTACGAATCTGTAACACTTTTTATAGTGCAATAAAGTGTATAATAAATAAATTAATAATATTATAAATGAAAAAGTGTGTATGTTTATTTCTTTGTCCTTCCTTGACGCGTAAAATAAAAATAATATTATATATATTATAAAAAAATAAATATTTAAAATATATAAAAATGGCAACAGTATATCACTTATTACTTCACCCCTTGCCAGAACATTTTATTTTGTTTTTATTAATAATCTCATGCAAATCTCAAAAATTTCAAATAAAAAAATATTACGACGCATTATTTTGCACACCGTACATTGACAATTACGTCAGGTCTCAAGTTAATTCGTACGAGTTATACATCACGCACCAGTGTTTTTAATTTCGCAAAATGACTGTTTGTGCTGTGAAATTATGTAAAAATTACTCTTGGAAAAAAGACAAGGATAAGAACATCACTTTTCATAACTAAATATACAATTTTCTGGTGTATTTCTTTATAAAATAATACGCAAGCTGAATGTCAATACAAGTAATAATACTGTGCAATAATATTCGAGTGTTGCCTACCGTGTGAAATGTTTTTCCCTATTTTAATGTCATTAATAGATGCAAAGCAACTGTTGACAACGGATATTTATCCAAAGCAGCCGATACGCAACCATTGTGGACCGGTTGTTTATCCGACTACAGACGAAAAAGGATGGTAATGTTTTTACTCTATGTGCGGTTGGCTAAGCAGAATTGCTTTTAGGAATGGTGCTCAAAAACTACTTGTCTATTTGAAAATTCTTTCACCAATAGAATGCTATTATGACCGTGAAACGTAGGATGTATTTTAATATAGAGGGCACTACTATCAACGAATATGTTTTTTAGCTAAACTCGTAAAGTTCTTGATCGATTTTGAAAATTCTTTTACCATTAGAATGTTATGTATAATTAAATATGTTTAATGTAGGAGTGGAGTACTCCAATGGTTTGGGCACGTTGAACGAATGAGTGAAGACCGAATGGTGAAGAAAATATGTAGAGCGAAAGTAAATATTAAAAGGTGTCGAGGTAGACCGAGACTAACTTTCGAAGACCATGTGAGCAAATTGATCGAAGAGGGGAGGGTCAAGAGTACTCGGATACCTAGACGTGCATGTATGAAGAAGTTAATGAACCTGAAAGAAGCGAAAGAGGTATGTAAGGATCGTGACACTTGGCGATCTCTTCTCTCTGGCTACCCCGTTAGGGATTGTGCGTGAAGATAAGTAAGTAAGTAAGTAAGTTTAATGTAGGATGTATTTTATTATAGATGGCGCTACTTTCTATGAATATGTTTTTTTGGCTAATCTCGCAAATTACTTGACTGATTTTGAAAATTCTTACAGCATTACAATACTAATGAGGCCTTTAGTTGTGTGATTAAATTATATTGTTAATAATTATTTGTGTAATTAATGTTAAAAAAAGTAAATACCTACCTAAGAGGATCACTCGAATTATTATTTTTGAAAATTTAATAATTATATCTCAGAAAAATTGACGATTATAATATATTATAGGACTTTCTGTGGTTTATTCATTACCAAAAAAGAAAAACTTATTGCCCAAAAAAAATTATGTATTTATCCATTCCAAGTCATCGAAAGCGGTTGTCGACCGTTAAAAACAAAAACCACCATTGTTAACCCCTCGGTTAAAATCTTTGATAACCGCCTTCACATCTTTAGTCATGATCAACCGGAAAGGTTATCTGTATAGTGGTTTTAAACGGTCTAATTTTACAGGTTTTAACAGAGTTAAACCATTTTAAGGCTTAGGGTCGAAATAGATCAGGCAGCACGGAATCGCACTTTCCTGTGAATCTATCCTTTTTTGATCACTCAGAACCGTCCTTTACTAGAGCGAGAAAGAGCTAGAGTGTATAATTTAACCCTCAAAAAGCCGATTGTGAACCGGTTCGAAAAGTTAATCTGTCATTCTTGACGATCCATACTGATATTATAAATGTCAAATTGCTTTTATTCCCTCCGTAGATTTCCAACTGATCCGGTAATTTTAAGTTGTTGGACTGAAATCATAAGGCGGGCTAGAAATGAATCTTGGTGGAAGCCTAAAGAAAAGACGTGTATATGTTCCATTCACTTTCATGTCAAGGACACTTATACACAAATAACATTGATTTTATATGTTTTATTCATTTACTTACAGTTTTTACAGTACAAAATGTAGCCTTTAAACACACTAAGTTTTACAAAATTTCAACTTCTTACAGTGACAGGATTTAATTTATTTCATTACGTGAATTGGTCATGAAACTGGATCGATATATGAATTTAAAAAAAATAAACATTTGCTATATAATTAATGTCTTCGTAAAAAAAACGGCAATATTTTGGGTTCTACAGTACGAAAGTGTAGCTACTCTATTTATATTCGATAATAATAGATTAGTTCAATATATGTTAGATACATAAATATCTACTGTGATTTTTATTTATTTTTAACTGTTACATTAATTATAGGTTTAGTGCGATTTTCGTAGCTACATAAAACACACATGCCCACTTCGTGTGTGTATATCCCCATACACACACAAGCAAACAAATGCACACGCCTCGCACACACATTTTACACTCAGGTATGTCAATATGAATGAAATATAAAATCTCCCAAATTTTTGGGCAATCGATTCGCACTATTATTACGGAAGTCACGCACACTAATGCAGGCATGGTACGTAAGAAATGCGCGTCACGTGGTACTCACGCACACATGAATCAAAGACTGCCGTCACTGTGAACGGTGCGATGTGTTAGCAACACGGTATCTGTACCTATAAAACATCTTTGGTCAGGAACAACTGGGGCTTGCGTCCCAATATGGTTCTATAGCTATATAGCAGCATAGTGAGGCCGATTCTCACCTACGCCTCTATTGTCTGGTGCAACAAAGCCAACCAAAAGACGACTGCGGACAGACTAAATTGTCTACAAATAACTGCTTGCTTAATGTCAACTGGAGCTATGTGATCATCGCCTGGAGCGGCTCTTAATGCACTTCTATGCCTAATGCCCCTTGATCTATATCTAGAGAAGGAGGCGAGAGCTAGTTTGTATAGTATTAACGCCCAGAGCTGTCTGAGCTTGCTCTCCTATAGATTGAGATCCAGGCTCGACTCAATTAAGGAAACACCGGTCTTATGCATGATCTGAGATATCATGCGTCCACTACACACTTTTGATAAAAAGTATATAGTGAAACTTCTCTCCAGAGAAAACTGGCTGAATGGCCAGGTTATCTGTGAGTTCGGTAGCCTCATATGGTATACCGATGCTAAAATGGGCCTCGACGTAGGCTTTGGAATTTAAGGGGAACGCCCAAAATTCAAACTTAGTTTGAATTTAGGTAGATTCACCTCTATCTTCCAGGCAGAAATTTTCGCCATACTTCAGTGTGCGGAAATCAATCTGCAAAAACACTACGTCAACCATATAATGTACATAAACTCTCATAGTCAAGCAGTACTGCTAGCGCTGAGGTCAATACTTAGTGAGCTCGAGTTTTTTTTTTTTGTTTTATTTGTTTGCTTAAAATATACAAAAGACAAGTATAGGTATGTAAGTAGATACTTGTATAGTGAAGTAAATTTCAACAAAATTTTGTAATAAAGTTCATAGGCATTAGATAAATTAATACTTAATTCTTTTTTGCTATAATATGTACCTATCTAACAATAAAAATTAAATAAATTCACTTTTCCCAATTTCTTACTAAAATCCTTCGATACCTTAAAGGATGATATATCTGAAACATTTTATTGGTCATTTAGCGTCTATCCATGCAACAATTATAGTAGAAACGACGTTTTGCCATTAAATTTTATCAAATAGATGGTTAATATACATGATATTAATATATTATATATATAATATAATTTTTAAATAACATTAAAACTTTTTAACTATTTTATCCTACAAT
This sequence comes from Parnassius apollo, assembly GCA_907164705.1. NCBI lineage: Eukaryota > Metazoa > Arthropoda > Insecta > Lepidoptera > Papilionidae > Parnassius > Parnassius apollo. Next base: position 3,764,077 of record CAJQZP010000547.1, on the reverse strand, counting down.
TAAATATACTTAACACTAAACAAAAACTATTTCAACAAGTATTTACAAAAATTTATTTACGCAAACAGCGTTAAGAAACTATACCATTCAATCGCCTACAACGCGTTAGCCCCGAGTGCGTATTTCACCCTGGAACCCTGAATGCGTCGCGATTGTAGGTTATTATTTCACACAGGTAGCAAGAGTAGCAGAGGCCTGACAATGCCTACCTGTATTGGTTACTGTCAAATGCCTTAAACACAGCACATTAAGTTTGTGAAAAAATTATATTGATAATAGCTCATAAAATTATCGATTTAAATCGTCAATATTTTAATCGTTATGATATGTAGATATTCGATATTGATCTTTTAGGGTATATAGCTAAATATAGATACCAAATTCGTATCAAATTCAATGTCTATATTTTTAACGTAACTCAGGTTTTGTATTTAGTATACTGCCGTGTAGTGACGGCCTCTTTGGTCTAATGGTTGTAGTAGTACGACTGCTGATCATGAGGTCCTGGGTTCGAATGCCGGGCGGGCTAGAAATAAGTCAATTATTGGAAAAAAAAATTCAGTAGCTGCCCGGAGTCAGGAAGTTTGCGGTGTCTCACCGCCGTGCCTCGGAAAGCACATAAAGCCATTGGTCCTACGCCTGATCTCTCTCCGGTTGTGTCGGTTTACCATCATATCAGATTATGAGGGTATATGAATAAAGAGTGTAATTAGGCTTGCGCGTACACTTGTGCGCTATAATCCTGGCTAGTATTCGTTGAGGCTGACCGCCGTGACCGAAATTCGGTTTGGAGGTAATTATTATTGCCGTTGACTGACCACGAATGCAGTTTTGTAATATTAAATTGTTTCAACTTTAAAGCATAAATAAAAACATGTGTGCAGTTCACACGCTGTAAGTCTTCTTAAAAGGAGACTGGGATAATAGGAAACACTGTATACTGTATTCTATCTTATTCTCTCGCAGGCATCCTCCTATAGATCGGCAGGCATCCTCGCATACTATAGATGTATATATTTGTATCTTTTTAGATCCGCTTTTTCGTTTCGTTGAGTTTCAAATCTACAAAGATTTTAAGTAAGTTTTCATTTCTAAAAAATTATTTACGTGTATTAATTTTTACTGAATGTTTTGGGAATATGTATGAATTATCCTGAATACTTTACGAAAATGATGATATATCGATATAGTTCACTCGATGCTGATCGATACTGTTTAAAAACATCTATTCAACAAATATCGATATGATTTTTTTCTTGCGCTTCCTTATACAATACATCAAGCGAAACAAAATTCCGATTTTTTTCGATCGACTTTGTACACGAATATTCAAGCAGAGGATATTTTAGGATGGTTCTAATAGGCTTGCTCTTATTGTTCTGCTTGTCGTACGATATACCTATTACCACAAAGTAATCCTATGACATCTTACAAAATTTAATATTCCGGATTTTAAAAATACCTTTCAATGCTCGAAACAATAATATGGTAAAAATATTGTATAATTATTTAATATAACTATTTTTCTTCGGCGGCTTGAAGTGTGTTATAAAGGAAGCATGTGTCAAGATGTAGTCAATCTTGAGGCACATGTTCGACAGTGGCCGGCTTCACTAGTTTATTGCGACGTAGGCGCAGGACCCGAAGCTTATTGTCGTGTAAAACTTGCTCGGTGGCTGGGTGTTTACTGTCAGAGGTCCCTCGTCCTCTCTAAAATATAAACATTTTATTTCCTCGGCTATCTCATTATTATGAGGTGGTTTTCTGTCAAACAACCCTGCCTTCTGGTTGTTCTTACCCCAAGTGTTTTCGGCTGTGTTCTGGGCGCCTGTTGGCCTTGCAGTGTAAGTAACGATCCAAGAGCAAGTCTTATCCGACACTATTCCAATGATATCCCAGACGCCAATTTGAGCGAGATTAGAATGGTTCTCCAGTACCTTAAAAACGGCAAGGTCCCAGGTGAGGATAGAATTACAGAGGACCTTCTGATAGCAGGTGGAACATCGGTACTTAAATTCCATCAGAAACTCTTCAATTCCGTTCTCCACGGTGGCACTACTCCGGAGGCGTGAAACAGAAGTGCGGTGGTCTTGTTCTTCAAGAAAGGCGACAACACTCTCTTGAAGAACTACAGACTGATTTCCCTTTTGAGCCACGTCTACGTGCTGTTTTCAAGAGTCATTACGAGTCGTCTCGAACGCAGGCTCTACGACTTTCAGCCTTCCTAACAAGCCGGTTTCCGAAAAGGCTTCACTACCATAGTCCACATACATACCCTACGGCAGTTTGTACAGAAGGCCGAAGAGTACAATCTGCCACATTGCCTGGCGTATGTGGACTATGAGAAAGCCTTTGATTCTGTCAAAATTTGGGCGGTGCTACAGTCCCTTCATCGGTGGCAAGTTGACTGTAGGGCTATCCGAGTACAGGACCAGAGTACGAAACCTATCTAATTGCAGAGAGGTGTAAAACAGGGTGACGTTATGTCCCAGAAACTCTTCACCGCTGCATTGGAAGATGTTTTCAAGCTACTGTACCAGAAAGAATACGGCATTAACATCTATGGCGATTACATCACTCGCCTTCGATTTGCCGAATTTGCAGAATCGCCGGAGGACCTAAGCACTATGTTCAAAGACCTCAATAGTGTCTCCCAACAGATAGGTCTTAAGATGAATGTGGACATGACAAAGCTCACGTTTAATGTCCATGTCACGCCTATGCCGGTAGTTGTTGGGAGCACTAAGCTCGAAGTTGTTGACGAGTACGTTTACCTGGAACAAATAGTCCGACTAAGTAAGTCCAACTTCGACCGAGAGATCAAGCGACGGATTCAACTCGGCTGGACAGCGTTCGGGAAATTACGACACATCTTCTCGTCAGGTATATCTCAAAACCTGAAAACGAGGCTCAACAACCAGTGCGTGTAGCAAGTGATGACTTATGTATCTGAGACGTGGTCCTTCACTGCTGGCCGTATGAGGACGCTTAAGGTTGCTCAGCGATCTATGGAAAGGGCTATGCTCGGGTTTTCTCTGCGTGATAAACTTATAAATGAGGATATCCGCAGTAGAACCAGAGTGACCGACATATTCCAACGGATTAGTAAGTTGAAGTGACAATTGGCCGGCCATATATTTCGAAGAACCGACAATCGATGGGGAAAAAGGTTCTCGAGTGGCAGCCTCGTACCAGTAGGCGTAGTGTAGGGTGACACCCCACTAGACGGAGTGACAACCTGGTAAGACATGCAGTAAGTCGATGGATGAAGGTGGCTCAGGTCCGTGGTTTGTGGCATTCCTTGGGGAAGGCTTATGCTCAGCAGTGGACCTGTGAAGGGCTGTAATGAAAAAAAACTACAGCTCAGATATGCATGAAATAGAAAAATTTATGAATAAACCTGTGGAAAGATTAGCCACAACTTGGGTATGATTCACTTTTACAGCCATTCACAACACAATTTTGAACCATTTTAAGCCAAAAACTCTCAAATAAACCACAATTAAGTGTAAAAGTCACAATTTTATGAAACCGATGCTTATTGAAGTAAACGAATGAACACCATATTGAGCATAGGCTTGCGTAAAAAATATCGATATATCGAAACATTTCTCATATAAATATCGATATATATCGTCAATATGTTTAATCGCGATATATTTATATTCGATATTTATTTTAGAGTATCGAATCCGTATCGATTTCGATATATATTTTAAAATGTATAATCGACCAAACATTATGCAGCAAAAGCAGCAACAAAAGAACACTCACGGGCTGTAGCCTTTTTTCATCGTCCAAACCATCCAATAATAAACTTTGAGTCTTATCCTAGTACATCATACAAAACATGACGATATAAAGATATTTATTTATCTCCGGGCATCTACTGAGATGTAAGCAATTCTCAGTAGTTGCCCGGAGTCAGGAAGTTGGCGGTGTCTCACCCCCGTGCCTCGGAAAGCACGTAAAGCCGTTGGTCCTGCGCCTGATCTCTCTCCGGTCGTGTCAGTTTACCGTCCCATCGGATTATGAGAGTGAGGGAATAGAGAGTGAACCTTTGCTTGCTCATACACTTGGGCACTATAATCCTGTCCTGCGCCGATGGCTAGCCTCCGTTGAAGCAGGCTGCTGTGGCCGAAACTCGGTCTGGAGTACATTATTATTTATTTTGCGATATATATCGATAATAGTAGTAGATATATAACTGTAGTAGATATATATCAGTAACCTATGTAATACCCCAGTTTCGAAACCCGTCAGCACCAATGAAACTGTTAATTGCTATTTTAGGTACTAATTTACTACGTGCTAGACGGTGAAAGAAAAGTCTGCATGTCTGAGGAATAAAATTATTTTTAAGACTTGTGAATTCTGCCACTGTGATAAATTGCTCCCTAACCCGCTTAGAAATGAAAGGAGACCTGTACCCAGCTGTAGGATGTTATTTTATTTTTTAATTCATAAAATGTTATTAATACCTGTAAAAAGAAAATGATTAATAAAATACCAACCCCGAATTTAGTGATTCAATTAATACATTAAAGGCTATCCACACAACGATTTTTCTACTCGCACGAGTTAACGATATTCAGTTACAGATCTACTATATAAGTTACAGCCCGGTATAATTCCAATAATCTTTGGTTACAGCCAGTAAACCATGGAGTATAGAGGTAAGGAGGACAATCTCCCATAGGAGAATAGTTTAAATTGTGTCCATCTGTAAGCAGTAAATAACAGTTCAAAAACTCACCACAACAGCGCTCGAGTAGCTACAGGACATGATAAATCGCCGTTGTGGCGGCGCTGTCGTCGCGGCACAAGCGAAACACACTGAAGCCTAAATCACGCTATCAAAATTCCGAATCATAAACAGTATATATAGAACATCTCCGAACTATCACGCGGAGTGTTGGCCGCTCCCCGGGCAGAACGCCTTGCCCGGCGGGAGATCTCCCCTTTTATTTCTACGGCCACAATGGTGACCCCGACGTGATCTGAACACGCAACCAACACCTTCGGAAACTTCATCATCGTCATAAAATACACCACCCATTCGCTCCCGAGCAGATATCGTCTGCAGTCTTCATATCCTGCAAGGCATCTAGCTTCACAAGGTTCATCGCAGCACTGGAATAATAATGCTTCCTGTTCCTTCAAGCTACTCTCTGCGCTATACAGTATTCGGCACGGCTCTGAGCCTTACTGCTCGCCTCTGCTTCACGGCACTCTCGCAGATTACTTGCCTTCTTCTCGACTCACCGCAGACTACAAGGCAATCTCCTGGCACTTGCACATTCGTCGACAACTAGACTGCACTATCGACCTCCGGTCTGAGCAGGGGGGTGATGTGGCGGCGCTGTCGTTGCGCCACAAGCGAAACACACCGAAGCCTAAATCACGCTATCAAAATTCCGAATCATAAGCAGTATATATAGAACATCTACGAACTATCACACGGAGTGTTGACGTTCCCCGGGCAGAACACCGTGCCCGGCGGGAGATCTCCCCTTTCACTTCTACGGCCACACCGTAAAATACGTTGAGAGTGGTTTTGAAAATAAAAATATTGAAAGCAATAAAATAATTGTTGTAAAAAGAATTATGGTGAAAGTCTGTGCAATAAAAAAATTATAAAAAGGTCTTTAAAATTTAGACTGTAGCTACAGTGGTGCCACCCTTATTTAGCGCTTTCCTACGGCCACTTTTTTATACAGAGTCTGTACTCCTTACCTCTACACTCCATAATATTATCCTATGGGAGATTGTCCTCCTTACCTCTATACTCCATGCCTTTGCGACATAACTTTGCACGCGTTCTATGGAGTGTAGAAGTAAGGAGTATCAACTCCCATAGTAGAATAGTTGAAAAAGTGGCCATCTGTAAGCAGTAAATAACAGCTCAAAAACTCTCAACAACAGCGCTGGAGTAGCTACTGGGATCAAATGAACTTAGCAGTTGTCGACGGTCTAAGTGTGCTGCTAAACTGCTCAGTAGCTCTAAAATCTAAAATAATTTTATTTAGTAAATATAACCTCGAAAAAGTCGTCTATCCCACTAATATTTTTCGGTGCGTTCTTTAAAATTCACCCCATAGTTATAGTGGCGCCACCCTTATTTAACGGTTTTCTATGGACACTTTTTAATACACAGTCTGTACTCCTTACTTCTACACTCCATAACGCGTTCACTATTCTCTGCGTTCACACTTCACCACTGACTTAGAAGTATATGGACTGGGTATACTTACAAAATTAGCGTGACTACCTACAAAAATCTAGCACATAAAATGGCCGCCTTTTATAGGGTTTTAACTTTGCAATATGGGCAGCTGATATCGATATTTTAACTAATATGATTTTTTTCTCATTTTATATAATTGGATTTGTTGCTTAATTTACTTTATTTTGTAGGTATTTACATAGATACAGGGCTGAATTTTCAATCGTCAAATAACTTATCTGGCGAATAAATGTGACCGACAGATTTATGGCTTTTGTGTAGATAGAAATTAAATCCTTCTTTTGTGTTTATAGTATTACTGGGATGGTGATCCCAGATCTCATATTATTAATGTAAAATAATAATGATTAGTTGAGTAAAAATGAAATTAACTGTTTAAAAATGAATACATATTTATTATTAATTTATCTGCACATAATTCATCAAAAATATTATATACTATATTATTATTATTATTTATAACACGTGACGTGATTTAATTATGCTTCACAAAATTATTTTAATTTAAAAATCAATTGCCGTACGGTAGTTTTGCAAAAACTCAGAAATGCCTCTTAATTAAGTGTTACAATCAAATCAAATTTAGGTGGTTATCTAGTTACATAATAAAATATAAATAGAAAATACACCTACTATAAGATAAGATGAAGGCACTGCACTACACAACAAAAAAACTTTTAGCATTCAACAGTTTGACAGCAGATCTACCACAAAACCCAGCACTTAATATGGCGATGCAGTCACGCATGGAAGAGCTAATGACGTCACACGAAAGTGTTGTCAAAATAAGCAATTGACAAACTGTTGTTGTCTCCCTTTTCTAATGAAGCTACTGCTTTGTTAAAAAGAAACAAAAGTATTTTTGACAAGTGTGTGTCGATGTTATAGATATTTGTATAACTATTATTTCTATAGTAGAATACGGCGCCTCCATAGGTATTATTATCTCTATGCACTTCACAGCTTCAATCGCGCGCATAGATTACTAAATATATGCTAGCCATAAACACACCAGTCTATATACAGTAATCTATGCACTTCACAGCTTCAATCGCGCGCATATATTACTAAATATATGCTAGCCATACAAACACCAGTCTATATACAGTAATCTATGCACTTCACAGCTTCAATCGCGCGCATATATTACTAAATATATGCTAGCCACACACACACCAGTCTATATACAGTAATCTATGCACTTCACAGCTTCAATCGTGCGCATAGATTACTAAATATATGCTAGCCATAAACACACCAGTCTATATACAGTAATCTATGCACTTCACAGCTTCAATCGCGCGCATAGATTACTAAATATATGCTAGCCATAAACACACCAGTCTATATACAGTAATCTATGCACAAGTCGCTCCACAGCAGCCAGCAGTCGGGTAAAAAATAAAAACTCACATGTGCTTCATTACCATAACTTTTATTAACTGCTTTTCCTTCGCTTTTTATACTCGTATATTTTTTTATTTAATTTGTTTCTTTATTTTGCTTTATTATTTTTATTTATTTTCTTATCATCATTCTTATGTCATTCTGATTCAAACTTTGTAATCAATTTCTAAAGCACTTGTTACTACCTAGAGACTGAAGGAGGATCTGCAACGCCGCTGTCGCCACTATTCGGGTTAGAATTCAGCCGTCGACAGTAACCAGCGCCGAACGCCTTTGTTTTGTTTTACCTTTATACATTTTTTATAAAATTTGTACAACGAGATTTTACATTTATACCCTAAAATCCACTACAGTAGATACGGAATTTGACAGCAAATATAAAATTTCACGAAGTCTTCTGGGACCATGGCTAAGGGACTTCTTTCGTGATAAAGACTCTTATTTTTTTATAAAACAAGGGTGACAAACGAGCACACAGTCCACCTGATTGTAAGTGGATGGGCCGTAGCCCATAAATTAACATTAATCGTCGATTAAAAATCAAAGTGCTGATGCGTTGTCACCGCTGAGTACTAAGATGGAAGGCCTCGTTTACAGTAAAAAGCTTAATACGAAACAGCAGCACTAAGTAGCCATTTTACGATGGTATTCTGTGAGATCTTGGTCCTACCCTGGTTGAGCCGACCCGTTCGTGCTACAACTATAATATAGCTGCAGCATAGCTCTACGTATAGCACGTATACCTACGCACGTGTATGTACTTTATAGACCTCTCTATTATATCAACTTTTGTAATGAGACCGGTTCCGTTTATCTCACTACCGATCCGTGAAAAATATAAGAAAAAGTTTAGTAAAAGTTATTTAACAGAAATAAGAGAAAGAACTTCAAAAACATAAAAAATAAAACAATTTTCACATAATTTTCATACAAACATCCCGATCCGTTACAATTATTTGTAGACCATAAAAACACTTGTTTCCGGATTCGAATCCGCGGCTCGAAAAGTTCAGCTCTCAGACCAAACGCTTAGCCACTGCGTTACGAAGCCTTTTTCAAGAAGCACTTTTTCTTTCCACCGACTTCAGACTACTAATAAACTATGTGGGTTTTTAATTGTTAAAGTCAGTTTTACTTTTATCAAAAGTTTAATTATTTGGCCTTTTGAGTGGACAAGTAATATCACAAGCTCAAGCTAACGACTAGAAAGTAATCTAAGTAGAAGAAAAATATTTCTTCAAACTTAAATGGATCCATTTTTCCATCTTATTTAAGAAATAAATAATCATTAAAAGTGGTAAAATTAAAAAAAATATTAAACCGACTTCAATATAAATAAAATGATAACATCAATGTATTCGAAGTTAATTAAATACGTATTATTAGGGATAACTCAAAACTACTGGTCAGATCTTTATCAAATTTATATGGAACCACACGAGAAGCACCAGCCTTTAAATAAAAAAAGAATCATCAACATCGGTTCATCTAGAAAAAAGTTCTGAGGTAACACACATAAAAAAAACATACAGGCGAATTGTGTACCTCCGCATTTTTCAAGTCGGTTAAAAATTGGATGACAATATTGGCAAAGATATCGTGTAATATACAGTCGAATTAAGGTGGAGGTTCCTCCGTTTTGAACTCTGCTAAAATTACTAATAAAGTAGTTAGTACCACTGTGTGGGAAAAATCTAGGTAATTGAAATATAGTAATGAATGCGGCGATTAAAATTCTAATAAGCTAGGCTCATTGTTTCAAAATGTCTCAAGTATCTAATTAAAATTGCTAAGTATATGGATGTATACCATACTGAATAATAACTTTCACATTGTGGTCCTTAAACGAACGATAGCGTATACATTATATTTCTTCATTACAATCTTAGATTAACGAAGATGGACAGCACATACACATTTAAGTGACACTGAAACCAAGCGAAAACTATAAACTTAACTTTTTTATAGTACAAAGGGTCAGCCTTCGTCACCCAAAGGCGGTGTAAGGGGAGCGGGAGTGGTCACCCCTATATGAATATGATTTACACATGCAGTATCTTACTATATGTTAGGGGTCAATATAGTAAAACATTATAAGTAGGCGAAACTATATTTTTTAGTAAAATTATGGCGTGAACCGCTTAATAAAGGCTCGAAGAAACAAAAATGTTCCATTAAAATGACCTAGTATTTTTTTTCTTGCCATCCTCTATATGTATACAAGTAGTATTAAAAGCCGTAATATTAAATTATTAAAAGGCCAGAACTCCAGAATACTATGTAATGTTATGCTCCAATTATATTCTACTTGACTAATGTAAATTTATTTGCAGAATAGAATTATAGTTATCGAGTGTAGGTATAATGCAAGACATGCACTCTTTCCCCACTCTCATATTCTGATGGAACGGTAATTCGATACGACCGGAGAGAGAACAGGCGCAGGACCAACAGCTTTACACCGCTAATTTCCTGTCTCCGGAATGCTACTGAGAATTTATTGTTAGTTATGAGTATAACCCAATTGATTTTGTCGCGTTTATGTCCAGTAGACCAAAGAGGCAGTCAATACTATATCGTATATATAAAAATAGGCCCGGAAAAATCTCTGGTAGTAGTCGATTCCACAAGGAAGTTGTGCGAGGAAGAAAACTTCTTTTAAATCGTACAACAAAGTTTCGACTTCAGATAAAAGTTCGTCCCGGTACTCTGCGACGTTTTCCCGAGAAATATTGGCATGGCTGTCGTCTGCATAGCAAATTAACGTTACCGGTTTGCAAAATGTCATTGATATGCAGGAGATACAGCGTCAGTGATAGCACGCAGCCTTGTGGAACACCAGCGTTAATGGGCTTGTAGTCGGAGCATGCACCGTCTACTACGATCTTGATGCTCCGATCAGCAAGAAAACTGGTGATCCAAATTGCACAAATTCTCGGGAAGCCCATAGGAAGGAAGCTTTGTAAGAAGCGCTTTGTGCCAAACTCGATCGAATGCCTTCGCTATATACAAAGTAACGGCCAACGCTCCCCCCTTGGACTCTAATGCCGCCGCCCATTTATGAGTTAGGTAACCCAGAAGATCACAGCCGAGCGACCGCGATGGAAACCGTACTGGCGGTCACTAATCAGCTGGTAATCGTTAGGTTCCGCGTGAGCTGGCTGTTATTAATGGATTCCATTATTTTAGAGAACAAGGAGGTGATGGCGATAGGCTTATAGTTGGACGAATAAGAGCGGTTACCTTTTTTAGGGATCGGGTGCACGAGGGCTGTCTTCCATGATTTCGGGACTACGCCGAAAGAGTAGGAGTAATGGAAAAGACGCGTTAAAACCGGTGCCAACTCGGAGCATATGTCTTCAGCACAATAGGAGGGACGCCATCTGGCCCACTCGACTTGTTGACGTCCAGGGAGAGGAATGCTCTGCGCTGTGAGCGTTGGGTAAACAGGACATCCTGCATGGAGCACTCACTCCGAGGGATGGTCAGCGATGTGTTCCCCCCGTCATCAAGAGTCGAGTTGGACGCAAAGAGAGAGCTCAGCAGATCGGCTTTATCCTTTGCGGCATGGGCCAGTGAGTTGTCCTGAGTTGTCCCTGTGCAGAGATGAAAGACATGGCTGACAGAAGTTCCCTTGGACAGCCTTGGTGAGAGACCAGAATGCACGTGTTCCCGAAGGAAGACGAAAAAGTTTCTCGCCAATTCTGCCGATGTGCCCTGACTTTGTCTTGACAATGACACTTTTGAAGGACCTGGAGGCAGAATTGTACTTCTTTTTAAGAGCGCAGGTGTTTGCATCCCGAGACGTCGATGCGCGAGCCCAGGCCTGGTAGCACTCCTGCTTATGACTTAGTGCAATTTTGCAGGAGCGACCGAACCAAGGCCGGTTTCTGCCTCCGATAAGTACCACAGATGATGGAATAAAAACTTCCATTCCCTGTAGCACCATATCGGCGACAGAATCAGCAACAACGCTGGGATCATCCGGCGAAAAGCAAACCCGCCCCCAAGAGTAGGATGCAAAAAAAGATCGCATCCCGTTCCAGTCTGCTGACCTATATTGCCAAAAGCGGCGGCAACCTGCAGTACGCAACCGCGATAAGTGCGTGAGTGTCACCGTATTTCAGATCAGACAATGGTCCGAGGAACCAACAGGGGCATCGATGGAGACCTGATATCCATCCGGATGAGAGGTCAGCAGAAAGTCCAACAGGGAAGGTACATAATCTTCCACATCTGAGATCCGCGTAGGCGAGGTAACCAGTTGTGTCAGACCATATGCCAAAGCAAAGTCATAAACAGATCTACCCGCATGATCGGTTAAACGAGAACCAAGGCATTCAGCGTGGTGGGCGTTAAAATCTCCAAGCACCAAGATCTCTGCGGATGGGTTCTGTTGTAGCACGGAGTCTGTAGCCATCTGGACGTGTTAGATGAGATGGTCTGTTTCGGCGTTACCGCTATGGAACCTATAGAGGCACCCATAGAGGCGGGGATGGTCGTCGCTGTCTACGCGCAGCCATAAGATGGACAGGTTAGTACCTTAAAGGCTGCCGAGGCGTCGGAAACAGACATACACGCAAACTCCAGCCAAGGGCAAAAAAGAGTGTTCTAATTTGAACCCCGGATATGAGAGATACGAAGCATCAGCCGGAGATGACACCTGTGTCTCGGTTTGAAAGAGTAAGGCTGACTTCGCCATTTCCAGATGGTAGTGTATAGCGTTAAGGTTTGAATGAAGTCCCCTGATGTTGCAGAAACTCACGACCCCCGACACTTGCCCCGAGCGGGTTTAGTCTCGAACGAAATGTTTTTTTTTAAATCTTTATTAACATAAAATACACAGATTTAAAATAATAATAAACATCGCCAAACTGTGCAACAGTTTGTTGGCGATAATGGCGCTCTTTTGTTATACATTAATATGTATTTTTTGTTACATACATACTTATCTTAGGTATATTTATAACAATAAATATCTCTATCTTTAATTAATACTTATTAATACTTATTTTACATTACCCTTTTCATAGGAATGTATTTTTCAGTTTTTTCTTTAATGTTACAGTGCTTATGTCTTTGGACGTATCTCATATAAAATCTATTCTATTAAATATTAGCGGAGTTAAATATTGCCTAGTTCTCTTACCATAATAGTTTCTTATATGTGGTATCACATATTTACCCTTCTCAACTTGCCTGGTACGATATTTATGCGTTATAGGTTGTTTAAATTTATATTGTTCTAAAGCAATTAGGTAATCTACCTTTTCATGCACTGGAAGTATTTTACATATATTAAATAATTTATCATAGTTTTTTTACACTGTAATTTTACTTTTTTACTTACTAAATACTTAAGTAGTCTAATCTGTAAATGTTTTATACGATCTAACTGTGTTTTCAATGTTAGCCCATAACTGCTCAATCCATAACTGATTACCGAGTCAGCCAGTGCATAATACAGTACGTACAAGACTTTTCGATTCATGAAATTGCTTAAGTGAAAGAATCTACCCAGTATTGATTGCAATTTATTACACACACCATTGACGTGCACTACTACATCTATGTTTGTGCACTGGCAGCCAGCTTTATTGAGGTGTAGACACTCGTATGTATGACCAAATATATTTATGTTTAATTTACCTTGCTTAAAGACGTTACTGTGGGGTGAACTTATATACATAGCCTTTGTTTTGGATAAATTTATAATTATACCGTTATCATGTGCCCATTTAATTATGTTTTCTAAGTCCTCCTGTATGTATTTTTGTGCATCACTCATGTTATTGGTTGAGTACATTAGGCACATGTCGTCTGCATACATAACTGTTTTACAATGCTTTATCACATTAATGACACTATTAACATGCATAATGTATCCAACTGGACCGAAAACCGATCCGGTTGGTACTCCAAGACTCACGCTTACATCGTCCCCTGTTACTCCGTCTACCAATGTACATAAGGATCTATTTTGCAAATAGCATTTAAACCATCGGTTGATAGGACCTCTGATACCACATTCATCCATCGCACGCAGTAGTACCTCGTGTTCCAAGGTGTCGAATGCCTTTTTATAATCAATAAAAAGAGCAGCGACAAACTTACCCTCATTGAGATTGTTGTTGATATAGTCGGTGAATTGCGCAAGCGCAGTGTCCGTGCTGCGTCCGCGACGGAATCCGTGCTGCGCATCTGATATTATGTTATATTGCTCTAAGTAACAACTTATCTGATTCACTATTACTTTTTCTACTATTTTATTTATTACCGATAATATAGCAATTAGTCTATAGTTACTATAGTCCGTGTGGCTTCCCTGTTTATATATTGGTCGTATTATTGCTTTTTTTAAAATATCCGGGTAAACTCCCCCACCCACACTGATATTTATCAATTTAGCTAATACTGGGCTTATTTCTTTCTTTACATGCTTTATATCTTGTACTCTAATTTTTTCTAAACCCGGTGCTTTATTAAAATCTAATTTATTTATATATTTTTCTATCGTATACGCTCCCACCTTCTTAAAGTAAAAAGACTTATCACTTGGTTTTACATATGAAATTCTATCTAAAAAAAATTTATCACAGTTATGCTTTATTTTCTGTACTCCCCTGTAAACGTTTCAGAGAATTTATTGCAAATATTATACACACTGCTAGTTTGGCCTAAATATTTTAAAATAACGTCATCTAAACCCGGTTTAGGCTTGCCTATCCATTTATTTATGTTACACCATATTTTTCTAAAATCATTTTTACATTTTTGTATCTCATTCTGCCTGTATTTATTCTTAGCTTTATCTATTAATTTATTAACCTTATTTCTATATCTCGTATACATTAGTCTTTTATTCATATTCTTAGGGGATGATTTCCAAGCCCTGAACAGTAAGTCCCTATGTTCTATCTTTTTACATAGTTCGTTATTAACCCATGGTTGCGTAATTCTCTTTTTCTTTGGTGTTTTCTGTAACTTACACTTATCATATATATCTATAAAAACCCTATGTAATTTTTCATACAATAAGTTAGGATAACTCGTTTCCATGACATCAGACCAATTAATTGTTTTTAAACTAATGCATACCATTTTTTCGTCTAATATGGTTTGTAATCTACAATTATTATTAATGTTGGATACATTACCAGTTATTTTTACTCTAATTCCAACCATATAGTGATCCCATAGGGTACAAGTTAGCAGGTGCGCGCACGCGTCTAGCAGCCGTCCGCGGCTCGCCCGCACGCACACGCGGTCAATATTCGAGGAATTCACTCGGCCATCCACGATCGCTTCGCGGGTTATCTCTGACGTAGGTATTGCGCTCTGTAGGCCGTTTTCACACAACATGTTTTTGTAGACACATAAACTCGTATTTGCACCTTGCGATATATCAATGTTGATAACTCCAATTAAAATTATTTCTTCTGAGGATGGGATATTTTTCAGTATGATATCCAGTTCTGCGGCGGCGACCATGGTAACGGCGGGGCAGGAGTGCTAAGAATCTGCGGTAGAGGTTCGGTTGCCACCTACAACGACTCGACCTGGCAACATTTAACGCATGCACCCTGAGGACTGACTAGAAGATCCTGGAGCTGGAAGAAGAGATAAACAAGTAGCGCTGGAATATTATAGGATTATCCGAGGTCCGAACAGAGGGGGAGGACACGGTGATTCTTGAATCCGGCAATCTGTTCTATCACCGGGAGGGCGACCATCTGCCCCAAGGAAGTGTTGGATTTATCGTCCACAAGTCTCTCGTTAACAAGCTTTTTAAGATTGGGAGCATATCAATGAAGGTTGCGTACCTGATACTCAGAATCATCAAACGTTATTTGCTGAAGGTCATACAAGTTTACGTGCCAACGTCGGAAAATCCCGATGAGGAGGTGGAGACAATGTATGAGGATATTTCTAGAGCCATGCATTCCTCTAAAACTCACTATATGGTGTTAATTTGAGACTTCAACGCAAAATTGGGCACAAGAAAGAACGGTGGGCTGAAGGTAGGGAAATTTGGGATAGGGCAACGGAACCCAAGAGACCAGCAGCTGGCCGATTTCATGGAGAAAGAGAGACTTTTTATGATGAACTCTTTCTTCCAGAAGCGGCTCCAGAGAAAGTGGACCTAGTCGAGCCCCGACGGTTCAACAAAAAATGAGATTGACTTCATTATGACCCCAACTGTTCAAGTGATGTCTCAGTGATCACAAGGGTGAAACTGGCAGCGATCACCGAATGGTTAGAGGCACACTGAACCTAAACGTTAAGTAGGAGAGGTCTCGTCTAATGAAGTCAACGCTCCATCCTCCTCGTGCTCTGTCCAGAATTCCGAGACTTTTCAGCTCGAGTTACGTAACCGCTTTCAGTGCTTAATGCAATGGACGTTATGAATGACAAGCTCATGGAAACTGTTCATGCGGTTGGAGCTAAGTTCTGCAGGACCCGCCGCAGAAGAACACAAAAACTCTCCGATCATACTCTAAATCTCATGGCTGTTAGACGGGAGATGAGGCTGCAATTGTCAACAGATTTGACAGCATACAGGCAACTGAACAGACAGATCTCCAAATGCATGCGGCGAGACTTACGCAACTTTAATACTGCTCGTATTAAAGAAGCGATCGAGCGGAACCAGGGCTCCAAAGTCTTTGCCAGAGATTTGTCTGCCAGAAAGAGCCAATTGTCACAGCTGAAGACTGAGTGTGGCAGCATCGTTTGCGAGACACGGGTGAGATTGAGAGGTTTAGGGCAGTTCATGTTGGAGACGCAAATGTGAGTAACGATCAAGAGCAAGTGATTTCGATGATATCCTGGACGCCATTTGAGAGAGAGTTCTTAAAACGGCAAGGTCCCAGGCGAGGATGGAATTACAGCGGAGCTTCTGAAAGCGGGTGGAACACCGGTACTTGAAGTCCTTTAGAAGCTCTTCTATCCCGTCCTCCATGGTGGCACTACTTCGGAGGCGTTGAGCAGAAGTGCGGTAGTCTAGTTCTTTAAGAAAGGAGACAACGCTCTCTTGAAAAACTAAAAACCGATTTCACTTCTGAGCCGCGTCTACATGCTGTTTTCGAGAGTTATTACGAATCGTCCGAAAAAACTTCAGTACCATAGACCATATACATACCCTGCGGCATATTGTACAGAAGACCGAATTGTACAATCTGCCACTTTGCCTGGCGTATGTAGACTATGAGAAAAAATTTGATTCCGTCGAAATTTATATATATAATACAGTCCCTTCAGCGGTGACAAGTTGACTGTCGGTATATCGAAGTGCTGAAGTGTTTGTACAGTAGGACTACGATGGCTATTCGAGTACAGAATCAGAGTTCGAAACCTATCCAACTGCAGAGAGGTGTAAGACAGGGTGACGTTATATCCCCGAAACTCTTCACCGCTGCATTGGAAGACGTTTTCAAGCTACTGGACTGGAAAGGATATGGTATTAACATCAATGGCGAGTACATCACTCACTTTCGATTTGCCGACGATATAGTCCTTATGGCAGAATCGCTGGAGGACCTAAGCACTATGCTCAATGACCTCAATGGTGTCTCCCAACGGATGGGTCTTAAGATGAACATGAACAAAATAAATTTAAAAAGCGACAGTAGCCTAATGGCAGGGCGCGGACCGCGAACTCAAAAAGATCGTAGGTTTGAATCCACCATTCGACTACTGGCGTGAACCACTCGTAACACAAGCAATTTAAGCTTACCACGAGTGGTTAAGGGGAATATTAGTAATGTTTATAGCATTGTCAATATTCTTTTTAAAAAAATCATGTTTAATGTCCATGTCACACCTATGCCGGTAATTGTTGGGAGCACTACGCTCGAAATTATTGACGAGTACGTTTACCTGGGATAAATAGTCCGACTAGGTAAGTCCAACTTCGACCGAGAGGTCAATCGACGGATTCAACTCGGCTGGGCAGCGTTTGGGAAATTACGACACATCTTCTCGTCAGGTATACCTCAATCTCTGAAAACTAGATTGTACAACCAGTGCGTGTTGCCAATGATGACTTACGGATCTGAGACGTGGTCCTTCACTGCTGTCCATATGGGGATGCTCAAGGTCGCTCAGCGAGCTATGGAGAGGGCTATGCTCGGAGTTTCTCTGCGTGATAGACTCAGAAATGAGGATATCCGCAGTAGAATAAGAGTGAAAAGCCTCGTACCGGTAGGCGTAGTGTAGGGCGACCCCCCACTAGATGGAGTGACGACCTGGTAAGATATGCAGGAAGTCGATGGATGCAGGTGGCTCCGGACCGTGTTTTGTGGCATTACTTGGTGGAGGCCTATGTTGTTCAGCAGTGGACTTGTGAAGGGCTGTAATGATGATGACCATGTTGATGGGCGGGGGGGGGAAGAGCCTCCGGCCACCTGCACTCACCAGAAAATGCACGCAAAAGCAAGGCCTCTACTTCACGCTGGTCTTCTGTGAGGTCGTGGTACCACCCCGGTTTGAGCCGGCCCATGCGTGAAACAGCAAAGGCTGTCGCGTGGCTCTACCATTGAATTGTAGTTTTCATTACAATTTTTTTATTTAATATTAATAATTAATGATGGTGCTTGCTTATTTAGGGTAATCTCTTATTTGTTGTACGAAAAACAAGTATTGGCTAGACAGTGGCGAAGCCTCCATAGAAGCCCAGAAGCCGGACTTGCTCTATCAAACTGCTCAATCAATAATATCAACTAATAAAATAACTCGTAAACTGTTTCAAACTATTTCAAATTTCCTGCGTGCTCCTCTTTTCTAGGCAGGGCATGACCTCGTAGCATATAATATGTAACATCAACACTTGGCAGCTTGCTTTCAATTAGAAATACACTGGACTGTCAAAATTAATGAAAGCAAGGAGTTGTTTTTGTCGTCTCTCTCGCACGCGTTGGCTTTTTACCGGGCTTTCAAGAAGACGATCGCTCCCTTTCTAACCTGTGACAATATGTTCTAATGAAATATAACTACGAAATGTTTACATAGCAATTACTATGTAACCAAAAGCTGGCTTTGCCCTGAACTTGCGCGAGTGGGGGTGCGGGCAATTCGTTTGCAAGTTCACTTTACATTTCAATGTTTATGTTGTGTCTGTTAAAAATTTATGCTTTTTCAAAGATTTTTAGTGAAAATGGGAGGATAATAGTGTTCCTTGTGATGAATATAAGTGTGTTAAAGTGCTAATCGGCGAGAAAAAGGTAAAATCTTTAAAAATTAAATTTTAATTCAATAAACATTTCTTCATACTTTAATAGGTACAGGACTCTTTAGTATTAAAGTTTAATTAACAAAGGCGTATTTAAAGGTTTAATAACTCAATACTTATATTACCATATGAGTTAAAAATATCATTTTGAACTGAGGCATAAAATACGAGATACCTAGTATAAGTAAGTTTAATTTTATAGCAAATAATTGTTACAATCTTTTTTTTTTTTAATATGAAGCCCAAATTTTAATGTAATAAATGAAATGAATACATGTATTGACGTTTTTAAAGAATATTTCGTTCAGTCTTTCAGTATATAAAATTTTAATAGCACCATCTTCTTAATTCTAAAGGTGAAGTCATTTTATCGGACGACAATTGATTCATCCTCATGATGGTACGTAAAGATTACGTACCATATGCCACAAACACGCTATCGTCTAATTTAGTAATTTAATATTTATATTAACTTCAGACTTAAAAATATAATTTTGTACGGTTTATTAAAATTGACAATGAATAATTATATAATAAATAGTCATTATTTCATGGTAAAAAAATTTGCAAAGCTTTATCTTCTCATTATACCATATCTAATTCCTGTCGTAATCTGTTCTTCTATGCATATAACTTAAACAAAATAATTTCGATGTGTCACATCTGCCAGGCGTCTCTTTTTTAATTTTGTACATAGTTAGTTTTTACTTTGTTCATGCTTTTCTTTTGTTCATGTGTTGTATTGTATGTAAATATCTTTTTCTTTCGCTCAAGCAAACCCAAACGTCTCTTTTCAAAGCCACCGAAGGTATGCAATTGCAGATGTCATACAATTTATCTAGCGGTAGTATGCTTTCTGTATGCTTTGTTAAACACGTCCTTGACAACACTGAATCTGAAACTAAAGAGTAGAGACAGATCAAGATTGGTGTATTTTTATAAAACTGCTAAAAACAACAAAACCATATCTTGAGCTTGCCCTAGTTTGGAGCTCTAGCTTCGCCACTGTGGCTAGAGAAATTCGGAAGCAAATTAGGGATTACTTTATTGCATTCATTATGTTTTTTTATTTACAAAATAAAACACAAGCGTACAGTTTGCCTTATTCGTTTCGTGGTTCGTTTATGGGTCTGTTTATTTGTTCGTTTGTTTGTTTGTCTGATTGACCGAATAACTGAATGTTTTTATTCAGATTAGTGTCCTTCTAAGTCTTCGCGACAGTTTCATTTACAAATAAATCATCATCACTTAGAATAGCAAAAGTACTGCTTCCACGCGAACGGAGTCGCGAGCACAGCTAGTCTATCATAAGATACGACTGCACTGCACTAATAATAAAAATCAGTCCAAATAAACCTTAGATATGTTTTGTAATATTACACTTAGCTATCTAAAATTGTTATCTTTATCATTCTCAATGAACGCCTTGTTGATCTTGTGTGAGATTTGAATAATGTATCGTCGTCATTTTTTTATTTGGTTTTTCTTAAATACTTGGTAGGAGGTTATCAAGGCCTACTAAATTTCACCATAGGCCTTATTATATACTCCCTCTTAGTGTGCAGTTTTTTTTTTGTTTTATAATGTATTTTTATCACTTTTAAAATGTTATAAATGCAAATAAAACGTACTATTTTATTGCTAAACTAATGTCGGAGTCAGATAACGACCTGGTTTCAACTGTCCAAATAGTGCAAAAATAAAGTGTGTTGAAAAATTAAGTTATTGACATTAGAAGCTATTAAATTATGTGTAAATTATTGGTCCTGTGCCTAAACTGTCTCGGACCGTGTCGGATTGCGATTTGATGACACACGGTCAGTTAAAGTCATCAGTCGAACTGATATCAGTTCGAACGGATTTAAGCCAAAGAAATTTTCCACACACACGGTCTGTTCAACTGATCAGTCCAAACTAGGACTGTGATATTTTTTTAAATATCGTATATTTGATATATCGATAATTATAAACATATCAATGTTGGAGTTTTATATATCGTAAGTTAATATACAGTAATCAAGTTTTATAAATCAAAAAAAAAAGTATCGATATATCGGTTTTATTTAAAAAAAAACAACCGTAAGTCATTTTAGTTTAGTTCATTTATTATATTTATTAAGCAAATTAAATTATAAACGTATGAAAATGTTAGATTATAGTTCCTATTAATTATTGTTTAATTTAAATAAGACGATTATGTGTACTAATATTTTTCCGTAAGAGTTTTCAAAAATACTCGTTGTTTTATATATTCTGCTATTAAATATGTTTAGAAGCCTAGGTGCTACTGATGTAGCTGAAGAAATCAAATATTTAACAGCTATTTAGATAGAACGGGAGTAAACTGTCTACCCAGCAGACAGTCGATGACGACAGTAACTCAAGTTCATAAGACGCCTAACCAATCAAAACAACTTGAGGCTTATATTAACATCGAAGCACTTGTTCCGTCGTTTTCTCTAATAGTTTACACGCGCAGACACTTAAATCACAAAATTGCATTATTTTTACGAATCAAAATCCACTTCAAACCATTGTTTAAGCGATAAAACAGAAGCGAAAATCCGTCGACATCCAAGTTCCCGCTAAAACACACAGTAAAGTAGTTATAAGTTTCGTAGATTACAGTAATTTTAACACCACAGAGATATACTACACAAAATTACATTTCATTTTAAGATAATAAGCAAATAAAGTAACTGGGGAAAAATTAATAGAATAAAATAAAGAACAGAAGATTGGGTAGGAGTTTAAATGTTTTACGAAAAAAAATAAAACTTAAAAATTTTTAATGAAAAATTATTGACTGTCGATACTCGATATTCATATTTTAACGCTTAGCCCACCATGCGACCATGGGTGTCGCCCCGCTTCTGCGTCGAACATTGAGCGAACGTGCTAATGCTGGTACTACACTAACGGGAAACGTCAATGCCTATTAACGCTTAATTTATATATAATTGTTTTAAATTTAACGCGATAAAGTTGGCTATACTTGAACGTGTATTTATGCCATTAACGCGTTAATTTGGCGTTAATCAAGATTTTTTTTTTTGTATATTATTTGTTAAAAATGGTTATATGAAAACCCATCAGGTTTCAATCGCCTTTCTAATTCTTCGATAGTTGTACTAAAAGATAATAATTGGATAATTCGTCGCAAAGCATCATTTTTGCGCTGTACGTTTCTTAAAACTTTTGAGTCTCGAATCCCACAAACATGGCTCTGTTTGCAGAATCTTAACAAACGTTATAACTTTTCTATTATTCCGTTCCATCATAGCCATACGTGCGACCCTGTTGCGCTCATCGTGCACAGTCAGACAAACCTAGTGTGGCCGCTTCAACGCGTTATTTCGTGCGTTAATCACTTTGATGTACCGCTACTTGAGTTATCGCCAAACGGGAAACGACATTGTTAATGTCATTGTCAAGTTAACGCGTTAAGTCGTGGCCACACCTACATTCAACGTCCATCAACGCGATTATTAACGGCATTTCTCGTTAGTGTGGCGCCAGCATAAGATTATTCAAAAATGATAAAATAAACAAGCTCCGTGGCGCAGTAGTTTAGGGATGAGTTGCTGCGATGTGGGCCACGGGTTCGAATCCCGCACGGAACAAGTGTTTGTATGGGTCTACAAATAATTGTTTTGGGTCTGGATGTTTATACTTGTACAAATTATGTTTTTAAATTGCCTCCACGATACAGGAGAAATTCTAGTGTGTTGTCCATGTTTTTAAAAAAGTCTAGAATTAATAAAATAATTAGGTATTTCATTTGTTTGATAATCAAATATGTTGAGTTTTATGTAATAATAATTATTTCGTATTGTATTAAGTTACATAACACTTAAAGGTACACTATAGTTAGTTTAGTTTTCTTTATTTTTCTTATGTTTTCTCCCCATTTGGGGGCATACATCTTTTAGAAGTGTCACGGATAAAATTGCGTGACTCCTATAAATTAATAAGAATAAAAATATAAAAATAGTGACGTCACTGAGATCCTATACACCTTTAAATTGCACCATCAGAAAGGTGAGATCATAACAGGCACCTATGTCTTTATGAGCCCTT
Source organism: Parnassius apollo (assembly GCA_907164705.1). Classification (NCBI taxonomy): domain Eukaryota; kingdom Metazoa; phylum Arthropoda; class Insecta; order Lepidoptera; family Papilionidae; genus Parnassius; species Parnassius apollo. Next base: position 3,741,113 of record CAJQZP010000547.1, on the reverse strand, counting down.
TCAAATGAGGTCAAACACGATTGTCCTATCTAGTGGCGTCACTGAAATCCTATACCTTCGGAGTCTACCATCAGCTAGGTGATATCATCATAGTCATCTAGGTGTTCATGGACCTTTTTGAATATGAGTTGAAAAAAAACACGATGGTTCTACTTAGCATCACTAAGATCCTTTACACATCTTCTGAGTCATCATAAGTAATGTGACATCATCACAGTCGCCTTAGTCTTCATCCTCTGTCAAACGAAATTCTGTAAATATATAAAATAATAAAAAACCTAAATACCATAGAAAAATGTATGTAGCTACTAAGAAAGTAGGTACTTACAAGTAATTAAAACGAACTGAAGCCAGCGGATTACTGCGCGCCCGGAAAACTCCGTGGAGTGCTATCAGTTAAAGATTTCAACTTAAGATTTCGCACTCACGATCAGTTTTTGGATTTACGTCAGTTCGACTGAGCAGTTTAAACTGACAGTGCGACCGAAAAAATCCGTGGGTTGTCGTCAGTTGAAAATTTCAACTTAAGATTCCACACTCACGGTTAGTTTTTGGATGTACGTCAGTTCGACTGATCATTTTAACTGACCGTATGTGGCGTCCATAAGGGAATAGAGAGTGCACCTGTGCTTGCGCATACCTCCGGACGCTCTTATTCTGTACCGTGCAGATGGGCTGGCCTCCGTGGAGACTAGCCTGTGTTACAGTTGTTGTTGCAGCTGTAACAAAAATTCGGTTGGGGGAACACTCAACCCAACTCTCAACTCAACCTAACACTCATTTCAACTCGAGACACAATCGACTCACTGATGTTAATCACGAGGAGTATGATTGTTCGTCAGTTTTTTCATCACTATACTAATGACTTAAAGTACTGTTTGGAGAGAATTTTTTTTAACAATTTAAATCTTAATTGCTGCATTCATGTGATTATTGATCATAAATATTAAATATATTACGTACAATACGTATGTACGTACGTACGTACAATATATAGTTTAATAATTTTAGTTCGTTAAAGTAGTAGGCCTTATTACCCTACCATAGTAAAATAAGCCTATTAGCAAGGTTTTTGAAATGCTTAATTTTGTTTTTCTTTATAGCAAACCTTACAATTTTTCGGTCATACTTTATAGAAATTGTATTAAGACAATAATTTTTATTAAAATCTCCAGACCGAATTGGATATTTCTCACTTTTTTTAATTTCCCTTAGCTAGGCCTCATTAATCGCAGCTGTACCATAGTTATAAGGTAAATAGTAGTTACAGCCTACATTACACTGCTAGGCAGAGGCCTCATTTCTAAGTTTTTATAGGGCAGTAAGAGTTCGTCGCGATTCCCCAATAAGTATTGGCGGACTTCACAGTTCTTAGATCAATTTCTCAGTCATGCAGGTTCACGATATCTTCTATCAATGCCGATCAAGTGGTAATGAGCAATTATGTATTTATGCATTTTTTTATTATGTATACATTTTGGCGCTGCGCCGTCGCGTCGGGAATTGGACCCAAATAACTCGCGTACTGCGTATAGGAATTTATGGTAAGCGCTTGGCTACCCGGAGCAAACATGGATCTAAAAGTTTGGTTGGTTTTAAGTCTAGTTTGTTGTTACCCCGTAACTCCCATGTCATTAATATGTATTAATGTGAAACCAGTTTTTTTAATGTCTAAAGTCATCTGCCGAATGTGACACAAAGTATGATCATCACGTGTATCTTAAAGTTTATGAACAGTGACTATAAGGCCGGTTTACATTTTGAGAAGTGACAAGTGCGAGTGACAATGACAAGTGACAAATGACAAGTGCTTAGTGCGTGTGAACAGGCAGTGCCAAGTGATAAGTGGGAATAAAATACGCACTTATCACTTCTCATTTGCCACTTGTCAGTTGTCACTTCTCAAAATGTAAACGGGGCCATAGACAAAATGTTTCTAAACTTTAAAAATAAAATAAAAACTTAAATAAATTATTGAATTAGGTAACGGGTGCGTTTGGCAGAAAAAAGCGTTAGCAAGCGCTTGTAAGCAAAATGGCGATCGTAAGCGGTAAGCGGAAGTTCCTCTAGGACACGAAGTTAGTTTTAACCGGGGAACCTAACCTAATTTAAATATATGTTAATAATGTGATTTTAAAATAATGTTATAAAGTATTCATATTAAAAACTTACCAATCATGAATTTTTAATAACATGTATATGTTTATTTATGTCATTATATTACTTAAAACTAATATTGCACAAAACAACTTATAAACTCTACTTCAAAACCATTGAGCTATTATGTACTACGTACTAGAGGCGACACTGCATTCAGGTACTCTGTTCCACTGAACTGCGGTGCATACACCGCACTTTAATCAGCCACTCACTAGGCGCTGATAGAGTTGTCACGTGTTGTGTTCATTTAAAAAAAATCTTTTGATAAAAATATGCCGTCGTGTGTACTTAGATATTGCACAAATAATTCAAGAAATATCAGTAAAAACCAAGGAATTACTTTTCATCGGTTAATAAGATACTTAATCAATAAAAAAAGTATTATAAATTAATAATAAAGAAAATTATTCCTAAGACGCCATTTCGTGTCATGGAATATAGATTATGAAATTAATATGTTCAGATGCGACATTTCTGTGGGCACTTAACTATAGGACGAATATATTTTTAGGAGCTGACTCCATATGGGTGCCTATTGGTGACCATAATGAAAGATGAAATCTTTTACTAATATATTTATTATAGCGGAACGTGCCATACAGTTGGCGGGCAACTAGTGACTGGTTGAAAAATCTTATTCACTACATAATATAGTTACAATACAACATTGCGAAGTTTACATGTGTGTGCGCAGCACACCTACAATACTTCCCCCCTTTACAAAAAATGAATACAAAAAACTTAAAACTATACAATGAATATAAACTTAAAACTAACAACAAAAACTTGCTAATGCGCTTGTGCGCAGGGCTGTACGGAGACCCCCGCGAAAGGGGTGGCGGCCGCGGCGGGCGCGGGCACATGCTGCAGACTGGTGCTAGAAGCACCTATCATCTGACCCATATTCTGGCCCGATATCGGAACGCCTGTCATTAACACCTGATGACGAAGCCAGCTTTTGAACTTCTTATTAAACTTTACCCAAATAGTGTACAGGATTATCGCCCCCATAAAACTGGCTATCACATATAACCATGTTTGAAAATTATCCACTTTATTCTCTACAGTATTTTGAGCCTGAGAAACAATAACTGGTTTTTCTTGAAAATTACCCATAGTAAAAATCGTAAAACTTATCGCGCTAATGCTATCGCAAAGGAAGTATTTCGAATGAAATTATATTAAATACATTATAACTAAACTAGCTACCTGGAACCTACATGAAAGTGCAGTATACGCAAAATACTGAACACGATACCTCTACAATTACATTCAACTTAAATAATGTAACTTGAATATCCTGAATGAAAATATTATGCACTTGACAATGCAAATAATACTTTCACATCCATAGTAACTAAACCTGATTATCATTTAGACATGTAATTGTATAATATATATTTTATATTAACACTAGCTTATAAATCGTGAAGGTAACTTAACAATCCGACCACTTCGCGTTGTTTTCACGGTTATCGGGTTGCTCGGGCCGGGTAACAACGACGTCAGCGGTGTGGACGGTGGTAACGGAAACCGTACATGCGCAGGTGCCACATCCGCTGCGTTGTCAGCGTTACTTTGGCGTGGCGTTGCTTCGTTACCATCACATTCCTTTAATACATATGCAGGCTTTAATCTGTCGATAGAAATATGTACCTGTCTATCGGGTAATTGAATTAGGTAAACTTTTGAGCCCCTTTTTTATCACGCGGTATGGACCGTCGTAGGGTGGTTTCAAAGGTTTACGTATTGAATCGTCCCTAACAAAGACATATTCACAGTTACGTAAGTCCTTGTGCACAAAAAAACTATGACAGTTACGTGAATCGTCGGATGTAGGCTTATAACTACGAATAGTATCTCTAATCTTATCCACTAAACAATAATCATTGACGTTACGGTTGTTCGAAGAGCCGTCATAAAAGTCTCCCGGTAGACGTAAGTTTCGTCCGAACGTTAACTCGGCGGCGCTAACCCCTGAGTCACTGCGGGCGGCCGCGCGAAGCCCAAGTAATACTGTGGGTAGCTCTTCCACCCAGGACCCATGTGACAGGCGAGCTGAAAGTGCTGTTTTTAAAGAACGATGCCAACGTTCAACTGCGCCATTGCTTTGCGGATGATAAGGAGTAGTTCGAATTCTATTAACCCCCAACATTTTTAACAGCTGGTTAAAAAGACTACTCTCAAACTGGCGACCTTGGTCGCTAGTTAACTTTATCGGGCAACCGTAACGACAAATTCAACCTTCATATAAATGTTTGGCAACAGTTTCTGCCGTAATGTCTCGTAACGGAAAAGCTTCAGGCCACCTGGTCCTCCTATCGATTATCGTGAGTAAGTATCTATAACCATCTGGTGAGATCTCAAGAGGGCCAACGATATCGACGTGCACATGCTCAAAACGCTCTACTTCCGGAAACTTAGTCAGATTCGATACCGTATGTCTGTTAACTTTAGAACGTTGACATTGTATGCACGTTTTTGCCCACAAAGAAACATCACGATTCATACTAGGCCAGAAATACTTTTTGGCTAACATCTTTCGCGTAGAACGAATTCCAGGATGGCTCAAATTATGTAAACTATCAAAAGCTAGGCGTCGAAACTTTTCCGGTAGGTACGGACGAGCTGTATCAGTAGACATCTCACAAAAAATAGACTTATTTAACATAGGTATAACTAGTTCCTTTAACAAAATATTATCGGTATTTAAACCAGACATAACATTCATGATATAACTGTCGCTACGCTGCTCATTTGCAATGTCATCGAAATTCAACGCAGTTGGCATAGTCACGGCTTCGATGCGCGATAAGGTGTCAGCTACGATGTTATTCGTACCGGTTATATGTCTTATATTTGTAGTGAACTCACTTATGAAAGCTAAATGTCTCGTTCTCCGAGGCGTTTCGCTTTCATCGCGTCCTACCTTTTGAAATGCAAAAGTTAAAGGTTTATGGTCCGTATACACGGTTATTTCTTGCCCTTCAAATAATTTCCGAAAATGTTTTATAGCTAAGTATATAGCGAGCAACTCGCGATCGTATGTGCTATATCGCTGTTGGGTGGTGGTCAATTTTTTTGAGAAATAGCCCAATGGTTTCCAGCTATCTCCTTCCTTTTGTTGCAAGACTGCTCCCACGCATGTATTAGATGCATCAGTCATTAAAGCGAGTGCGGAACCCACTCTAGGGTACGTCAATGTAGCGGCCTGTGTGAGACCTGCCTTACATTGCGTAAATGCTTCGTTCGCACTATCCGTCCAGACGATGGGAGTCTTTATCATTTTTCTTTGAGCTTTTAAGATATTTATTTAATTCTGTTAGATATAAAGTTGCGTTGGGAAGATGAGCTCGATAAAAATTGACCATACCGAGAAAACGTCTTAGTTCTGCAACAGTTTTCGGCTTCGAAAATTCCACAATTGCCTGAACCTTATCTTGCAACGGCCTGACGCCGTCGGTACTAATCTCGTGTCCTAAAAATTCTAGTTTAGTTTGTCCGAAACGACATTTTGCCAAATTAATTGAAATTCCATATTTATTAAGCCTTTTAAAAATAATTTCTAAATGTTGCCTGTGTTGAACTTCGTTGTCACTAGCTATAAGTAAGTCGTCTAAATAACAAAAAACAAAATCAAGACCTTGTAAAATGGAGTTCATAAAGCGCTGGAAGGTTTGTGCTGCTCCGCGCAAACCGAAGGTCATTCGAGGAAACTCGAAAAGTCCGAATGGTGTAATGATAGCGGTTTTCTCCACGTCACCTGGTGCGACAGGTATAAAATGATAACTTCTATTGATGTCTAATTTTGAAAATATCTTTTTATCCGGAAGAATAAAAGTAAAATCGTTCAAGCGAGGAATCGGGTATCTGTCGGGCTTTGTTATCGCATTCAGCTGGCGATAGTCCCCACAAGGTCTTATATCTCCATTCTTTTTAGGAACTACATGGAGCGGACTAGCCCACGCGCTCTTTGAAGGACGACAGATGCCCAGTTCCTGCATGATGCGAAATTCTTCTTTAACTTTTTTTATACCTGTCAGGTGGCAACGGGCGCGCTTTCGCGTGCACGGGCGGGCCAGAGGTCTCGATATAGTGGACGACATCGTGTTTCGCAGTTTCTCGGAATGACGCTGGTTTAGTGATGTCCGGATACTTTAACAATAAATCCTGATATGGATGATTTACATCAATAGTTTTAACACTAGGTTGAGATACATTGACAACAGATGCCGAAACATTCAATTCTGTAGTTTTATCTATTAATTTACGCGCGTTTAAATCAACTAATAGTTTGTGGTACGCTAAAAAAATCGGCGCCCAAAATTGGTTGTTTGACATCTGCTACAACGAATTCCCAACGATAAGGTCGGCGTAAGTTTAAGTTTAACACTATTGTCTTGGTACCGTAAGTTGCGATTTCATTGCCGTTAGCTGCGTATAATTTATATTCACTACACTGATTTAGACGATCTTTTCTCACGGCTGGTAAAACAGACACATTGGCACCGGTGTCAACTAAAAATCTAAGTCCGGAGTTACTGTCTGACACACACAAACGATTGAATGGAAAAACGGTACAGACCTGAAGACCCTCGGACTGTACCTCGCTGCTCAGTTTTCCGGCTGTGTTGTTTTCCACGCGCAAGGCTTCGTACACCTGTTGGCCTTTTCTCGGAACCTGTAATGGTAAAAGCATAAGTAGTTCTCCTTCCGGGGACGGCAGGGACTGCTACGGCGCCTGGACTGTGAACGACGCCGGTTGCGATCAGGGGCGCGGGACCGCGACCTCTGCTGATCGATCCGGTCCACGGTAGCCTTTATTTTAGCCACCTCAGCTCTCAACAGGGCCAAGTCATAGGCGGTAGTAGATGCTGGCGCTGGCACGGTGTAAGTAGCGGTGGCGGCATAGGAAGGCCGCACAGCCTCCATGACGTTATCTGCAACTGCTGCTAGGTTGTCCAGGTCCTTGGAGTCGGACACAGTTAGCACGGCTCGGACTTGTGTCGGAAGACGACCCTGCCACAAGACGCGAAGGGTTTCATCAGGAACCTTGTCAGTAGCGAGCTCACGCATCCGCCGAAGCAGCTGAGATGGTTTCTGGTCGCCCAGCCCTAGCTCGCTCATAAGCTTCTCGATCTGCCTCGACATTGACTCCTCATAGATGTGGAGTAGCCGAGCTTTGAGTGCGTCGTACTTGTAGGTAGGAGGCGGGTTGAGTAATATGTCCGTCACTTGCGCGATAACCTCCTTACTTAGCTTAGACACGACCAGGTCAAACTTCGCCTCATCACTCAACCTCTGAGGTGCGAGGATAGCTTCCGTGCGTACGAACCATACGCGTGGCTGGTCCGTCCAAAAGTCTGCGAGGCGAGACTGTAGGGACACTGCATCTACACCTGGCGCCATAATGGGCGGTTGCGCAGGTGGCTGGATGTCTTGAACGGGTGGCACGTTAACAGGCGGCACGTTCTGTGACGTAGGCGGAAACGGCGCACTCATGTTACTATATCTATTGTCCACCGATCACAAGCACGCGAATATTGCCCGCTACTGCATTAACATCACATAGACCACTTCGGTCATCTTGATCACGTCGGGGTCACCAGTTTAGGAGCTGACTCCATATGGGTGCCTATTGGTGACCATAATGAAAGATGAAATCTTTTACTAATATATTTATTATAGCGGAACGTGCCATACAGTTGGCGGGCAACTAGTGACTGGTTGAAAAATCTTATTCACTACATAATATAGTTACAATACAACATTGCGAAGTTTACATGTGTGTGCGCAGCACACCTACATATTATTCTACACATTTTTTATAGAAACATATATAAGTTATTATAATTAGGCTAAATTTTCCACATTTAAATCTGATTATTATTCTTTTATTTTATTTTTAGGTTTCCACATCAAAGTCAAAGTGGAATAAAGTCGTCCATTTTTAACTCTCGTGTGCCCAGCACGACTTATGAACGACTTTTATTCTAATTTAAATAAAAAAATATATTTGTAATTTAAATGTTGTGTTAATAAGTTTTGTTAAACATATATTTAGTATGTTTTTTTATATCTGATTTAGACACCTTTTAAAATATTCAGATAAAAATATCATTAAAATGTAATTATGATATAATATTATGTAATATTATATTAAATAAGCAAATATAATATACAAAATAAATGACAAAATTTAAATATTGTTCTCGATATAATTTACCTATTTAACAATACAATCTACTATTACCTACGGGTCATTGAACCTATGTTTATCTATGATAAAAAACCAAACGCGCGAACACAGAGTAGCGCGCATTTTTTGTTTGAGATAGCTGTTCTCGTAGACAGAGAATCCTAGCATTCTCTGTCTACGGCTGTTCTAGTACGTAAGTACATATAGGGTGCGTTTGGCAGAAAAAAGGCTAGCAAGGTTATAGCGCTAATAGTTTTCGGCCAGGAATTTTTAGTAGTGGTTTTTGTTAATTTGTTTGTTTTGAAGTAGAGTTTATAAGTGTTTTGTGCAATATTAGTTTAGAATTAAGATGAATAACTTCGCTATACTTGTGGTAAGTTTTTAATATGAATCTTTGATATATTTGGACGTACATGTTGGAGGAATGTATGAGATTACTTACGATCGCCATTTTCTTACAAGGCTTGCTAGCGCTTTTTCGGGACATACTTCAATGTTCAAAATAAACAAATTAAATAAGCAAAATGGCGGATTGTGTCAGCGCTACTGAAGTAGCAATAGTGTCCTGGCCGAAAACTATTTCAGCGCTTGTAAGCGCTTGCTAGCGCTTTTTTCTGCCAAACGCACCCATTTTAGAATATTTCAATATTTTTAATATCGCGATGAAAAATAGTTTATACAAATATGAAATAAATTATTCAGCGGTATTCAAATTAAATATACAAATTTCTTAATTAACTAACTCAGATGAAGTTTACTTCATCTGAGTTAACTAAATGCAAATATACCATTTCTGATATGAAGTACCGGGGTAATAAAAACAAATTAAAATACTACGGTTGACAACCCACCTGCCCATATTGGCATCTACTGGCAACCATTTCATATAATGCGAATGAAAGCTATATCTCTTGGAATAAAATAACTACCTATGTATATATAAATTCCATATTTATAAGATTATAACGCACAATGCACTAGTTCCTACAGTTATACGTTGAGATAATGACTCGACTTACATTAAAGATTCTATGTCCTTGTAAACCATTCGATGGATTATTGTTTTTCAATCTAATTCCACATTGTATTAATAACGCTCTTGCATACTAATAAGTCTTAAACATATTTACAGTTTGCAAACGATAAGTTACTGCATTTAAAAAGTTTTAAGAGATGAAGGAGTTTTAGAAAAAGAAACAAAACGTAAAATTTTATTTCTAAGGGTTTTTATAGATTTGGTTATTTTGAAACAGCGGCCCTTATTCACATTGAGATATAGGTAGTCAGTTAAGTATCTCTTCTAAATGTTCAATAAATCTCATTCTATTGTAAAAAACAGAGAGCGAGGAAGACGCCTTGAGAGACGAGTTGAGGTGAATCCTCCAGCAATACGAGTCCTCATTTTTATCTATAGTACCTATTATCTTAGATCTCAATTGTCTAGTGTAAATACATCAGACAAATATTTTGGCTATAATCGTACTTTATTTGCTTATTAAATTATTCAAATACCTGAGCAATAACGTAATTTATAATAAGTAGATTTGTACGTACCTACCGTTTTCACTTGATTTCATAAATCGTATAAAATTCATAACTAGTAGCTTTTTTCCCCATTTTCCAGCATTAGCCACAAAACATAACCAGCTGTAATGATTTAGGATAAAAATAGGTAGGTACCACTAGCTTGGCCTGTTTGAAATTATTCGTGTTGACTTTATCATCATGAAGGCTAGAGTTATGTAGGCAAATTAATATTACCTACACATACTAAGCCTCTTGACGCGCAACTTAGTGCGCTCGGGCGTAGAATCCATAATTGGCTTAAAAATATCGTAACTATGACATTCCCTGAAGTGCTCATTCTTTATTGGTATTAGAACAAAATGGTTAAGTCAATATAATTTACAATGGTTATATTACTCTATAAAATGTATTTATATTTAGATCTTTATAGTAATTACTATTTATTTTATTATTGTACCGTAAAATTTGCGCCATTTTCGTATGGTTGGCAAATGGCGCAAATTGATGCATAGAGTAACTAACTTTTGTTTAGACCACAGGATAGAGAATTTCGTATAGATTGTATAATGCTAAACTTCTTCATAGAAAAGTAGTGTCTAAATATAAGTTTTTATGGTTTAGTGCTGTAGGTGGGTGCGGTCTCATGAGACCGTTAGGGGATTAAGGGATTAAATTAATCAGTAGCCGACTTTGGTAAAAGGAAGAGGTTCTCGATTCGACTGTATGTTTTTTGTGCGTATACAAGGCGATATCTTCACCAATTGTGAACTGATTTTCATGGTTATTCCTTTCAATATTTTTTACAATTAATTTTAATGTACCTATTTATGTAGACTTTCTATATAAAAATATATTTCAATCTAACAAGAATAGAATAATTTTCACGTAACAGCTTCTGAAGTCGAGAATTGCTTCGCTCGTACGTACCTACTGTGTTCGTTCAAAAAGGAAGCTACTAAGTGAAAATGTCACCGTGGAGTGGCAATGTAAGAGCAACCCAGAGCATCCGATAACCAATATTATCACAATAATGTAGTAAGAGACGTCTGAAGTAAATATAACATGAGATTGGCAGCAGTATCTTCGTGATTACAACTCAAAATGATAAAACTACGTTTACCCACCCACCTGCAATGGAAAACTAGTCCAACTATGGGATATGAGATAACCTATGCTGCTGTAATGAACGTGAAAATTTTATTATTCTATTCTTAATTTTTCTAAGTCGGTTTTTACTTTAAGTTTTATTCATGAAAAGCAAATTAATAAATACCTTCATAAAACTATACTGTGGTTACGCGAAAAATATTGAGAATCCGTTTCGTTAGTGCCTATGTTACAGCGTATATACCTACTCATTGTAGATAATCTTTGGCATGTATAAAAAATACTCTGAACTATTTAAATAAATGAACACTACATAGTATATTATAAAATATTCTTGGAACGCATTAGAAATAAATACAATCTTAAATCAGGACTTACGCGATAGGTTATAGCGAGCGATAGCCGTGCGAGTTGAATTCGCATAAGACGGGGTTCAATTTTGCATATAGATACGTATAGTTTGTGAAATCGGGTCCAGAGTGTAAAGAAAATAATAATTTTGAAGAATCATGTTTGATAAAATGTTAAGATGATAAAAATAATTTACATTACTATGAATAAAACAACATAAACCAAAGTTATTTTGATGGCGAAGGCTTCATATATTCTAACAATGTCGCCTGACGAGTTGTTTTCCTTCGTCTCACGTAAAATTTCCTCGTAGCATGCCAGTAAATTGTTTATTTCCCGTTTTGTAGTAGAAACGCGCTCTTCATTGTAATATTTTTTTTAAATTTGTAACGCCTTTTCAGTTGTACTGAGGCCTTGTTAAGTTTGAAATCGTCATTAGATTTTCCGATTCAACTGTGTCTAATGAATCATGTTGTTCAATGTCTTCATCATGCTCACGCATTTCCATAAGCTCGTCAATTGTTAGCTCTTGATTGTGTGAATCTAGCAATTCTTGGACATCATCATTTCCCACCTCTAAATTTAATTGTTTGGCAATGTCGACCAAACATAAACCGAACACTGACGGAGAGAAGTTGGCAAATAAAAAACTACGTATCTCCGAATTCGCGTAAAACGGGGTAGCGTAAGTCAAGGTATAACTGTATATTCTAAAACAAATGATGTATGCAAACCAACAGCAAAATAGGCCGGCCTCACTGCAACGTCACCATCATTACTGGTATTTAAAGTATTACCACGACGGACAGTATGACAACAATTGACACTCGTTGAATGTCCAACGTCTGTGCAGTTTGACATTCAACGAGTCAAAGAATTTAATCGCTTATTAGTGATCTACCCTTATTCTTAACACATCACCCCATAAATTACCATAATTAACTAAATGAGTCAAGGGTATTTGACATAGCTGCCACCCTTAGAAAGATGTTGCTACCCGTTTCTTGGTTTGATGCTCTTACAACGCCCTCGGCGATATAAGGTAGTGTATATTTTAACATCGCACTACACGGTCGACAAAAGCAAATTTTACAATTTTTTTTTATCTTATCAGTAATGAAACTAGTTGTGTAAATAATATATACCTTTAAACGGTACAATTGTGAATATACAAAGAGGACTGTAAACAAAAATAATAAGTATATTTTGAAAAACTTTTTATTTGTAATAAACATAAACGATGTGCAAATCAATAAACGGTTAATTTGCCACATTTGTAAAAATTACCGACATCGGTAAGCAATAATTCCTTTATTAGGAACAACTCTTTTATCGCCAAAATCGTTGCATCAAAGCCAACACAGATTTACAGATAACAAAGCAAACATTGCTTAAGGAGATGTTTTATCTTAAAATTTAAATACAATATTGTGGCACTGGAATACCGTTTTTATGATACAAAAATGAATACACTACATATTCTAGAAATAGTGCAGTGTATAAGGTAATAAATGTAAATATACACATATATAAATAATAAAAAAACCCTTGGTAAAATTTACTACATATTTCAAACCAAGAAGGCAATAACATGGGAGACTGCACATGTAAAAACTGTAAATAAATATTTACTCACTATTACGTATTCACAGCGTTATTATGCAAAATTATTTTTGATGGACACAATACTGATAAGTAATACAGAAAAAGTTAGACAGGCTGTATGCAATGTAAGCACTAAAAACAAGAAGCGTAATATAAAATACCACCTTACTATTAACATATCTGTTGTAACATTAAAATAAACTATTCGAAAGAAGTCAACATGTTTAGATATACCTACTTTTAATAAAAGAATGCTATATTAAACAATGTTTTAAAAAACACGTAGTAAAAGCTACATGTGATTTAGTAATTTCGAGTTTAGTAAAACACTGATGCTACATTAAATAGGTACTTAAAAATACGTATAAAATTCTACAATATTCACTTTCAAAAGGCGAATGTCGGATATGACTCGAAGGCACAAAATTATTTTATTAAAAATAATAAACAAGATCCCTACATCCGTACAAAACTTTTAAACTGAAGATATTTTATTCTAATTCATTAATTTTACAAGTTATTATTTTTCTCCAAGCACCACCTTGTTCTTTGATCTCATTCAAAACACACTAGCCTATATAATTTTTATTGATTTAAATACTAGTATACATCTAAACAATATTCCGTTAAACATTTGAATAATTAAACCTTATTGTATATCTATTATTGCCATTTTTGTTAGATTCTGAAACATTATGCTACGGAAAAACTGATATAAATAGATAAGTAGGCACATTTTGTTCATTTCACTATCTGAAAACACTCAATCATTCCTGTTGACAACTACGTGTGCCAATAATTTATCTTATTTACAATACAAAGCGAATTGAGAAAAAAACCATGGCCAGTTAATCTATTACATCATATTTCTCTGATTTCTTAACAGGCAAAAGCCTAATAAATAAAAGTAAATAAAAAGATGTAGCATATACTGATCATTCCAGATGAAGGAATTAAGTAGCTATTCTATTATGCAATTTACAGTTACAATTATTCAAGTGTGTATGCACATTTTCGCTTGAATGAACATACTACAAATAGGGTTAAACTATTCTCTAATTTAAAAATTCCATGAGAGTATGTAAAACTGTCTCAATTCTGTATATTGTTAATTTTTATAAATTCATAATAGGTAAAATCTTTGAATTTTTAGCTCATATCAGTGATTACATGTATTAATTCACTAAAACTGAAATTGGCATAACAAATACTTGCCTATAAATACAATAGAACATCTGATAAAACATTACACAAAAGTGAGAAAGAGTTCATATTTATTTTTTTGTTTGTCTACCCTAAATGTTAATACACTTGATTAATGCACATGTTCGCAATTAACTTAATCTATTCTTCAATGCACTGCTATCATTCCCCCACCCTCCCCATAAATATTGGGGCCTAGTTGATAGCAGTTTTTAAAGATTTCTTTTAACTTAAGAACTAAAAAAAAATGATCACATATAGAAAGAGCTTCGAAATAAATAAACTGTGGCACTCAGAAATATGGAAGTAACATATAACTGCCTGAGTGTCATCAAGACAAGTTATTTATGCCCACCCGTTTATTAAATGGTGTTGCATCGAGAATTCTCTCATTTAACTTATCCTCCTCCCTAAAATGAATCCTTGTGATTACAATATCACCTGTGCTGAGGGTTTGTGAGCCAACCTCTATCTTCTTTGTTTCATTGAGATCATTGCATTTTGAGTCTTCAAATGTTGGATTATGGCATTTACAGCAACAATTTTTTCTGTCCCCATCACCTATATTTAAAATTTGGCTTAAATTTGACCAATCTTTGTTTTTAAGTAAAGGCAGTGTTTGTTCCATTGTTTGTGAAAATTTGTCTTCCAATTCCCCACTGAGTGGTGCTACAGCTGATAAAATTGCTTCCAAGCGATTTATCTTCTCCACTTTATCCATGTTTGTGTCTGACAAAATTTCATCCATCATTTGCATGGACTCCGTAAGGCTTGGAGGTTGTGTTGAATGTGGTGAAGAAATGGAATCCGAAGGATTTGACTCCAAGCTAGCCATCTCGTTTTCTCTCTCATCGTCTTCTGAGTCACTGTCTTTTTCTTGGCCAATAGCTTCCAATTTCTCTAATTTCTTTGATATTTTATGACAGCCCTTCAACTTTTCTTTCTCTTCTTCAGTAAGTTCTAAATACCTCAGTAATCTTATTTCTCTGTTACTCAAGACTATATTCTTTGTAGACTCGGACAATTTTTGCTTTAATTCACCAACTTCTGTGTTAATTTTTCTCTGACGTTTACGTAATTTGACTTCTGTTGGTTGTATGTGCATAAACACCTGCTCATTACTCAATTCCTCAAAAAGTTGTTGATTTTCTGGTTTAATATTAGATGACATATAAGCATAAATTGCAGGATTAACCAATGATAAAACATCTGAGGCAGCATAAATTATCATATCTTTTGTTAACGGACGCCTAGCCCAATAGCGTTGGTCCCTACGGTAGACATTCTTAAGTTGCTCCTTCATAGGGTTCATTGGAGCATTATACAATTCGCAGAGTGCATTTAGACTTAGATTTTTAACTTTATAAACTGGGACACCTTGTTGTTGCAATTGTAAAACTGCGTGGGCGGCCTGTGTGTCAAAAACATTCTTGAGGGTAATTTCAAATTGATTGTGTAAATTGACTGAGTCATTTCTGCAGTCATGAATAATTTTAATAACATTCTCGCTCTCCAGTAACTCCTTTATTTTGCCCTCAACAACCATACCAGGGCATGCCATTATATCTAGTATGTACACTTCCCCATTCATAGTAGCAATTTGACATAGAGTTAAGACACCTTTAAGGCCCAAGTTAATACCTTCACAATCAAAGGAAACAATACTTTTTGAGTGGCGTTTGGGGTTAATTATACTATCAATGAGTGTAGCACACTCTCTAACATTAGCTATGACTGTTGTACATTGGATAACTTTTTGTCTCCAAGCATCCCCCATAATATTATTTCGAACTGCTACGCCATTCATTTCTTCTGAACAGCGAGTATTTAAATGATTGTTGACCCTGTCTCTGACCATATTTTCAGCCAAGTTCTTTATAACAATAGAATTGATCCGCTGCTTCAAAGTCTGATTGGCAATGTTAGCTTGTGGACCACGGGGAGATTCTACAGGACTGAGTATTCTATTTGCAGGGCTCTTGTTGCCATCTGAAGGTGTTGGACTTACCACAGTTGGTGGTGCTGGGGATAAAGCTTTCTCTTCAGCAATGGGCTTTGGTGGTTCAGTCTTTGTTTTTGATTTTGCATTTAAATACATGACGGGTATTTTTGGTTTACTAATTAGTGTAACAAGATTTGATTGTACATGGAAACAGTCTGAGAATATTTTCAAAAAGGCACTCAAGTCCGCTGGTGTTTTAAACATTTGGTACCAATATTCCTGTGGAAAACGTGAAATAATCAAATGAAATAGCTGATCTACCATAACAGGACCTTTAGCCTCAATACACTGAGCTACATAATCTAACAATTGCTGTGCAGTGTCTGTATTAATATTAGCTACAGGTAAATTGTGAAACTGCTCTGAATTGCTGCATGTGTTACCTCTTCTATGATTCTCACTGACTAGAACAACATTATCATCGATGATCTGGAACGTATCGGGATGCTTCATAAGAAACTCTTTGAACTCCTTGATGCGTTGCCCAGAAATATGACGTACCTGTGGTGACGCTTGACTACGGTGACCCAGGAGACTTTTAATGGGCACCTCCGTACCCTCGCCGTATTGGATCATCTTGCTAGCGAAATATTCTTTTGCCTCTTCAATGTAATCATTATTGGATGACGCGCCACCGCCACTCTGGAGTCTCTGGAATGTGTTGATATCAACATAGTCCCCGTCTATGCTGAACAACGCCGGGTACTGCGCCAGGAACTTTTTCAAGCCCGACTGCGACCCGCCAGCGATTTGACGCATCTCCTTGGTGAATCCCTTGGCACCAAACTGGCAGGAAAGATCGTGCAACGTTCTCGGCTCGCCTTTGTCGAGCAGGCGTTCCACGAAGAACAATAGAGTGAGATTTCTAGCGAGCTCATATTCCATTGATTCCATTTCCAGCAGTTGGTGCCAATATGGTCGTCTTACACTAGATTTTTTCTACGTATATGTGTCACCCACAACACCATGAAATATTGCAATTCTAAGCCCACATACAGAGAATAGAGTATAGAAGAAAGTGACGTGAGATAAAAGTTACCGTCATTAGTATTCTATGTCTACGGTCATAATCTTTAGGCCGCTATACACCACAAACTATGATGATAGGGTCGAAAAGTAAAACTTATGATTAAAGTTCGATATGGTTATTTTGCAAAAAAATATGTGTTTATGATAGGTTTTGTAACAAGTAAAAGAGAAATTTTGATACCTATTCATAAAAATGCATAATAAATGTTATACTTATAATTCACTTTTAAGAATATTTTTTTAGATTCCGTCGTGATGTCACTCCAATAATAAACAAGCTAATGTGTTGTATTATTTCAAAATTTTTCAAGTTATCATCAGGATTGTTGACTTTTATTCCATATTTTATTGAAATGTCATCATGCAAAACGGATTTATAAAAGCAGAAAGTACTAATCTACCAAGGATAAATACATTGATAGTGACAAAATTGTTTGCATTAAATCCGGGTTTTTGTTTTGCCAAGTTGCGTTATATTAAAACATTATAATGTAATTACCTCGCCCCTAAGGTCCCTGAGTGGGAGAGAGAGCTAAATACTCCGATGATATATGACCCATACTACACGGACGAAATAATTCTATGATATAAAATATTATAGTATAGATCAGAGCATACATATATAAACATACATAAACACTCACGCCTGTCACCCAGGGGGGTAGGCGGAGACTACAGACTTCCATTTGGCACGATCC
Source organism: Parnassius apollo (assembly GCA_907164705.1). Lineage (NCBI taxonomy): Eukaryota > Metazoa > Arthropoda > Insecta > Lepidoptera > Papilionidae > Parnassius > Parnassius apollo. The sequence continues at coordinate 3,723,232 of CAJQZP010000547.1, read as the reverse complement.
TGACACACCTCTCTCGCCTCCTTCACATCCATACATCTACGCATGCATGCTCGTCGGTTAAGGGTACTCCTAATTTGGCCCGTTTTCAATAAATCGCCAATTTGGTCGATAAATTTCTCATCAGAGCACAGATAACTATATACTAGTCAGGATCAGAGTGTCTTGATAATAGACAGTTGTTGCAATATTATACATCACCTCATGGCGTTTGTTTTGTATAAACGATAGTTAAATATAAGTCATACTTACATCAAAGTTATCATCACAGAAGTATAGTCTAGTTTTATAGACCATCTCTTAAGGTGCCGGTTTTAACCAAGTATTTCTCATATTTCAATTAGTTGGCACTTGAATCCATAACTTGCCCGGCGTTTGCATGCTAGTATTTTTGCATTCAGAAACAACACCAATTATAAAAATGATAACTTATTATATCTTATTCCTTTGTAAAATCGTTTTATTTACCAGCGCAGTGACGTCACGAGCTGACCAGCATGGTGGCTAGCGTTTAAGCGCGATAGACAAAAATCTAATATTTTGGCAGCACTGGGTAAAATTAAGTGAAGTGCACGAGCGTATATTTTATGTTTTTACCGCGAAAAAAATTTAGGTGTGTAAATAAAATTTAGGTTTACATTTATTTAAATTATCATTTATGTTATAATAAAATTTAGCAATCAACATATTTCAGCTCTATCGTATAGTATTTGTCATGCGCGCACGCGTGGCCTACCTCCTCCACGTTATAATCATGAATAAAGGTAGTCTGATCAGACGCTACAATTCTACAAAGTACACATGGCCAGATTCAGTTTGCAGCGAATCGAGATCGATGTGTAAACCTTCGAACTAGACTACCCTCCACACGAATATTTTTTATACAGAGTGGATTAAATTCGTTGTTTGGAGCGGACTAAATACGGGCGTCTGTTAACACTTTAAGAGATTTTTTATTGGCATGTAATGTAGGTAGATATTACAAAAGTATTATTAAAAAAAGTTCCGATATATTCTGCCTTATCGAGGCGTGCAAATTTTGACTAAATAGTTATAACATATTTTTTACAATTATTGATGAATTTAGTTTATTAATATAACATACAACTTTCCAACTAATAATAAAATAAACGTCAAAAGATTAGTTACTAAAAATAATATCACACAATCATTTGCCAATGTCAAAATATAAATATTCATATGTAATACGCAGTAGTATAATATAAAGCTGTAAAAATAACTAAATAATAATTATTCTATAACTATCGAAGTCTTCATTTATCACACAAAAATTAATGTCACAGCAAAAAAATTGAGCAATTTAGATACAAATATTTAATTTTGTAATTTGTTTTGATTTTTATGATCAAGATACTCATTAACGGTATAAAAACAAGTAAGAGCCAATCATGAAGTTTGTTTTTTAACTCTGTTATTGGGAAATTTTTAAACTCGTCGGGTAAAGACTTAAAGATTTTAATCGCCATTATATAACTTTTATGAAAGAACGTCAATTTACATTTCGGAAAGTATATTCCGTTATTATATTTTTCTCTTAAACCTCTATCTTAAAAAAATATTACTCACAAGAATTTCTCGACAAAAATCGCGGCTTGTTTTATATACATAAATGCGAGTGGTAGCACTTTTATTTCTTTAAATAATGGCTTGCACGCTAAAGCTACGTTATCGTCCTTTCTCACTCGAGGGCACGCTAATCATTAGTCTATAGGTTACTCTGTCTACGGGCGTAACGCTTATAACTCAAATCTCTGACAAGGATAGTCTCAATGATATGGTGCTATTCATATTTTTAATGGTATTATTATTTATTCATATTATATACTCGCATTTTTACTTAATGGAATACTAAAGTATAATCAAAATACCAAAACAAAACTAACGTATTTATAAAGATGTTACTGGCGATCAATGTGCTATTTTGTTTTGAGTAATGTAGGTACATGTTTGTTTCATTGACAATTTTTAATATTATTTCATCATATATGAACAGACAAATATTTGGAATGGATGACGTGACCTGTGGTTGCAATCACAGGTCACATCATCCATTCCAAATTTTAAAAAAAATTGCCTAAATAGACAATTCTGTCTCCATCCCAGTCTGAATTAATTTTTCTCAATATAACGGCCCATTTCTAAATATTCAAAGGGCATCATCAGAACTAGAAATCACTTTTCTATTTGTAAATGGGACTTCTTCTGCAGTCAAAGGTGGATCTTGACTGTCAATCTGCTCTTCTTACATACTTTGTCTTTCTTCAACCACTAATCGAATTATCAGATATTGTACTCCGATATACAAATTCATATTATTTCCATCACCAACATCTGCCATATCGTCTAATATATCATCCAACTCTGATGCGGCTGAACATGCTTATATTTTGGTCTGGCCTCATATTTTAAAATAAACTAAAAGGGGGTTCTAAGAATCTCCGGTGGCGGTTCGGTTGTCACCTACGACGACTCGACCTGGCAACATATAACGCACACACCCTGAAGACTGACTAGAAGATACTGGTGCCGGAAGAAGCGATAGACAAGTTGCGCTGGAATATTATAGGATTATCCGAGGTCCGAAGAGAGGTGGAGGACACGGTAATCCTTGAATTCGGCAACTTGTTCTATCATTATCTGTCCCAAGCAAGTGTCGAATTTATCGTCCACAAGTTTCTCGACAACTTTGTAAAGATTGAGAGTATGTCGACGAAGGTCGCGTACCTGATACTCAGAATCACCAAACGGTATTCGATGAATGTCGTACAGGTTTACGCACCAATTTCAGCACATCCTTATGAGGAGGTGGAGGAAATTTATGAGGATATCTCTAAAGCCATGCATTCCTCCAAAACCCACAATACGGTGTTGATGGGAGACTTCAACGCAAAACTAGGCACAAGAGGAAGCGGTGAGCTGAAGTTAGGGAAATTTGGGATAGGGCAACGGAACCCAAGGGTGTTGGCCCCTTCCGACTGGCCGACTTCATGGAGAAAAAAGGACTCTTTATGATGAATTCTTTCTTTCAGAAGCGGCCCCACAGGAAGTGGACCTGGTCGAGCCCAGATGGTTCGACAAAAAAATGAGATTGATTTCATTATGACGACCAGACGCCAACTGTTCAGCGATGTCTCAGTGATCGAGAGGGTGAAAACTGACAGCGATCACCGAATGGTTAGAGACACACTGAACCTAAATGTTAAGTTGGAGAGGTCTCATCTAATGAAGTCAATGCTGCGCCCCCTCGTGCTCTAATCAGACAGTCCAGAAACCTTTCAGCTCGAGTTATAAAACCGTTTCCAGTGCCTATAAGATTTCAAAGTAGTGGACGATATGAATGTCAAAGTTGGTGGAAACTGTCCGTGTGGTTGGAGCTAAGTTCTGAAAGACTCGCCGCAGACGAACACAAAAACTCTCTGATCACACTCTTAATCTCATGGCTGTAAGACGGGAATTGAAGTTGCAGTCTTCAGCAGATTTAGCAGCATACAGGAAACTGAACAGACAGATATCAAAATACACGCGGCGCGACTTACGCAACTTCAGTATAGTTCGTTTTGAAGAAGCGATCGAGTGGAACCAAGGCTCAAAAGTCTTTGCCAGGGATCTATCTGTCAGAAAGAGCCAACTGTTGAAGCTGAAAAACGCATCGTTTCCGGGTTACCTGAGATTTCGAGTGAGATTGAGAGGTTCTATGGGCAGCTGTACACATTATCGTTGGAGCCACTCACAAGTGTGAGTAGCGATCCAAGAGCAAGTCTTATACGACACTATTCCGACGATATCCCGGACGTCAGTCTGAGCGAGATCAGAATGGCTCTCCAACACCTTAAAAACGGCAAGTCCCCGGGCGAGGATGGAACTACAGCGGAGCTTCTGAAAGCGGATGGAAAACCGGTACTTGAAATTCTTCAGAGGCTCTTTAATTCCGTCCTCCATGGAAGCACTACTCCCGAGGCGTGGAGCAAAAGTGCGGTGGTCTTGTCCTCAAGAAAGGTGACAACGCTCTCTTGAAGGAGGCATTCCATCTTAGTCCTCACGGGTGACAACGCATCTGCATTTTGATTCGTAATCGAGGATAGATGTAGATGTCTATGGGCCACAGCAACCACTTACCATCAGGTGGACTGTGTGCTCGTTTGTCACCCTATCCTATAAAAAAAAAAAAAAAAAAAAAAAAAAGAATTACAGACCAATATCCCTCTGAACCGCGTGTACGTGCTGTTCGCGAGAGTCATTACGCATTGTCTCGCACGCAGACTCGACGACTTCCAGACTCCCGAACAAGCCGGTTTCCGAAAAAGCTTTAGCACCGTAGACCACATACACAACCCTCGGCAAATTATCCAGGAGTCCGAAGAGTACAATCTGCCACTTTGCCTGGTGAATGTGCACTATGAGAAAGCCTTTGATTCTGTCGAAATTTGGGCGGTGCCACAGTCCCTTCAGTGGTGTCAAGTGGACTGTCGATATATCGAAGTACTGAAGTGTTTGTACAGTAGTGTACAGTAGGGCTACGATGGCTCTCCGAGTACACAACCAGAGTACGAAACCTATCCAACTGCAGAGAGGTGTAAGACAGGGTGACGTTATATCCCCGAAACTCTTCACCTCTGCATTGGAAGACGTTTTCAAGCTTCTGGACTGGAAAGGATACGGTATTAACATCATTGGCGAGTACATCTCTCACCTTCGATTTGCCGACGATATAGTCCTTATGGCAGAATCGCTGGAGGACTTAAGCACTATGCTCAATGGCATCAATAGTGCCTCCCAACGGATAGGTCTTAAGATGAACATGGACAACACAAAGATCATGTTTAATGTCCATATCACACCTATGCCGGTAGTTGTTGGGAGCACTATGCTCGAAGTTGTTGACGAGTACGTTTACCTGGGACAAATAGTCCGACTAGGTAAGTCAAACTTCCCCCCCGAACGGGTTTCCTTCCACCTTGTCGTGGCGGGTAGCCTTAGTAGCCGTGGCTTGGTGACCCGCGGTGAACAAAGAGAAACTTACATGGCTGGCCCAAGGTGAAGCCAGCCTGCCTGCCAGCCTGAGGAGGCCACTCCAAAAGGGGTTGGCGAGCCCACTTCGGATGTGTGCTGTTGGGCTGCGGCAAGAGGGGTGTCCTCTTCCTCTACCGCGCCGCTCTTCCTGCCCTCTGGAACCGAATCTTGGTAGGCGGCGGAGCCGTAAACCAGATCCACCGCTGGGGTCGGGGAAGCTTAGTGCTTCTGAGTACTCGTTTTTTCTGGCCCCATCCCATAGCCTTCGCGTATCGGACACTGGGGTGTCTGTTGCGCATGTTTAGTTGGAGGTCGTGGAGGAAGGTGCACCTTAACTGGGAAGTAAAACGGGGAGGAGTAGTCCAAGTGAAGTGGAGGTGCCATCATGGGGCAACTGGCGCTGGTGGGGCCGCGGATGTCTGCGAAAGCGTTCCCATAACTGACTGACTGATTAACTAAAACCCCACTGACTTATACCCCATGGTGTATGGAACACCGTGGAGTTTTAGTTAGTGCGAGTCCGACATAACACGTCCTTGACCCCGCGAGGCGGGTATGCGTAAGCATTTCCCCATGTAAAAAAAAAAGTAAATTCCAACTTCGACCGAGAGGTCAATAGACGGATTCAACTCGGCTGGGTGCGTTAAGGAAATTACGACACATCTTCTCGTCAGCTATACCTCAGAATCTGAAAATGAGACTATACAACCAGTGCGTTTTTTTATAGGTAAGGGTGACAAACGAGCACACCTGATGGTAAGTAGCCGCTGTGGCCTGTGGCCCATAAACATCTACATCTTTCCTCGATTACGAATCAAAATGCAGATGCGTTGTCACCCGTGAGGACTACGATGGAATGGCTCGTTTCCAGTGAAAAGGGTGTCCGGTTCTCTACACTCACCATACAAAACATATAGCATTAAGCTACTATTTGACGCTTATATTCTGTGAGAGCGTGGTCCTTCCCTGGTCGAGCTGACCCGTTCTTGCTACAGCTATACTACTAATACAACTGCGGCATGGCTCTACCACGTATAAAAAAAGCGTGTTGCCAGTGATGACCTATAGAACTGAGACGTGGTCCTTCACTGCTGGGCGTATGACGACGCTCAAAGTCGCTCAGCGAGCTATGGAGAAGGCTATGCTCGGGTTTCTCTGCGTGATAAACTTAGAAATGAGGATATCCGCAGTACAATAAGAGTGACCGACATAGCCCAACGAATTTATTTCTTGAAGTGACAATGGGCCGGCCATATAGCTCGAAGAACCAACAACCGTTGAGGTAAAGATTCTCGAGTGGCAGCCTCTTACCAGTAGACGAAGTGTAGGATGACCCCCCTGGATGGAGTGATGACCTGGTAAGACATTCAGGAAGTCGATGGATGCAGGTGGCTCAGGACCGTGCTTTTCATATCAGAAAACAATTATCAATCCACCGAATAATAGTGACATCAAAACTTTCCACCTTGACAGAATAAAGTTATTTTATTTTTGAATTTTCTCTCTTTGAAATATTTTTTTATTGAAAACGGCTAAACTGACGCTTTAGATGCGTTCAGAAGTTAAAAACTAGTTTTACCTAACTTAAAATGTATGTAGACAGGCAACAAAGCGTATTTAAGGAATTTATTTTTATGTCGTTGACAGCGAATCGAAACAACGACGACAACAACAACTCTTTGGTTTACTCTTTTGGTCTTTTGGTTTTTTCCATGGCGTAGACAGAGAAACCTATAGACAAATTGACGCCTTCTTTTGCATTCGCACACGAAAAAGATAGATTTACGCATACGTCTTGCATAGAAATGAGACATAGCAGTGTGATTGTTTGTCCCTTTCTCCATGCCGGTTTTTTTGTTTAACAAACCACACTTTGCTAAACAACTTTGACAGTTCGTAGCGATCTAAGGAGTTTACAAGTTGTTTTAATTGAAAAAAGTGTTTTGTGAGCTTAGGGTTGGTGAATCTTGTTCAGTTCAGTTCTCAGAACAATTAAAAATTTTATTTAAATATGTTTAAAAGCCATTAAGATTATTGTATAACCTAAAATTACGTTATCGTCCTTTCTCACTCGAGGCCACGCTAATCATTAGTCTTTAGGTTTCTCTGTCTACGTTCCATGCGTATATTAAATAATTAAATTATTTTAAATTTTGTCTATGACTTTTAATTTGTCGCTAGAATAAGGCATTCCTGACACCACATACAGAACGAACGGATCGGCCATACACATAAGGAATCCTGTTTTGCTCGCAAAATTTAGTACGGTAAGCTACCGTAGGCATGTGACGGGCCGTAGGTATGTGATTTTATTTGGACTTTCTGCGTTCGGAAACCCGAATCGGAAGTCCGAAACGGAGTCCCGAAACGGAATTCCGCATGTAAGAGGCGGGCCTAATATTTATATACATCACGTCTATGCTTGCTCGATGCTTGCTATAGGATTCTCTGTCTACGCCGTAGGCAGAGAAACCTATAGACAAATTGACGCCTTCTTTCGCATTCGCACACGAAAAAGATAGATTTATGCATACGTCTTGCATAGAAATGAGATAGAGCGGTGTGATTGTTTGTCCCTTTCACCGTGCCGGTTTTTTTTGTTTAGCAAACTCTACAGTTTGCTAAACAACTTTAAAAGCGTAGCGATTTAAGGAGTTTACAAGTTGGTTTAAGTGAGAAAAAAGTGTTTTGTGAGCCTAAGATTGGTGAATCTTGTTCAGTTCAGTTCTTAGAACAATTAAATTTTTTATCTAAATGTGTTTATAAGTCATAAAGATTATTGTATAACCTAAAAATTCGTTATCGTCCTTTCTCACTCGAGGCCACGCCGATCATTAGTCTATAGGTTTCTCTGTCTACGGTCTACGCTATATAATTATTTGTCTATGGTCGCTTTTGGTTATATTACTTATATTTATCAATTTATTTATCTATGGTTAAATAGTGGGAGGTACTACTGATGAACAATTATTTATTAAGAAAACACTAAATTTATGAAATAACACAGATATTCAATATATATTTTGAGATAGAGGACTGATCTTATAAAATACAACTTCTATAAAACATAATGGTAATGAAATAATTTTGTTTTTATGTATTCCAATGGTCTACCTTTACTTGTATTTGGCTTAATTTTCACTTAATCACAGGCTAATTAACATTGAAGCACGTTTAACTTATACACATTTTTCTGGTTAGTTATTTTTTAATATACGTTCCTAAAGAAATCACTATCACAGCACATTATATTGTTTTGTATTTATGATAATCTTGTAAAATTGTGTGTGTTTACTTTCCTAAGTAATTCTATAAACGCTATCTCTTTTTTGGAAATATATTTTAACGGAAAAAATTGGTAAATTTAATAATAAAATGTGCGAAATATAGCATGTCCGCTTTACTAGCGGAAGGTCTATAGCGAACTGCTAAAATTTGACTATGTTGGTGATAATGATAAAATGTATAGTTTTTAGTCTTGTGCCTGCTCGGTCATTTTCAAGATCGCTCCGTACTAGTTTATTTCAGACAGTGAACTAGTTGGTTATATTAGTTCTATTAGCGCTAGTACTTCTTATTAGTTTGTACACTTGTCCTTGATTAACTACTTACCGATTCTCGAGTTACGTTTACATTTGGTGTTGGCATCTTGCAAGTGTACGAAAACAGCTGTTAGATCGATTAACAATCAGCATTCAGAAACATTTATTTTAGTACAGTGCCAAGATATGTTTCCTAATCATTCATTGTTCGCAAACTACACAAGACTAATAGCTTTTAACAGCAAGTTAAATATACTTTAAATCATGATATCTGCTTTACGCCATCTACAGGTATAAAATACTAAATTTTTTTGAGGGAGTGTGTTCAATGCTAGCTATATGTTCACTGTATTACCTAGGCCTGGGCATGGGTGTTATTTTATTACTTTTTGAGCCAAATTTAGAATATATGGTATTTGGGTTGAATGTGATTTTCATAAACACATAATTTTTGTAAGTAGTTACATAATAATGGTCATATTTATTATTTATTTATTAATTCTTTTTTGTACACCAGAATATAGTTAAAACTAATTAAAGTATGTACAATAGGCGGTCTTATCACTCTGAAAGTGATTTCTTCCAGACAACCTTTGCGTAGAGGAATGATGCAAACAAAAGTTGCAAATAGAGGGGGGCATACAATATAATAATAAAAAAAAATATATTAATATAAAAATACATACAAATAAAAATAAGTGAAAGTTATATATAAAACATCATATAATAGATTAAATGAAAAGAGTATGAGAAAGGTAAAGTAATTTATCTAATAGCGTTCTAAATAATACGATTTAACAAGACTTTTGAAAGAGTGAAGAGATTTAGCACGATGAATATGAAGAGGTAAGGAGTTCCACAATCGCACAGCAGTTATGGGGAAGGATTTCTTGAAAAAGGAAGAAGAGTGCAAAGGTGTAGAGAGATAAATATTGACGGAGGATCGAAGGAACCGATTATGGGTAAGAGAAAGGAAGTGAGGTTTTTTAAATTAAGAGAAGTAGAAGGATTAAACAGCACACTATACAACGCAGAGAAAATGTGAGTATTCCTGCGAAGGCGGATCGGGAGCCATTTGAGCTGTTTGCGAAATTCGGAGATATTATCATATTTGCGAGGCCCAAATATAAATCTAATGCATAAATTTTGAATGCGCTCAAACTTATTTAGCTGCTCCTTGGTAATGTCAAGATAGAAAATATCAGCATAGTCACGGATAGGCAGAAGTACAGACTGGGCAAGCGTAACTTTAGTTGCTGTGGGAAGGAAATTACGTAATCTACGTAAAGAGCTTAACGCAGCAATCTTTTTTCTACTGACCTCATTAACCTGTGAGGTCCAAGACATACAGGAGTCAAGATACAACCCTAGGTTTTTAACCTTGTTACTATAGGGATTAGAGTGCAGTCTAGTATAATAGTATAATAGTATATATAGTATAATAGGGGGTAGGGAAGACCAGTCAATTTTACAAATTAATCGAGAACTACCGATGACAATGACCTGAATTTTCTTGGAATTAATCGTTAAACCATAACATTTACTCCAATTCGAAATACAAGTCAGATCAGCATTAATAGTATCAACTGCTTTAGATAGATCTTCAAGAGAGGACTGAGTATAGATTTGGAGATCATCAGCATACAAGTGGTAGGAAGAGGACAAATTATGACTTATAGAGTTAATGAAAATTGCAAAAAGGAGAGGAGACAACACGCCACCTTGTGGTACACCAGCAGCTGTAGTAGTCCAAGTGGAAAAAACCTCTTGCATCTGAATTCGCTGTCGGCGACCAAACAAGCAACTTCGAAACCAGTCAACTACAGTTGGAGATATGTTGAGAGAGCGTAGGATGCTTAACAAGATATCAAAATCTACAGTATTAAACAGACGTTACTAAAATCAAGCAACGTGAGAATGGTAAGCTTTTGTTTCTCCATACCATACCGAATATCATCAGTGATTTGTAAAAGTGCAGTAGTCGTACTAAGGCCAGGATGGAAACCGGATTGCAAGGGATTTAAAAGATTGTGTTTTAAAAGATAGGTGCTTAATTGATTGTGCACAAGACATTCTAGAATTTTGGAACAGAAAGGAAAAATAGAGATAGGTCTATAATCAGATAAACTACAGGGATTTGTCTTTTCGGAAGAGGAACTACAAATGCATCTTTCCAAGCTGAAGGGAAAAAAGCAGAATTCAGTGAATTATTCAGGATAGACGTGATTATAGGTAAAAGGAGATCAATGAGAGTGATGATCATTTTGCGACTAATGCAGTCACTACCAATCGAATTTGAATGGATGGAAATTATGGCTCTCTTAACGTCACAACTGTTAAATTGGCTAAAATGAAAAGCAGAGGTGTCTGGAGTGGGAGCTTTTGAAAGAGAATCGTAATGAAGTATTACGTTTTGCTTTATTGTTAATGCAAGATGAAGATGAGAAATGCAAATTAAGTTGATTGAGATCAAAGTTATGGTGTGTGAGATTTTATCGCCCAACTCCTAAGGACTTAGAAAGATATCATGTCAGGATCTTGTACTGATTCATGTATATGGCGTCGTTGTGCTTTTCTACACAGATTGTTGCAACGATTCCGTACTAATCTATACTTCTCTCTATTCAAATCGCTAGGAAGTGACTTGTATTTAGCTTTGGCACAATTTTTAATGTGGATGATTTTTTTTATATCATCGGTCAGCCAAGGAGAGGGAGGATGCTTTACACGCACTGGATGAACAGGAGCATGAATGTCGTAAAGCTGAATTAACAGAGAGTTGAACAAAGCAACCTGTTCATCAACAGTAGACGCATTGACGACTACACTCCAATCAATCTTTACAGCGTCATTTAAAAGCTGCTCCAAATCCAAGTGACTAAAGTTACGCTGAAGTAGTATCCTTGACTTAGCTATAGGGGGATGAGTTTTGTATGACAAGTATAAAAGGTCATGATAGGAAAAAGAATCAGCAGCATGTTGCCCAAATTTAAGAACATGGTCAGGTAAAGACACAAACATTATGTCGAGAAGAGAAGGGGCACAGTTCGGGAAAAAGTGTGTGGCAGAAGTAGGAAGAAGTTTTAAATTTGCTGCTTCAATAATAGATTTAAGTTTTATTAATCTAGCGTTGTTTTTTAAAAGACAAGTATTAAAATCACCCATAATAATACTGTGACAATAGATAGGTGTAAGATTGTCAAGAATATTCATAATAGATTAGAAGACATAATATCTGAATCTGACTCACAAGGTGACTGACATGTGGTTTGCTGATTGGAATTGTTCCTGTTGATGTTCACATTTATCCTGGGACTGTGACCGTTTACTGGATGGTGGTACTCCTCTATATTGCTTACATCTCCTGCCCTTTTTTTCTTTTTCTATTCTTTGGCTGTTTGGTCTTGCCCGTTCAGGGCTTCTATCTGGTCAGAATTTTATTTATTTATTTACTTTACTATATTTAATGATTACTTATTAATTTTTTATATATATTATACATCCCACCCAGATGAAAATACTAGATAAATATCTCAAGTAATAACAGTAATTAATATCGTTTTTGCAGTTAGTCCTTGTTCTTGGAGATTTACACATTCCACATCGATGCAGCAGTTTACCACCAAAATTTAAGAAGCTGCTCCTACCCGGGCGCATTCAACACATATTGTGCACTGGAAACCTTTGTACCAAGGAGTCATATGATTATCTCAAAACATTGGCTAGTGATGTACATGTAGTGAGGGGAGATTTTGATGAGGTAACATTTTATAGTATTTAAGGTTGTGTAGTTACTTTATGTTAAATAAAATAAGAGAAAATAGGGTATAAATGTCTTGGCACTGGTTGTGCGTGAGCAGGACCAGTGCATGTTGTTAGTGATGACATATTGGTCTAGGATGTAGTCTTTCACTGCTGACCATATGACGAAGCTTAAGGTGGTTCAACATCTGGTAAGACATTTAGGAAGTCTTTGTATACTGCGACAGCGGCAGCGACCCCGAACGTGAATTTAAAAGAAAATGTAAAGACTTACTGTTACCTGCCTTGCCAGACTAAAAATTCAAAATTATTATTTATTGTAATTATTACTAGATGTGGTGCTTTTACTTTGATTGATTAGTTTACCTTTTTGTTTTAGAGTTTATATGTTGTTTAGGTTTTTTTTTTCTCTTATATTGATGTATACACCTGTAAAGACATATCCTTTATCTAAAAATGTAGTACAGTAGAAACTCGATTATCCGGCCCTCAGTTATACGGATTCGCGATTATCCGGACTATCAACCGCGACCAATTAAATAATTAAGTCATATTGAGCCAAGTTACAAAGTGTTTAACATATGTACTACATATCGAATTTATGCAAGCTTGAACGTGTTGATACTGGCATTACCCCGACCTTGCCCTGCGGGATCGCGTTTCGTAACAAAAACTAAAACAATAACAAAAGTTTTGTTATTGTTTTAGTTAGCTAGCAATTGTCAAACTGTAAGAGAGTGGTGTTATGGCTTAAAGACAAAATAAATATTATTGATTCATTAAAAAAAGGAGAAACTGGTCGTAAGTTAGCTGATAAGTATGGTGTAGGTACATCCACAATAAGTGATATTAAGAAAAATGCCGATTCAATTTTGTTGTACACTTGCAATTGTGTGTAATCTAAGAAAATATGTATGTATGTACACAAATAAGTGCATACATTGTATATTGAAAAATGTATCTCTTAATAATTTCTTAATACACATTGATTTTCGTTGATATTGTTGTTTTTAATAAACACAACATTATGTATGTATGTACTACAAATGCACAAAACCCGCTTTTCTTCATACATTCGATTATCCGGATTTTCGATTATCCGAATCCCTAATGGCAACAATTAGTCTGGTTAATCGAGTTTCCACTGTATTACACTGTGTATCTATTTAAATAAATAAATATACTAGCCGATTGGCCGACTAGTCAAGGCCGAGCTGATCATTGCTTTGGGCGGAGTTTGGGTGGTATCGGCAATACCTGGGTAACTTTGTTGTCAGCTGATTTGAGTGGTGGAGTGGTGACAGAAAAAGATATCCTGAAATGTGGAATCTTGCAGATAAGAGTCTCTCTGTGTATTGCGAGAGACTTCCGAAGCTGGCAATATGTACAAAACCAAAAGAAATAGGATGCTGCCAGAAAGGGCAGTGTCTCCAGTGTTTTTACACCACCATTTGCCTCTAATATATATAATATATAATTTTATATTTTTTATTATAAGCAACTGAGATGTAAAAAAGTTATGCTAGGGTTATTTGTTACCCTAGTTAAATGGAGAATAACATCACTCACATTTTTAATCTAACAGTCTAAAATTGCCATTTTTGCCAAATAGTACAGTGAGTTTTCATTTTAATTCCAACCACCCTATGAATTATCGTAATACTCATATTGTTATTGTTTATTATGAATTATTAAAACTCGCATTTAGAATTCATTCGTTAATTATCATTACCTGTCTTCTTAATTTAAGTCCAATTGTTTACCAAATGAAAAGTTCGGTAAAAACTAATCTTAGATTATTTATAAAAGTTTTTATTTCTAAGCTACAAACTGTAAAGTTCTTATTCCTATAATACAAAAATAAAAATTATTAATATTGCATTTCAGTTATTTATTTGAAATATGAATAAAATATTGGTTGGACTAATTGGTGCTTTTTGCTGACTGTTATATGTTGAATTTATAATTTTATATAATAGTATGTAACTATTTCAATAAATAACATATAACTTATTTACGTATAAACTAAGTCTATTATACAAGTATGAGAACACACCCTAAAACTATAACTATTATTTACTTAAACTATAAATTCAAATGTATAATATATATCACTATCTGTGCCCTACTCACTATTTTTCACTTGTCCCACACAGAAACCTTTTAGTGAAACGCTTGAAGACTGCAATTTAATTTTTTTATTTATATTCAAAGATTTCACATTAAAATCTGTGCTAAATTCACAGTTTTAGTAGTAAAAAAGCCTTCATGAATTGTATCTTTTTAATTTATTATTCTTATTTTCTATTAGATGAGTAGTCGGTAATTGTGTAACTCTGGAACGATTTTTCCAATGGAGATGTTTTTTTTTGCTCGGATCTTGGTTCATAGCTATGCTGGTAGGCTAGATGTGCTGTAAAAAGTATGGATTGAAACTCATTTTGCCACTTGTGGGCAGAGAAGAGTGCTCGTGTGGACAGAGCAACAACTGCTGAGCCAATTAATATTAATATGTTGTGTTTAAGCATAAAGAGCCATGGTAGCTCAGATGGTTAGCTCTCGCTGTAAATTTCACAATATGTGAGTAACCCAGGTTTGATCCCTGGCGGCACCAATGAAATTATGAAAGGGGCACATTAATATGTAAATATGTGTGTGTCATATGGGCCTGTGGGCCATAAATATTTATAAAAAAAGCACTATTATAAATAGAAAAATGATGTTTTTCCTTGTTTTTCGTACAACTTGCTTAAAACTTAGTAAGTTTTTAAAATTCTGGTAATACCGTCATCAGTGATGGTAAGTTTGAAAGTGTATCACCAGATGGTATTGTTTCTTGAAGGCTGCCAGTGCTATGTTAGTTTTCATATTTAATTGAATTTTACATTTTATGTAAATATTTTTTTTATTTATTTACTAAAAAGATTACATGGAAAGAATCATATCTCAATACTTAAAAGTAGCCTCACAGATCGGATGGGGTTTTTTATACATATTGTATGATCTTCACTCATTACTTACCACTTATCCACTACCTCATATCACTCCTAGGGTGTCATAAGTGGCGACAGAGGGATACTAAAGCGGGAGATGACGGCAGCACCATCCTCCTAGCTAAAGAAAATAATAAAAAACTACCAAAAATAATTTTTCAGACCTTTGTTCAGCAGTGCACTTTTGATAGGCTACATACATCTCCTGATCCTGATGTAGCCTACAATTAGCAGGAGCCCGCAATAGTTTTTAAATTCCAATGATGAATATATTGACAGTATATTGAAAAGATACTGTCATAATAATTTTCTTTAATACAACTTTCAGAATTCTACATACCCAGAACAAAAAGTGATAACAGTGGGTCAGTTCCGCATTGGCTTGATTCATGGCCATCAAGTAGTACCGTGGGGAGATGAAGAGTCCCTGGCCTTAGTGCAACGACAGCTTGACGTCGATATTTTGATATCTGGCCACACGCACCGATTCGAAGCTTATGAACATGAAAACAAGTTTTATATCAATCCTGGTTCAGCGACTGGAGCCTATAGTCCACTTTTCAGGTATATTCAACATTTTGTTAACCTTTTTTGTTTACGTGACAGGACCATGCTGTAACTATTTTATGGTTGTAGCATGAATGGCTTGACTCGGGGAAGGATCACACTCTCATAAAATATCAGCGTGAATTTATTTATTTTATTTATTTATTTAACATATTATACATGATAAAAAGGATATAATATGGTACAACATAAGCTTAATGAAAAACTTTACCGTGTACCACAGACCGCCGACATAATTTTTTTTTAAATAGCTACACCTTAATCTACAAAAATATGTTTAACGCAACACTATTAAACACTAAACAGCAATTGGCACGGTCAACACGCGGTAAATCGGCAATACATACCTAGTTAACTCATAGTGAACAAGAAAGGTGTGAGTCTTGCCACCGCCCACTTCACTGCGTCAAAAACCGGTCGTTCCTGCGTTGCATATAGAGGGGGTATCAATTAGTTAGTTACTTAATATTTAATAGTAAACGATTATAATGATTATTCTTAGGTTGTATATCATATAGGTAAATATAGGAAATATAGTTAGTGGTGATTATAGTATTTAATTTTATTATTTTTTAATTCTGAAATATGATATATACAATTCATATAATAGTTTTTAATTTGTGTTTAATATTTTTATGATTAATTTCATTTTGAAAAGATATTGGTAAATGATTAATTAAATTCGGAACCATGTATTCTAAAGTATGTTTTCCGTATAAATTATTATAATTAGGTTTATCTAATTTTGGTTTGGCCACACTGCGGGTTTTAGAATAGTTAGAAATGCCATATTTTTTTAAATCTTCGTTAAAAAATTCTTCATTTAAGAGAGTATATTCTACTTTTTTTATGCACCGGTATAATTTTGCAGTAATCGAATAGGTTATGGTAATCAGAATCTCTGTGTAAGTTTTTAATTTGTTCTGGGACTATAGTTTTTAAGATGCGTAGTTGCAATGAATAAATGTTATCTAAATGTGATTTATAAGTTCGTCCATAACTCGACAAGCCGTATGAAATTTTAGATTCAGCCAGGAATTTATATAATTGTAGCAGAATTATATAAGGGACTTTATACTTAATTATGGAGAATTTTACTAATATGCTTCGAAGTCTATTACACACATCCTCAATATGATGTTTCCAGTTGAGTCGACTATCTATTATAAGTCCTAAGTAAGTTTGAGTTTCTACCGACTCTAATTCTGCACAATGACAATTGAGAGTCAATTGTCCTTTGTGAAAAAATGAATTAGTAGCTCAAAGCTGTTATATTTCTAATGGTGTGAGAACCAGAGAGAGAACCTTCTTACTGTAAATGAGGCATTTCATTTTAGTTCTCAGGGGTGATAACATATCTGCATTTTGATTCTTAATCGACGCTTGATGCAGATTATGTCTATGGGTCACAGTATCCATTTGTCATCAAATGATCAGTGTGCTAGTTTTTAGGGTTCCATAGCTACGTAACAAGGACCCCTTATAATTTCGCCATATCCGTCTGTCCGTTCACGGCTGTACTCAGAGACCCTAGGTGCTAGAAATCTGTAATTTGGCATAGTTATGGATATTAATCACGCCTACAAAACTGTGTGATAAAATCTTAAAAAACATTTTTACCTTGGGTACTCCCATACCGGAGGATGACTTTTTTCCCCCCCTATATATTTCATTGTGTGGGGTATCATTGGATATGTCTTAAAAACACTGGGGGTACGGGCGAACATCTTTTCGATCTAGGGGTCCGTTTACGAAATATTTAGCTTTAAAGTGGTATTTTTCATTAGAGTCATGTGTATTATTTTTTTGCAGTTAGTCTTCTTCTCCCTTCTTCTTCTTCTTCCCTTCTACATAATAAACCGCTATGTTTGTAAATGTGACAAGTATACATGTTAGTGGTATATATTAGAGATGGACCGAATATTCGTTTTATATTCGGTATTCGGCATATTCGGCAGCTTTAACGAATATTCGTATTCGGCCGAATAAGTGATATTTTAATAAGTGATACTTAAAGTGTCCACTGTATTGAAATGTATGAATTGAGTAATGCCATGTCTTTCATAATTTTACTGTTGAAAATATATTTTATTTATGGGTTAAATCTACTTGTGTACATTTTAATTTAAATAGCCTCACGTATCATCCTTGGCAGGAATCGGTGTTCTTTTGCGAGGTTTTGTGGTTTATCAAATCTGATGTAATGGTGGGGACGATCTTGAACATGTTCACAGACGTCTGTATTAATTTTACACACAGACGTCTGTGAACATGTTCAAGATCGTCCCCACCTTTACATCAGATTTGATAAACCACAAATCGTCGCAAAAGAACACCGATTCCTACCAAGGATGATACGTGAGGCTATTGAAATTGAAAAACATCCTAATTTCAATAGAGAAGATGGTTGGGTGCTGCCATCTGCTTGGGATCCTATAATTAACAAAATTAAACCCAAACCCAAGCATACCACTACAAGACTTCAAGATACTGCAAGCTCGTTTTGCGTAAATCGGACAGAAAAATTAATATCAAAAAACTGAAGGTAGCCGGGCTAACTATGGCATTATGACGTCAAATATCTCAGTCCCCCCTCGTGACCATGGGTGCTCTAAAGCAGCCGAAACGTCGGGAATTAAAAATAAGTAAAATAAATTAAATAAACGCGATAGAATCCGTAAAATTAGTTTTTATTCAATGTGTAGTGTTCGCGTAAATTTAAGAAATCATAACATATTACAATTTATCCTAAATTATTAAGACTTTATTTCTGCCTCTAAATTGGTTTGGCATCTCTCTAACCTTTTTCACTATGTAATAGTTACAGTAGTAATGGTCCTAGTTTGAATGGTAAAAGTGGCATTATTACAATATTGGCTATTGGTAGAATGTCACCTTGTAAAAAATTGCGACTAAGTTTAGTAATGCCCACAACGCGGTAATCGAAATTGGCAACTATTTGATTTTCGAGGAAAGTGTCCCTTTCGTGTTTATACATCTTCGAAACCGGACAGATATGGAATGAAAGTTGTGGCCATATGTGATGCTAAAACATATTATATGTTTGACGCAATTCCTTACATAGGCAAAGTAACCGAGGCGAAGACGCTGGCAGACTACGTCACAAAGTTAGCTGAGAGCATCAAAGGTTCTGGACGAAACATAACCTTTGATAATTGGTTCACCTCGGTGCCTCTTGCAGACCAGTTACAGTTACAGTTACAGCCTATATACGTCCCACTGTTGGGCACAGGCCTCCTCAAATTTCATACAGGGTTTTAGGGCAAGGAAGTGTCTGCCACGCTTGCCCCAATGCGTGTTGGCAAACTTCACATGCCTTTGAAATATTTTTTTTTATTTTTCAGGCATGCAGGTTTCCTCACGATGATTTCCTTCGCCGCCGAGCACGTGGTAAATCAGTACTTAAAATTGCAATTAACAATTTCAATGGTGCCGGCGGAGGTCAAACCCGGTTTGCTCGCTTAATGTGGAATTTACAGCGAGCGCTAGCTAGCAGACCAGTTACTAAAGGAATATCGACTGACTTGTATTGGAACTTAACTTTAAAAATAAACGTGAGATACCTTGAGAGAACAAGAGATAGGTGGCAGCATCTTATTGATAACAGCGCAAAATAATAAAAAACTGCGGTGGCCAACCAGATTGCCAAACGTGAATACTACTTCTGATGTCTAATAATGATCAGCAGTGGATAGCCCTATCAAAAGTAAAAAGTAGCAGCCTAGATACATCCCACTACTGGGCACAGGCTGCACCGACTCTTAGGACAAAAAGTAGTTGATTGAGTTGTCTCAAACGCTAATAAATTAACTAAACCAATTTTTTTTTTTCAGAAATCCAACACCCTCCTTCGTGCTTATGGATATCCAGAGTGCGACAGTTGTCACATACGTATATAAACTACTAGGCGACGATGTTAAAGTAGAAAGAATTGAATATAAAAAAGCATAGTATATATATATATATATGTATCATGTTATTCATTTAATATATTATAATACATTTAATGTTAAGTTACACGTAAAACATAAATGTAAATAAATTAAAGGGTGCGATTTCGTTTGTTTGTTATTGTTGCCAGTGTGCATTACAGATAAAAAATAATGATTGTAATATCTAAGTTAAAGTGATATGATAAATGTCAAATTAGTTTGTGGTGGGCTTTTGAAGCCGTCAGCATTTGCTTAAAAAAGCTACTCAATTTCCAAAATGTTTGTAATACACATGATTCCATATTTCCTAACTCAATTTATGTAAGTTGATAAGTATTTGTTTTATTTTATGTAAACTCGTAAGCATGTGTATAATCAATGATATATAATGTATATTATAAACAATGTTATACACAAATTGTAAACGATTTTATGCTAAAAAATATGTAATATATTGATTTTATATTAGTTTTTCTTAATATACGCAAATGTAGATTTTATTTTTATTCTTAAATGGGAGATCGGCTATCTGTTATTACATTAATAATCACAAACTGTAATAGTGTAGACCTAGATAGAAAGGATTTTGTGCTGTGGGTGGGACTCACGGCATATCGAGTTTTAAGTATTTCTGTGGCATACAAAATATATATGATAATTATAGATTCAGGCGTTACTTTGCGGAAATCCATTATGATAAAAATATTAATTACTTCGCAACCTTCCGCTAACTAAATACAATGTTGTGTCTTACATGGATTGAAGAGCACCTCCCGCTCTCCCTCAATTGCATGCACTAACTCCGTCACCACTAGTCCCAACACCACTACTCCCGGCACCACTACTATTCCAACACCACTATTCCAACACCACTATTTCAGATAAGACACACCATCAACGACAATACGACAAGTGTTTCGCCTCTACACGATGATGTAGACTCAGGTGATGTAAACTCTACGGCGGCTGACCGCTACGGTAATATTTTTATAAATATATACGAGTTTAAAAAAAATTAAGATGGGGCCAACGAGGTTCAACTGATGGTGACTACCGTCGCCCATGAACAGCAAGGGAATTGCCGATACGTTGCCGGCCTTGTAAAAGTTATATGATAGCTGTTTCCACAAAGTATAAAGGAAGAATACTTCGGGAAAATCGCACATCGCTGGACCGCCAAGCATCCAGAGGGAATGGATTGTATAGAAAATTTTGATGCAATGTGCAATGATGGAATTTGGCGTCTGGAATTAAGCCCAAAAATTTCTCGGAGTAATGCCCATATTGAATTCGATAAAATTACATGAGCCAGTGAATTAAGACAATCAGTAGGAACTCAGCCGTCGATTATACGAGCCGTTTTAATCCGGATACGGTCAAGTAGAAGAATCTGGCACTGGGATGTCATGGCCCAGAGATGAGACAAGTATTTCCTGTGAAATCGATTTGCGCTTTGTAAATTTGCATGCGTGCCGGCACCCACCTTTTTATAGGCCAATTTGGCCTTCCCTTCCAAGTGATCGCGGAACTAAACTTCATTAGATATGTCGACGGCGAGGAGTCCGATGCTGTCTGAGTCAACAAGGGGAGTGTCCTGAAATTGAGGAAAACTGATTGAAAAATAGGGTTCCTTTTAGCGACTAAACTCACAAACATAACTTCTGAGGGTTTAACTGGACTAGATTTAGTCCCCCCCAATACGAGACTTTAAGTCTTTGTTTAGTCTATGACTCGGCTTCAGACACAAGTTTGTAGACACATAAGTAAAAACGCGTGGAGTTTCATCACGGGTCGATTTTATGACCCACCTATATCGATGACGTCGGTAGGTTTTTATCTAAATTTAGCGATTAGCCCGGCTCCGCACGGGTGATTTGTAGATCTCGACAGTAGCGCCACCTACCGGGTCCAATTATGAATCTTAAACCATCCAGGTATCCACTTAAACACACAAAGAATTCTTCAAAATCGATCCAGCCATTCTCAGCGATGATCGTTCATACATGCGGCAAGTGATTTCTATTTATATAGATATTAAAATGGAATGCTCGTTGACAGTCCACGTGTCCGCTTCCCGCTACTCAGTATGAAATGCAGCAGCGCTAAGATGCCATTTTGTGCACATTCCCCGGAAGCACAGTCTTCCTTCGTTTCTATCCACCTCTGCGTGCTGCTGTGAACGTTGTTACATATTAAACATAAACTCTCACGTTTGTCATCCAGAGGGACTATCGCTTTAATATCCATATCACCCTCGTACCTCGGAAAGCACGTAATGCCTTTGGTCCTGTGCCTGATCTCTGCATGTATCGGTTTACCGTCCCATCGGACCACGAGAGTAAGCTAATAAAGAGTGCACCTGTGCTTGCGCATGCATACACTTAGGCACTTCCTGCCCTGCGCCGATGGCTGGTCTCCATTGAAACTGGCTGCCGTGACTGAAATACAATCTGGAGGACATTATTACCTACGGCATACATGCTCGTCAGTTATAGGTACTTTTATTTTGGCCCGTCTTCAAAATAAACGATTAGAGTCGATAAAATTCCGCTTCGTACACCTTCCGAGCAAATTTCGAAAGCAAATGCCACGTAATCAAAAGATAAGTTCTCGCGAGCGGGGTGGTAAAAGATAATGATGTGTGGGAAATATAAAGGGATTGCAGTATGTACAGTACACGAGCAAATACTTGTAACAATATCTTATAAATATCGTGGGACCAATCGTGAAGTGCGAGAATGGTCATCTTGGCCTTTATGAGTACTGTCTGGAATAAGTTCGTGTTCGTAAGTTTTTTTACTTATTTAATTTTTTTGCCCTGTAATATTTTTATATGTACCCTTACAATATGCGTATCGTGTTTTTCATGCCACGTGATAAGATTGGGGTAAAGTATACCTTACATCATCCCTATACGTAGATGGTAGATCATGTTCGTATAAGGTTATTGTATGTATTTACAGCGGCTGCACTAAAAGTATCGGGAATGGAATATTTCCATTGTTCCTGTCATATTAAAATCTTTTTAATTGAAAACTCCTTGGTTTTAAAAATCGAATACCATTTATTTATTTAAAAAAAGATTCTCGGTCTTGTCACAAGGTTTTGTCAAACTTGTTTAGTCGTTGAGAAAATGGAATTGACTCGAGAAAATTAAAGAGCGATGATTTATTATGACTTATGACTTTCGAAATGGTTTAACACAAAAACAGTGTGTTGCCCGTATGATTTCTGCATTTGGTGATGAAGCCCCATCCAAAACCACAATTTATCGCTGGTTTGCTGAATTTCAACGTGGACGTGTCAAGCTCAGTGATGATCCCCGTCAAGGTCGTCCAAAAACTGCAGTCACCCAAGAAAACGTTGATGCTGTGCGTAAGCTGATTGAGGAAGATCAACATGTGACATACCGAGAAATTCAGGCAACTTTAGACATTGGCATGAGTCAAATACAAATAATCTTGCATGAACAATTAGGTGTAAAAAAGTTGTTTTCCCGATGGATACCACGTTCGCTCCGTGAAGAGCAAAAAGCGGCTCGCGTTACTTGGTGCGTCAGAACTCTGGAAAGATTCCACGCAGGATCCTTAAATGCTGTATACAACATCGTATCGGGTGACGAATCCTGGATATATGCGTACGAACCCGAAACAAAAAACCAGTCACGAGTTTGGGGGTTTCCGAAAATGAGTTAAAGCCAACAAAAATTGTACGTTCACGGAGTGTTGCAAAAAAAATGGTGGCCACGTTTGTCACCAAAACCGGCCATGTTACGACTATTCCTCTTGAGGGACAAAGAACGGTTGATGCAGAATGGTATGCTAGCATTTGTTTGCAACAGGTCGTTTCTGAACTCCGTAAAGAGAATTGCAACCGCCGCATCATCCTCCATCACGACAATGCGAGTTCTCACACCGCACACAGAACAAAAGAGTTTTTAGAGCAAGAAAACATAGAATTATTAGACCACCCGCCGTATAGCCCCGACCTAAGCCCTAATGATTTCTATACTTTCCCTAAAATAAAGAATAAATTGTGTGGACAGAGGTTTTCATCACCTGAAGAAGCTGTGAACGCTTACAAAACGGCCATTTTGGAGACCCCAACTTCCGAATGGAATGGTTGCTTCAATGATTGGTTCCATCGTATGGAAAAATGTGTCAAATTTCGCGGAGAATACTTCGAAAAGCAATAAATACATTTTTAAATAGTAATGTTGTGTCACTTCCTTGATTCCCGAAATTTTCAGTGCCGCCCTCCATTATATGTAATACGTCTTTTTCGTTTTAGGTATTTTTTTGTATTCTGTTTGTGTAACACTGTTACGTTAGACATGATACGAAAAATTATATCATCTTGATCTTTATACGTCGTCTATAAGAAAATATGGTAATATATAAAATATGTGTATTAAAGCTGTTTTTTTATTTTATATGCTTAACCTGGAACCTCTTGGAACCTTTTTTTTAATAGGATAGGGAAACGAGGTCATAGTCCACCTGATAGTAAGTGGTTGCTGTGGCCCATAGACATCTACATCTATCCTCGATTACGAATCAAAATGCAGATGCGTTGTCACCCGTGAGAACTAAGATGGAATGCCTCGTTTCCAGTAAAAAGGGTCTCCGGTTCTCTACACTCACCATACGAAACACAGTAGCATTAAGCTACTATTTGACGCTGGTATTCTGTGAGAGCGTGGTCCCTCCCCGGTCGAGCCGACCCATTCGTGCTACAACTTACTACTAATATAACTGCAGCATGGCTCTATCACATAAAACCTCCTTGGTGGTAGAGTACTACTCCGGAGGCGTGGAGCAGAAGTGCGGTGGTCTTGTTCTACAACAAAGGCGACAACGCTTTCATGAAGAACTATAGACCGATTTCCCTTCTGAGCCGCGTCTACGTGCTGTTTTCAAGAATCATTACCGTACGAATCGTCTCGCACGCAGACTCGACGACTTATAGCCTACCGAACAAGCCGGTTTCCGAAAAGGTTTTAGCATCAGACGACATACATACCCTTCGGCAAATTGTACAGAAGTCCGAAGAGTACAATCTGCCACTTTGCCTGGCGTATGTGACTATGAGGAAACTTTGATTCCGTCGAAATTTGGGCGGTGCTACAGTCCCTTCAGCGGTGCCAAGTTGACTGTTAGTATATGGAAGTGCTGAAGTGTTTGGTTGATGAAGGCTACGATGACTATCCGAGTACAGAACCAGAGTACGAAACCTATCCAACTGCAGAGAGGTGTGAGACAGGGTGACATTATATCCCCGAAACTCCTCACCGCTGCATTGAGACGTTTTCAAGCTACTGGACTCACATTCACCTTCGATTTGCCGACGATATAGTCCTTATGGCAGAATCGCTGGAGGACTTAAACACTATGCTCAATGACCTCAATAGTGCCTCCCAACGGATAGGTCTTAAGATGAACATGCACAAAACAAAGATCATGTTTAATGTCCATGTCACACCTATGCCGGTAGTTGTTGGGAGCACTATGCTCGAAGTTGTTGACGATTACGTTTATCTGGGACAAATAGTCCGACTAGGTAAGTCCAACTTCGCCCGAGAGGTCAATCGACGGATTCAACTCGGCTGGGCAGCGTTTGGGAAATTACGACACATCTTCTCGTTAGGTATACCTCAAAATCTGAAAACTAAATTGTACAACCAGTGCGTGTTGCCAGTGATAACTTACGGATCCGAGACGTGGTCCTTCACTGCTGGCCGTATGGGGATGCTCAAGGTCGTTCAGCGAGCTATGGAGAGGGCTATGCTCGGGGTTTCGCTGCGTGATAAACTTAGAAAAGAGGATATCCGCAGTGGAACTAGAGTGACCGATATAGCACAATGTATTAGTAAACTGAAGTGGCAATGGGCTGGCCATATAGCTCGAAGAACCGTCAACCGATGGGGAGACAAGGTTCTCGAGTGGCAACCTCGTACCGGTAGGCGTAGTGTAGGGCGACCCCCCACTAGATGGAGTGACAACCTGGTAAGATATGCAGGAAGGTGATGGATGCAGGTGGTTCAGGACCGTGCTTCGTGGCATTCCTTGGAGGCCTATGTTCAGCAGTGGACTTGTGAAGGGCTGTAATGATGATGAACCTGGAAACTGAAATGTGGCGTATCATATATAAAGTACTGTGTGGGATGTAGGTGTAATAAAAATACCGGTATTTATATTGAAGGTTAGGTACTACACCGAAATAAATATAATTTTAGTTGACTTGTGTCGAAAAAAGAAGTGCCTCATTGGTCTAGTGGTCGTAAACGTGTTTGTAAATCACGAGGTCTCGGGTTCAAGTCCCTGATCGGGTCAAAAAATAATTTATTGAGTTTTCCTGTCAAGAAGTTATCAAACGTAGCCGGTGCAAGCAAACGAAAGCACGTAATGTTTGCGTTCCGTCAGATTAAGAGAGTGAGGGAATTGAGAGTGCTCTTGTGCTTGCACATACATTTGTGCACTGTAATCCTGTCTGCGTAAATGGCTAGTCTCTATTGAGATTGGCCGCCGTGACCGAAATTCGGTTTGGACGACATTATTATTAACTTCATGTGAGAGGAACGAAAATCCAAAGATAGCTGGCAAGAGTAACTCCAGTTTATAAAGTAAGCAATAAGCAGGAAAACTAGTTTTCTGTCTACTTTAAAAAACTTTAACCCATTGACTTATATTTAACCGCACCCCACACCTCAAACCAATTAAGAAAAGCATAATACGTACACCAATAACATGGTTTTATGTGAATATGTGTGCGTCCAGTAATAGACTTATGAGTTGATAAAGAAAGAAAGAAAGATGAGAGCACGAGTGCGTATCAAAAAGTTGAGAATGGTCTCGGTATCACTTGAAATGCAATTGGTGTAGCTACGGTCTATCTTTTTTATTGGTTTGAGCTCCAATGAATGTGTGGAGGATACAAGGAATTTCTCCTGCATCGCGAAAGGGGTTCGGTTAAATGTTTAGTTTCTAATCGATTATCTTTAGGTCATAGTATAGAATAAAATCATTGTTAATTCAATATAGATTATATGTAATACTTGATATATATATATATATATATTGTTGAAAGTCATTTTTTCCTTCTCTCTGTCTCTGTCCTGGGAAGAACCAGCAAGAAACCCTGCGGGACTTTATTTTAAAAAGCACGATTTACAATATAATATTTCATACAATTGTTGTGAAAACATTAAAAAACGGCATGGTAGCTACCACCTCATTCCCAGGGGTTATTATCAACCATTTAGTAGTATAATAACTCTTACTAAACAATTTCTGCTTAATAAATTAAACCTTTTGATAGTAGGATAAGGTCTGCACATTTTCCGGGACTTTGTTGTAAAAGCGTATACATTGCCCTGTCAATGGATTACTGGTTCTGTGGTGGTAGGTGGACGTGTATAGAGAAAAGTTTGCACATTCTGCCCTATACACTACCCCATGGAAGGAATTAGATCTTACAAGGAGTAACTGATATAACTAATTTGTGCTTGTATGTTTCTAGTATTTACAGAATGTACACTATTTAAAAAAAATACTATTTTTGTTTTTGTGTACATACATTAAAATACATACATACATACAAATACTTGCAGTTTTCGCTGATCACAGCTAAAAACCCTGCTGTGCTAAAGAGTAAAAAAAATACGTTACACCTAACTGACCAGTACATAAGTATGAACATAGGTATTTTGAGACAAGACACTGGTAATGGGACTAGAGGGAATGAAGATGGGCAGATTTCTCCGGTGCAATAATGGTACCGCGGAAAAGGATACCCTTCCTTTCTACAATAGGGAAGGCCTAGTCTAGAAGTAAACTTTTAAGAGCTGAAGAAGAAGGAATTCAGGTTCAACGTTTTAAAGAATTTTCAGCCATCTGCCGATCGCTAGAGCTTCATCAGTTAGCGCGGTGTGCTGCGTACAGGTGAGGAATAGAATATCTTTTCAAAATAGATTATATAAAATATTTATTAAAAGTTATTTTTTCTTTCTCCCCTGCTTCATAAAAGCCTCTGTCCAGGGAAGAACCAACAAGAAATCGGGTCTTTTTACCCGACTGCCAGAGAAGAAGGGTAAATATTTTTTTGAGTGTATAAAATATGTATGTTCTTTTTGTTATGGCACCTATCACGTTATTTCCGCAGATCCCTGGTTGACTGGGGAGAATGCCAAAAGGCATTAGGTTCTCCCTTTGTAATTCTTTTAATTAACGTGTACAGTCAAAAATGAATAAATAAATAATATTTATGTATTTCTATCGCACGCTGTGTAGTGTCAAACTTTTGATGGATTATAACATACGGGTGTTGTTAGATTCCTTTTAGTTGTGGAAGGACGTAGGGTCGGTACATGTGATACTTATATCAATTTTTCTTTTTTTAGTAATTTCTAATTTTCCTATTACGTATACGCTTTTTTATAACCGTTTTAACCAATAGACTTGTTTTCAGTGGAATTTTTGTAACAAATTATTTTTAAATAGGTTGTAAGTGATCACCTCATTCTTGGGGGTTATTATCAACTATGTATTGCTTAATACTGTATGTAAAACGAGTAGGTGACCCTCTGTTAAAGTTTTTGTTTCGTAAAAACAATCTTTGATGGCTTTATCAAAGATTTTATATATTGCATACACTTTGTATATTTTTTGGGACTGTTGTAAAAGCGTAGATATACATTGTCCTATCTATGGATTACTGGTTCTGTGATGGTAGGTTGACGTATATAGAGAAAAGTTTGCACATTCTGCTTTATACACTACCTACTTCTTACTAATTAGGGCTACTAGCCCTGACCTTTCCTAAACTCTCATGTTAATCTATATTTTGCAATTCCGTTACCATGTTATGGGAGAGAGTGTTTGGGCGTTCGTTTACCTGCATTTACCAGGCTAATAGCAGTAATAAACACTTCTACTTACTTCTTTTAAAAAAAAATTAAGTTAAATATCACGCAGTATCAGTCAGTGACGAAAAATGGGGGAGGCCTATGTTCAGCAGTGGAATTTTGATAGGCTGTAACTATTAAGTGATTTAAATGAACACCTTAATACTAAAGTAAGCGCTTTATTTCTAGATTTTGGATTATATTAATGGATTAAGTAAATTTTATACTAAATTGAATACAACATTTATTTATAATTTAATTTTAATTACAATACTTTATTGCACAATTGGCGGACTTAATGCCTTAGGGCATTATCTACCAGTCAACAACGAGCTAAGTAGAGAAACTTAAGCTTGTGACATAAAAACATGAAAATATGTATACATGAATATACGTGGTAGAGCCTTGCTGCAGCTATATTAACAGTATAGCTGTAGCACGAATGGGTCGGCTCGACCACGAGTCAGGACCACGCTCTCACAGAATACCAGCGTAAAATAGCAGCTTAACGCTACTGTGTTTCGTATGATGAGTGTAGAGAACTGGAAACCCTTTTTGCTGGAAACGAGGTATTCCATCTTGGTCCTCAGGGGTGACAATGCATCTGCATTTTGATTCGTATTTGAGGACAGATGTAGATGTCTATGGGCCACAGTAACCATTTACATTCAGGTGGACTGTGTGCTCGTTTGTCACCCTATCCTATAAAAATATAAAACAAACATAACTTACTTATAAATATATGTTACTACAAATAACCTAAATAAGTATATAACATACACAATTTTTAAGTAATACATAATACACACACCTTAAGCATACTTACATACGAACATATACAATATCAACATATTTAATTTATAATATCAACATAAACGGAAATCAACAGAGGTCGGTTTTCTAACGTGTGGAGGTAATTTATTCCAAAGTCTTCAGTAGCGAAAGACTGAGCCATAAATTTGGTAACGCGAGGAAAAACACAAAGTAGTCCCTCGGAGGATCGCAGGTTAGCTACGATCGTGAAAAGAACCCGAATATTGAAACTTGCATTTCAGGTATTGGGGCGCACATGGATCGTAAAGGATTGAAAATAGTATACGAAGAATTCTGATGCATCAGAATTATTTTATTATTCATTATATTCAATTATTACTCATTAAAACCGATAAGTAAAAAGTAAACATTAATATAGCAGCGTAGATCTGAGATATTGTTGCGTAGGAAGAAGCGAAAGGCACGTTTATTCAATTGTATTCGTGTGCCAGATGATTGATCACATACAGATTAACTAATGGCCTGTTTGTTGCCTACGTGACTGCGGTGAGTAGAAATTTGGCTGTATGATTCGAAGCACGTTGCTTTTTTGCCTTTTTAAGAATTTATTATATTATTATTATTTTTTGGGTATCTATATAATTTTCAAATCTGGTTGGGATCTATAAATATATAAAGTTAAAATGAAAATATAAATATACATAAGTATCAATAAAATAAAATAAATACAAAAAATACATAAATAAATAAGATCCAACCAGATGGAAGCCCTCGGCAGAGGAGACCAAACGGCCGAGGGTTAGGGGGAAAGGGAAAGAAACCGGCGGACGATGCGGGCGGTATTGAGGAGCACCGCCTTCTTCGTTTCGGAGCGGTCCGTCACGAGGGAGTCCCAGTCGCCTCAGATGGCCCGAGAGGCTGGCTGGGATTAGCTCAGTTCGCAGACACGACTACAGGAATAATTTCGGTCGGCAGACCACCCCACATGTCGGTCATCTCGTGAGCCAGGTCCAGATATTTCGTTTGTTTGTCTGTTTCGGCTTTCACGAGGTTCTCGTCATACGGAATGGTAATGTCGACGAAAAATATCCTTGACTGTGCCCGGTCCATCAGCACAATATCAGGCTTATTTGCAAGAATAGTCCTGTTTGTGATGATGGTCCGGTCCCAGTAGAGCCTGGCGCGGTCATTTTCGAGCAGGGCTTCGGGCAAGTACTTGTAATACGGCAATTTTCGGTCCACGAGACCGTATTTCAGAGCGAGCTCCTGGTGTAGAATTCTGGCTACTAGGTTGTGCCTGTGCAAGTACTCAGAGTTAGAAAGCGCCGAACAACCGGAGATGACATGCCTAAGTGACTCCCCGGGATGGCGACAAGCTCGACAGATGTCGACGGTGCCATCATTTAGGATGTATCTCCGATAGTTGTTGGTCTTAATAACCTGATCCTGTATTGCACAGACGAAACCCTCGGTTTCCCCCGAAGAGGTCACCGAAAGGTAGCCAGTTGAGGGAGGCGACTGTATCTACGAAGGGCTCATGTAGAGCCCCGTAGTACCTCCCGTGGAGCTCCTTCTCCTTCCATACGTTCTCCCGGTCGGAAATTGCTAAGCACTGCCGGGTCCTGCCATTGCTCGTTGGCTAAGGATAGAGGGGTAAGCCTAGTTTATTATTTAATAGTTTGTAGTTTCTTAAATATTTTTATTATTGTTTTAAAGACTTGAACATCGTAAGCGAATATTTTAATATTCAAATAGATATTACACTTACAATTACTGTTAATATGTATATGTTATTCTCAATCATTTGTAATAGGTAGCAAGCAATATTCCTTATAATATCAAAATTGCAGAGGTTTCCGAACAAAGTTACACACACATATATGAACATTCTAAACAGTAACTATGTCATCGTACTCACCGAGACTTGGCTGATATCGGAAATTAGCAACAATGAGTTTATCGATCAACGCTAGGTTTTGTGTGCATAAACTAGATGGCGGCGGTGTTATAATTGCGGTATTGCGTACCCTCAGATCATCTGAGTTAAATCTGTCCTTGAATAGTGTAAATGTTTCATTGCACAACCTAATCGAACATGACGTCATCAAAATCCTTATTAAGCAATCCTCAAAGCGCCATGTCTTCAGTGCTGCTTACATGGGGTATGTACAAAACACCCTCTATCGTATACGAACTTCACTTTGAAACTTTACAAGAGGTACTGTGTGATCCTAATTTGGATTGTTTCTATATTTTGGGCGACTATAATCTCCCAGATGTAACTTGGACACGAGAAATCACAGACGCCTTACATGGCTGTGGAGTAGGCTCATCCGTTACCTTTAACCTATTATGTAATTTAATCCCATTTTTGGATGCTGCACAATACAACTACGTAGTGAATACCAAAAATAAAACCGCTCGTGTAAGATATCGGCCGCTTTAAGTCCCCTATTTCCTGTTGACGCATATCATCCACCCTTTGTTTGTGATATAGCTCTCAATGTTGATATTGTTCCAATGAAAAACGGGTTGGCTCAAAGGTACAATTTTTATAAGTCCGACTACACGCACATCAACCGCAAAATAGAGTCCACTGACTGGGATGAAATATTTATTCCACTGGGATCTGAAGAAGCACTTAGCGCATTTTATGGAATAATTGACGAAATTATCAAACAACACACGCCATTTGTTGGCTCCAGAACCTCTGCTTTTCCGGTCTGGTTTTCGAAATCTCTAATTAGCACATTTAGAAAAAAACGTAAAGCTTGGGTGAAATGGAAGAAATATAACAACATATCAGACTATGAGATGTTTTCCCAGTATAGAAAGTTATTTAAGGATATGTGTAATAAATGTTTTTCTAAATATATTGGATCGGTCGAGGATAGCATACGCAAAAATATTAAGGATTTCTGGGTATAAATCTCTAATCGTCGTGACAATCCTTGAATACCAGCTAAGGTTGAATATAATGATGATGTTTCAAGTGATCCACAGACAATATGCAACATGTTTTCTGAATTCTTCTCTTCCGTTTACGAACCACCCTCACCTACACTATCGCTGTGGAGACCACCTGCCGATTCAGCATCCCATGACACTACTATTACTAATCTTCATTTTGAAGTAGAAAAGGTATTAAGAGAGCTGGAATCCTTGGATCCATCTAAGGGGCCAGGCCCTGATGGATTATCTGCTTATTTTCTAAGAAACACCGCCACAGTTATATGTAAACCCCTCACTATCATCTATAATAAATGCATTACTGAAGGTGTTATGCCCACAGTATGGAAACATGCTAACATCACACCTGTGCACAAGAGCGGATCAAAACGTAGTGTAGATCAATATCGCCCGATATCAATTTTGTCTTTTGTCGAAGCTTTTCGAGAGACTTGTGCATAACGAAATATATCCATATGCACAATATACACATACTGCACAATATCATTATACAGCAACAGCATGGTTTCGTTAAACGTCGATCAACAACCACCAATCTATTATTATTTTCCAGCTATTTATTTTAAAATGTTGATGATCGCGTACAGGTAGATGCAGTATATACAGACTTTCGAAAGGCCTTCTATAAGGTGGACTATGAAATGTTACTAAATCGAATAGCTTACAATGACATTCGGGGTAATTTGTTACGATGGTTTGTTTCTTATATCACTTACCATTGTCAAAGGGTTGTAATCAATGGATACCACTCCAACGTTACGATGGTTACCTCCGGTGTACCCCAAGGATCTATTCTCGGGCCTTTGTTATTTATAATGTTTATTAATGACATAAGTAACTGTTTTCTCAACTCAAAATTTTTATTATATGCAGATGATCTTAAAGTTTATAAATCTATTCATACTATACAAGACTGCATTCTTCTCCAAGAGGATATAGATAGACTGACAAACTATTGTAACAAAAGTAAGCTTCAGTTAAGCATTCCGAAGTGCAAATATTTCAGTTTTACTAAAAACGAGAATATTATTAAATTTTCGTACTCACTGTGTAACGTTCCTTTAGCTAAAGTGTTTTTATTGAACAAATTGTAAACGAAGCATACAAACTATATGGATTTATTATGAGATCAACTCGCGACTTCAAACGGACCTCTTCATATCTTTGTTTATATAAAACCCTAGTTCGCTCTCAACTTGAATATGCTGTGCCCATTTGGAATCCATATTATAATAAATATATACACAAAATTGAAAATGTTCAACGCCGCGCCGGTTTCTACGTGCAATGCATTTTAGATGTCATAAATCTTATTTACCGTATGACCAGTTACTCAGTAAATACAAGCTTTTAACCCTCCACTATAGACGTAAGCAATTGGAGTCTATGACATTGTTTCATATAGTAAGATGCAAATTTGTCTGTATTGAATTAAACAATCTGTTGTTATGTAGTTCCCAGAACTGTCCATAGACGACGGGTGCGTGTGGGTAAACTCTTTGCCGTAAGTACCTGTCGATCTAATACCGGTATTCGTTCACCGATTCGGCGTATGGTTGCCACATATAATGAGACCTTCGAGCATATAGACATTTTTACATGCTCAAAGGAAAAGTTTCGTGGTCTTTTATACAAGACACTTTTCAAATAATAACTTCGTTATCTTAGTCACATTATAATATCACTGTTGACCATACTTTGACATTTGTATAATACCTTCTGTACAGCTGCAGGTCTCCTAGCGTCTTAATTATCTATCCCAAGAGGTAATCTGTGAACAGCACTGTGGGCTGCATTATTGCGTATATTAAGTTACTGTACTATCTATATGTAATATATACAACATGTAACAAAAACCCTGTGGTTCCCGTTACCTGCGTTATCAGAGTCGGTATCCAAGCATGTAGAAAAAAATTTAAAAAAAAAACATTTAAAAAAATTAATTTTAATGAAACATTTTTTTTTTTGCAAATTTTAAGTATGTGGTTTTATTATCTCTGCATTGGTCGAGGAGTTAGAGGATTGTCAAAGACCCCGCATTACCGATACTCGTGCGAGTTAGAGGAAATAAAACCACATACAATTTGCAAATTAATTTTTTTTTCGTTAAAAATATTTTTTTTAAATGTGTTTTTGAAAAAAAAATTCTATACGCTTGGATACTGATTCTGATAACACACCTAACGGGAACCACAGGGTTTTTGTTACATGTTGTATAACGTAGTTGTTAGCTGTTCCACTTTGAATAAAATAAAATAAAATAAAGTAGTTTACATACTCAAATTGTACAAGGACAAACATCTAGGCCCGAAACAATTACTTGTTGTGTGCGGGAGTCAAACCGGCGACCCTCACCGTCGTATCTCATTGCCAAGCCACGGAGTCTTCAATTTATTGAAATTGTCATTTTTAAGCCGTGTGAGGGCAGCAGGAAGGAATACATTGTTTCATTTTTAATGCAATAATATGGAGCACCTATAAAAGATTGCTTTTAGATAGATTTGTAGTAAAATAGTAAATTTGTAGTGATATATCTGGATTCTACAACGGTGCCACCTACCGAGTCCAAATATGCCTATGACATTCGCGCAAGAGCAAGCAATAAGTTGACAAAGTTTTACCACAATATCTGATGAACTGTATGACAGCGCATAAAATACGAACAAACAAAGATTATTTTTTATATATTAAAAGATGTGGAAATTATTTTACTGTATGAAATTATATTAAATACTACATATTATATCTAAGTATACTAAGAACTTAGACTCGAGGTTAGGTCAACTTTTATTTGCATATGATTAAAGTTCTTGTTGATTTCTTGTGGACATTTTTATCAATCTAATTTTAAAAACAGGTAACGTTCTTTAAGGTTAGGACAAACATCCGGACCCGGAACAATTATTTATAGGCCATTCAAATAGGTACTTTTTTAGTGCGGGATTTGAACCTCAACATTAGAATCGAGACGATGATTTTGCTATTTATTGATATTTATAGCTTTTGACAGTTTTGTCTTATGTCGAGAATATTTAGTAACAATGTCGAGCTGAAATTTAAACCCCGCAACAAAGAGTATAAGATCACTACGTTTATATTATTATCCCATAGTATCAAATTTTGATTCTGGAACATAAAAAAGTTAAAGTTACAATCTATATACGTCCCACTGCTGGGCACAGCCCTCCCCTCATTTCTGAGAGGGTTTTAGGGCAAGGAAGTGTCCGCCGCGCTGCCCCAATGCGAGTTGACTAACTTTACATTTCTTCTAAATATTTTTTTTCTTATTTCACGAAGTTTGCCTTTACCGCCGTGCACGTCGTTAATAAGCCCTTAAAATTGCAATTAACAATTTCATTGGTGCCGGCGGGGATTGAACCCGGAGCGTTAACAAACTCAGTTACCACGGCTTTGGAACTTAACTGTCGATTCTGGAACATACTTAGTAATACTTGTACTAACATCTTAAATCGAAGCAGCTATAGTGCAATACTCGATGACGACATATCTTCTGTACCTCAAAACTTGAAAAGGAGATTGTACAACCAGTGCGTGGTGCCAGTGATGACCTATGTCTCTGAGACGTGGTCCTTAATTGGCGTCCTCGTATGGCCAGTTGTCAGTTGTGTAGTGGGCTATGTTCGGGGTTTCTCTGGGTGATAAACATAGAAATGAGGATATTCGCAGTAGAACCGGAGTAACTGACATAGCCCAACGGTTTAGTGGCTATGGGTCGGCCATAGAGCTCAAAGAAACGACAACCGATGGGGAAAATGTACTCGAGTTGCAGCCTCGTACCGGTAAGCGAAGTGTAGGGCGATCTCCCATTAGTTGGAGTGACGACCTGGTAAGACATGCAGGAAGTCGATGCATGCAGGTGACTCAAGACCCTGCTTTCTTGTGGCATTCCTCGGAGGAGGCTTGTGTTCAGCTGTGCACTTGTGAAGGGCTGTAATGATGATTATGATGATGATGATGATAGTATAATACTATGTACTAATACGGAGTAGAAACCCCGCCCCCCCACCCCGATGATCATGGGCGCTGTAAAGCACCCGAAACGTCGGGAATTAAAAATAAGTTAATTTAATGCGATATAATCCGTACAAATAGTTTTATTCAATGTGTAGTGTTCGCATAAATGTAAGAAATCATTATGTCAATACGGAGTAGGGCCAAGCTACGTAGTCTATATTACAATACGGAATAGAGCCACGAAGCAGCTATACGATATATATATAATACATGGTAGAGCCACGCTACAGCTTTATTTTAATACGTAGTACGGACACGCTGTAGCTATATTATAAAACATGGTAGAGCCACGCTACAGCTTTATTTTAATACGTAGTACGGACACGCTGTAGCTATATTATAAAACATGGTAGAGCCACGCTACAGCTTTATTTTAATACGTAGTACGGACACGCTGTAGCTATATTATAAAACATGGTAGAGCCACGCCACAGATTTATTTTAATACGTAGTACGGACACGCTGTAGCTATATTATAAAACATGGTAGAGCCACGCCACAGATTTATTTTAATACGTAGTACGGACACGCTGTAGCTATATTATAAAACATGGTAGAGCCACGCCACAGATTTATTTTAATACGTAGTACGGACACGCTGTAGCTATATTATAAAACATGGTAGAGCCACGCCACAGCTTTATTTTAATACGTAGTACGGACACGCTGTAGCTATATTATAAAACATGGTAGACCCACGCCACAGATTTATTTTAATACGTAGTACGGACACGCTGTAGCTATATTATAAAACATGGTAGAGCCACGCTACAGCTATACTAAAATACATGGTAGTCACGCTGCAGCTACATATATTATATATCGTACTAGAGCCACGCTGCAGTTATATTATAATACGTGGTAGAGTCACACTGCAGCTATATAATAATACATGGTAGAGCCTCGCTGTAGCTGTATTATAATACTTGGTAGAGCTACGCTGCAGCTATATTATAGCACGAATGGGTCGGCTCGACCGGGATCGTAGCGTTTTGTATGATGAGTATAGAGAACCGAAGGCTCTTCTTTCTCTAAAAAGGTAAACGAGGCATTCCATCTTAGCCTACAGTTGTGAAAACGCATCTAATTTTGTTTCTTAATTGAGAGTAGATTTAGATGTCTATGGGCCACAGCAGCCACTTATCGTCAAGTGTAGTCTGTATATATGTGTGTGTAAGAGTCAAATATATTTTTAAGTAAAAGTTATTTTTACGGATTTTATGGCGTTTAATGTACTTTCCCCACCCTTGGTCTTGAGGGGGGGGGGGGGCTAAGGTGAATGATGTCCTGATGTCAAAACTAACCCAGAGTACCTTCAGCTTTTTTTTAAATTATTTTTCAGCCGATCTACACAGAATGAGCTTAATTGCGTTATGCTTGAGTTTAATTTTAATTTTACCAATTACAGGATCCCAAGCAGGTGATAGAACCCAGCCTTCTTTTCTAATGAAATTAGGACACGTTCAGCCTTGGTAGAATTCGATTTTCTTTCTCGAGGATTTGTGGTCTATCAAATCTGGTAATGTTCTTTTATGATATGATCACAAAATGCAGACTTCCCAGAGCGTTGGTGTTTCCCGTCAGCAATATGTCCTTTTACGCTGGTTTAATTGAAATTTTTGTTTGCCTTATATAGGAGAGACCACATTCACAATCAAACTTTTATACTTACTGCTGCATATTGTAGAAGGATAATAACACTTGACGGATGGTAAGAAAAAATCCAAACAAATACTTTTATTCAATGTGTAGTGTCCGCATAAATATTAGGTCTTACCTATTAAATAGTCGTTTTTTATAAAATAATTTACGTTTTTTTCCCTGTATTTTTTATTTATATTAATCAAAGTAATCACTCATGTAATTGATGTATCTTTGCCCACGCCGTGACAGTTTATTGATGCCCTTCTTGAAGAAATAGATTAGACTTGAGGCAACATATTCTTGTAAGACATTTTGTACTGATTCTCGGGTATTGAATTTTTTTCCTGCCAAGAAGTTATCCAAATGCTGGTAAAAGTAGAAGTCCATAGGTGCACGGTCTGGTGAGTACGGCGGATGGCGGATATCTTCCAACCCCAAGCTCTTGTAACTTGGAGACCGTCTGTTGTGCAGTATGAGGTCGCGAGTTATCGTGCGGGAACAGCGGGGACGAGCAATTGATCAAAGCTGGTTGGGGACGTGCGAGCTTCTCATCGTTGTGTTCAATTCTTCACAGTATGAATCTGCAGTAATGCTCATTCCATTTGGTAAGAAGCTGTGATGGATCACACCGGCGCTAGAACACCAAACAGTGACCATCACTATTCGAGGGGTAAGTTTCTGTTTAGGCATTGTTTAGATGCTAAACCAGGATTCCAACTAAAGATTGTTAAACAGAATCAACTCACTTTTCGTCGCAGGTAACAATATAGTTCAAAATTCCTTTGTTTGTGTGCCTGATGAGCGGTGTAAGGCACGTCTCGACGCATACTTCGCGCTGTTATATGTGTAATATTGTTTAGATGCTAACCTAGAAAGATGCTGCTAACTCAGCCGTAGATCAAGTATCATCAGCCATAATCGCCTTTAATTTGTCATTGTCGACCAAAGTTTTTGGACGACCACGGGATTTGTTTTTGAATAGGGGGAATCACAGAAATAGTAATAATACGATTTCTGTGGGGGGAATCAATGGAAAGATTAAGATGTGACGTCAATTCAGTACACTGTGAAGCTGTTCCTTTTTATTTTGCTATACTGGTTACTGTTTAAAACGGAACGCAGTCTAGTATACTGTTATCCTCATTTTTCGAAACTGTTTTCAAATGAAAATATTTATATACACGTTTTCTGTTCAACAAGAAATTTATCATTTGAATGTTTTTGCTTTTAATATCTAATGTCCGACTTTATTTGAATAACTATATTAATTAATAATCAATCTTTCTCTCTCTACACCTTTGCACTCTTCTTCCTTTTTCAAGAAATCCTTCCCCATAACTGCTGTGCGATTGTGGAACTCCTTACCTCTCCATATTCGTCGTGCTAAATCTCTTCACTCTTTCAAAAGTCTTGTTTAAATCGTATTATTTAGAACGCTATTAGATAAATTACTTTGCCTTTCTCGTACTCTTTCCATTTAGTCTATTATATGATATTTTATATATAATTTTCTTTTTTTTTTTTTGTTTTTTTATATTATTTTTTTGTACTTTCAGAGTGATATTAAACGTATTTTGAAATAAATAACTTGGGTAAAATTTTTGTTCGCAGTCTGTAACGAATTTTTCACTAGTGAGAGCACTGAGCAGTGCTCGCAGTGTATATTGGAATACACCCCATAATTACTCGAATTTTAACGTATAAGTACATTGAGGAAAAAGACTGAAATGCGATGAAAACATAACGCCAATCAATAAAGAAATGACTAATTTTGAAAAAAGAATTTTATGTTTTTAAAAGAAAATAAAATTGAAATTAGAATTTTTAGCCAAACAAATATTACTTTGATTTGAAATGGCCAGTAAGTATACTGTAGAACAGCAATTTCATAGTTAAAGACCCACTATAAGAAGTCTTTTTTAATTTTTAATATAATATTTAGTTTTTTTTTATTTCATGGTATAAAGACAAATAATGCTTTCCAGCCTGGTATCCGTCTAGATATGGACCAATCTCTTACCTATTTCTACCATGAAATTGCAGTGCTGGCATTGCTATAATTACAGGATATGAGGCGTTCCATCTTAGTCCTCAGAGGTTTCAACGCATCTGTAACATTATTTTTTGAAGATGGTTGCAGGGGTCCAAAGACTGCAGTAGCCACTTACGATCAGGTGGACTGCAAGTCCGTTTGTCACTTCAATTTTATAAAAGAAAATGTTATAGACCATGTCGCAAGAAAAATCGCGTTCGTAGTTAAAAATAAATAAGGAAAAATTGTATTAAAATTAAGGAGCAATTATTAATAATAGAATTACATGTAATTATCTATTCAAGATATCTCGTTAACCCAAATTGCAATAAAACGCTGACATGTGCCTACGTGAGACCGCCCGCATTCGTCCACAGACCAATATAATATATACCCTTCACAATCAAAGTCAACATCACTATCGAGTGTCGAGTGCTGTCCTCGAATTATTTTTCCAGTTCTAAAATGACAAAAATATATTTGTCCACACGACTATACTTTCAAGAATAGTTCTATATAAAGGCTAAATTTGTTCGAAAACGGATACGTCGCATTCGATAGTTAAACCAGTGGTTCTCATTGTCAGGGCTGCTAATATTTATTTTTATTTGAGAAATTTGGACCGGTTAATCACAATGTTATTTTCTAGAAGTATTACCAAACCAAGGAACTGTACAAGATTCATATTGTCAAAGTATTA
This sequence comes from Parnassius apollo, assembly GCA_907164705.1. Lineage (NCBI taxonomy): Eukaryota > Metazoa > Arthropoda > Insecta > Lepidoptera > Papilionidae > Parnassius > Parnassius apollo. The sequence continues at coordinate 3,682,330 of CAJQZP010000547.1, read as the reverse complement.
GCGTGAATATCCAAAGATTTATTTAATTTAATTTTAGTCTTACTATTTTTGGAAATAACTTTATATTAGAATACGGAAGAGTGTGTCTTTCTGTCACAAGTATTTTTAATATATAAATTTTGTATATAATTTAAAACATCCTTGTTACCAAATAAAAACATGAGATAACATCGAAGTTAGGCGTGGCTTAAGGAAGAAGGGTAAGAGTACATAATATAATTTAAAGAAACAATTTGTACCTTCCATAAATACTGGTTACTGGCTTAAGAGTCAAAGAGCATATTATTATAATAGTAACCAATTCAACCAAGTTTTAATAAAATTCGATCCTGTCTAGTTTTAACTTTCAGGTTCTTTATACTTTAGTCACATTTAAAGCCGCGTTTTTTAAGTAGTAGAGCTACGCTGCAGGTATATTATAGTTGTAGCACGAATGGGTCAGCTCGAGCGGGGACGGACCACGCTCTCACAGAATACCAGCGTAAAATAGCAGTTTAATGCTGCTGTGTTTCGTATGGTTAGTGTAGAGAACCGAAGACCCTTTTTACTTAAAACGAGGCATTCCACCTTAGTCCTCAAGACTGGCAACACATCTGCATTCTTAATCGAGGATAAATGTCGATGTCTATGGGCCACAGCATCCACTTACCATGACGTGAACTGTGTACTTCTTTGTCACCCATATTCTATAAAAAAATAGCCAGAACTGCGTCAAAGAAGACGTGTAGAAATCCCATGAAGTCTAACAGTTGACTTGGTGGCTTATATAAGTCCCACTGCTGGGCATAGGCCTCCTCTCATTTCTGAGGTAGTTTAATACGTTTTGGCGAACTTCTGGTCTTCGAAATAATTGTTTTCTTTTTTTCATATATGCAGGTTTCCTCACGATGTTTTCCTTTACCGCCGAGGCCGTGGTAAATACCTATATTTAAGTTATGTAATATAAAACAATTGAGAAACCCTGGTGTAAACAAAAACACAAGCACATGTACCGGTTTGAACTCAGCCCCCACTACTGTTGGTCGATGGATAAAACTGTACGCGTTTACAAACTATCATCAAACAGTGCAGTCAATGTTTGGTGTTGCTTACTTTCTCTCCGCGCGCTTTTCGAGAGTTTCTATTTAATAAAACCTTATATTAATGACAGACATATTAATTTGATGTCAAGTGTGGTGTTGTGTCAAGAAAATGGCAGTCTCGTTCATAAGGCTTGGATTACGCTCGGTTGCTTTGAATTTAGAAAGAACTGCAGCCATTATCTCTACCGCATCAGTACATAATAATATGAAGGTATAATATATTTATTTTATTAGAAGTAGCCGTTTTCAGTCTTATTATGATCGTAGGAGTTAAGTGAATTATATTTTAAATTCCTATTTAATAAATTTATTTTCCTGTTATCTTGCATTTACTTCTTACATCTTGTATATACACCCACATACAATAACAATAATGCCTAAATAAATGGTAATCTACAGCCAATTAAATAAAATTAGGTTAGAGTTCCCGAGTGCCGGCTACCTACCAAACTTGTTAAATAAAATATAGAGCAAATCTGTTTTTAAAAAACTTTAGTATACAAAGAATAGACTACAATATTTTATGACTTTTATTATAAAGTTATTATTTTCATAAAACGAATAATAGAAAACAAATCAATTGAAAGAGTGTTCTTTCTCAAGCTAACTTACGGTTCGTTTCACGCGACTTATTTTTGTTCATATAGATGCAACTGCACCTTCATGTCTGTACAAGTGAGCTAAAACCTGCGTATGAAAGCGTCTTCGACCTCCACTAACTCAATTAGAGTTCCCGAGTGCCGGCTACCTACCAAACTTGTTAAATAAAATATAGAGCAAATCTGTTTTTAAAAAACTTTAGTATACAAAGAATAGACTACAATATTTTATGACTTTTATTATAAAGTTATTATTTTCACAAAATAAAAAAAGAAAACAAATCAATTGAAAGAGTGTTCTTTCTCAAGCTAACTTACGGTTCGTTTCACGCGACTTATTTTTGTTCATATAGATGCAACTGCACCTTCATGTCTGTATAAGTAAGCTAAAACCTACGTATGAAAGCGTCTTCGACCTCCACTAACTCAATTATGGCAATTGTATTTATGTACAATGCGTTTGAATCCACGGTTGAGTTCACGGTGTACTCGAAAGGGTACCATGAAAATATCTACCTGTTGATTATCAAATTGTTAAAATTATTATAACGTAAGAAACTAACTAAAACAATTATAATATTAAAATTGGAACAGTCAGCGGTCTGCTGACGACTACAATGACAGACTTCTAATTATATCAATTATATAAATGTACTCGATTATATTTACATAACTATACATATACGTAAATAAATACTGATTGGTATCTACTCTGTATTCTATACCTACTACCTTATACTCTTACATATTTTTGCCTTCAAGTAGGCTGTGCATTATTGTGTCCATGTCTGACGGGTATCGCGAGCCAGCATAATTTTGGCTGATGGCTGATGATGATGATGATGATGGTAAAGATGGCTGCAGGTGTCCATGAGTTGCAGTATCCACTTATCATCAGGTGGAAAGTAAGTTCGTTGGTCACTTATTTTATAGAAAAATAAACATATATAAGTATTTTGGGTATCATCGCAAAGAGCAAAATACAATGGTGGCAACTTGCAATTTAACTTTTACCTAAAGCGATTTAAGCGCATTTAAGATATTTATAAGTAAATATACAATATAAGTTTACGTGGTAGAGCCACGCTGCAGGTATATTATACTTGTAGCACAAATGACTCGACCGGGGTAGGACCACGCTCTCACAGATTACAAGCGTAAAATAGCAGCGTAATGCTGCTGTGTTAGTTTGTGTGTTAGGTTAGTGTAGAGAACCGGAGACCCTTTTTACTGGAAACGAGGCATTCCATCTTAGCCCTCACGGGTGACAACGCATCTGCATTTTGATTCTTAATCGAGGATGAATGTAAATGGCCATGGGCCACAGCATCCACTTACCATCCGGTGGACTGTGTGTTTGTTTGTTATCCTATTTTATACAAAATAAATAAACTGTGTGCACTGACCACAAAATACCTTTAAAAACAAGCTAAAAAACCAGACTGCGTAAATAAAGCTAACTAAAAAAGAAAAAAATTATATCCTATGTCAGTGTCATTTCCATAACTAAGACGAATATATGTACGAATATATGACACTATATATGTTAAAATACATCAAGTCTAATAGGCTATAGAGTGTGCCAAAAAACAGATATACATTTATAAAATATACTTATTACTTATAAGTAAGTATATACACTCGAAAAACATTGCTCCCAAAACATCACTCCCGTTCTATGGCAATTGGGTAACAAGAAAAAAAAGTTGTTAATTTGTTTAACAACGTAATGAGCCATTTAAACGTAATTTAATAATCATTCCAATTAACAAAACTTGTTTTGAAATGTGCAGTATTTTTGTGTAAAACTAAATTAAGCAATTTAATTGTTATGCGATTACTTGAATATGATCGATATGGTTTTCTTGTAAATTATCATATTTTACAAAAAATTAAAAACACAGTAAACTGTTTTATAGCATTGGGTGACAAACGAGCACACAGTCCACCTGATGGTAAGTGGAGTGGATGCTGTGACCCAAGCACATTCACGTTTATCCTCAATTAAGAATCAAAATGCAAATGTATTGTCGACCTTAGGGATCAAGATGGAATGCTTCGGTTCCAGTAAAAAGGGTTCTCTACACTCAACATACGAAATACAGCAGCATTACGCTGCTATTTTACGCTGGCATTCTGTGAGAGCATGGTTCTGCCCCAGTTGAGCCGACCTATTCGTGCTACAACTATAATATAGCTGTAGCGTGGCTCTACCACGTAAAATACCGTTTCAATGATAACATTGAAATAAACTTATTTTTTCTTTAAAAAATAAGGGTGACACAGCAGAGATAGCAGAGGAACGACGAGTGAACGCAGGAAATAAAGTAAATGGGGCTCTACACTCTATTGTGAACAGTCAGAATGTGTCAAAAAAGGCACGTATGGCAATTCACAGTGTTGTGTTAGTCCCTACTTTAACGTATGGCAGTGAAAGTTGGGTGTGGCAGAAGAAGCACGAGAGTAGAATAGATGCAGTAGAAATGCGGTCGCTAAGGTGTCTGTTAGGGCTGAATCTGAGTTTGCAAGATGATGCTGTGACCAGGATTAAAAAAGGAATGCTTCAGTGGTTTGGTCATGTAGAAAGAATGATTGAGGAAAGAGTGACAAAGCAAATATATGTTGCAGAAGTGAATGAGAGTCGGAAAGGAACGTCCTAGGCGAAAGTTTATCGACGAAATTGGCCATATATTGAAAATGGGCCAAATTAAGAGTAGCCTTAACCGACTAGCATGTATGCGTAGGTATATGGATGTGGAAGAGGCGAGAGAGGTATGTCAGGATCATGCTAAATGGAAAGGAGGAGGAAGGAAGAAGTCTGTAGTCTCTGCCTACCCCTCTGGGTGACAAGCGTGAGTGTTTATGTTTCACACAGTCCACCTGATGGTAAGTGGATGCTGTGACTCATAGACATCTGCATTTATCCTCAATTAAGAATCAAAATGCAGATACAATGTCACCCCTGAAGATTAAGACGGTTTAACTTAATTTCTAGTAGAACGGTTCTCCGGCTCCATACACTCACCGTACGAAACACAACAGCATTAAGCTGCTATTTCAGCTGGTATTCTGTGAGAGCGTGGTCCTTCCCGTTCGAGCCGAGTAGAGATTGCAAAATCTGGATATTTTTAAAATCCGGATTTTTGAATTTTTCTATGATTAAAATCCGGATAATCCGGATTTTTCGAAGTTTTAAGGTGATTTGATAAAACTAAAATAAAAAGCATAAATCATTTAAAATCTGCATTTATTCAGACACGACGGAATAAAATCAACCAAAATAAACAAAAACCGTGTAGTGGTACGTGGCGGTTAAGAATATCCACTACCCCATACCTTCCCGTGGGTGTCTTAAAAGGTGACAGGCAGGAGATAGGCAGCAGCATCTTCCTGATAGCAGCAACTGTACAACAAAAAACGGCGGTTGCCAACCCGCTCGCCAAGCGTGGCAACTATGGCACTATACCTACCATGAGAAACGACGCAAATAGACGGCCCCCAGTCCCCAGCGGCCCGCTATTCCGGGCTACGGCGGCGACCATGGTTACGGCCGGGCATGTGCTAGGGTGTTAAGAATCTCCGGTGGAGGTTCAGTTGCCACCTAAAACGACTAGATCTGGCAAATTACAACGCACGCACCCTGAGGATTGACGAGAAGATCCTGGAGCTGGAAGAAGAAATAGACAAGTTGCGTTGGAATACTATAGGATTATCCAAGTTCTGAAGAGAGGGGGAGGACACGGTGATTCTCGAATTCGATAACTCGTTCTATCAACGGGAGGATGACCATCTGTCTCAAGGAGGTGTTGAATTTATCGTCCACAAGTTTCTGGTTAACAACTTTATAAAGATTGGGAGTATGTCGACGAGGGTTGCGTACCTTATACTCAGAATCACCAAGCGGTATTCGCTGAAGGTCGTATAAGTTTACGCACCAACGTCAGCACATCCCGATGAGGAGGTGGAGGAAATCTATGAGGATATTTCTAGAGCCATTCATTTCTCCAAAACCCACTATACAGTATTAATGGAAGACTTTAACGCAATGCTAGGCACAAGAAAAATCGGTGAGCTGAAGGTAGGGAAATTTGGGATAAGGCAACGGAACCCAAGGGGCCAGCAGCTGGCCGACTTCATGGAGAAAGAGGGACTCTTTATGATGAACTCTTTCTTTCAGAAGTGGTCCCACAGAAAGTGGACCTGGTAGAGCCCCGACGGTTCGACAAAAAATAAGATTGAATTCATTATGACGACTCCACGGCAACTGTACAGTGATGTCTCAGTGATCGCAAGGGTGAAAACTGGCAGCGATCAGCGAATGGTTAGAGGCACACTGAACCTAAACTTTAAGTTGGAGAGGTCTCGTCTAATGAAGTCAACGCTCTGTCCCTCGGTCTAAAAAATCCCGAAAACTTTCAGCTCGAGTTACACAACCGCTGTCAGTGCCTGGAAGATTGCAATGCACATGGACGATATGAATGACAAGCTCGTGGAAACTGTCCATGCGGTCGGAGCTAAGTTCTGCAAGACCCGCCGCAGAAGAACACAAAAATTCTCCGATCACACTCTTAATCTCATGGCTGTTAGACGATAGGTGAGGCTGCAATCATCAGCAGAATTGACAGCATACAGGCAACTGAACAGACAGGTCTCCAAATATATGCGGCAGTACTTACGCAACAGCTCCTATTGAGGGAGGGGCGTTATACTGCCGATGGTGTGGTGGCATCGTTTCCGGGATACCTGAGATTTTGAGTGAGATTGAGAGGTTATATGGGACACATCATCGTTGGAGCCACACGGAAGTGTGAGTAACGATCCAAGAGCAAGTCTTATCCGACACTATTCCGATGATATACCGGACCTCAATCTGAGCGAGATTAGAATGGCTCTCCGGCACCTTAGAAACGGCAAGGTCCCAGGCGAGATTGCAATCATAGCGGAGCATCTGAAAGCGACTGGAAAACCGGTACTTGAAGTCTTTGAGAAGCTTTTTAATTCCGTCCTCCATGGTGGCACTACGGAGGTGTGGAGCAGAAGTGCGGTGGTGGTGTTCCTCAAGAAAGGTGACAACGCTCTCTTGAAGAACTACAGACCAATTTCCCTTCTAAGCCGCGTCTACGTGCCGTTTTCGAGAGTCATTACGAATCGTCTCGCACGCAGACTCGACGACTTCCAGCCTCCCAAGCAAGCCGGTTTCCGAATAGGCTTCAGTACCATAGACCATATACATATCCAACGGAAGATTGTACAGAAGACCAAAGAGTACAATCTGCCAATTGGCCTGGCGTATGTGGACTAGTCCGACTAGGTAAGTCCAACTTGGACCGAGAGGTCAATCGACGGATTCAACTCGGATGGGCAGCGTTCGAAAAATTACGACACATCTTCTCTTCAAGTATATCTCAAAACCTAAAAACGGGACTGTACAACCAGTGCGTGTTGCCAGTGGTGACTTATGCATCTGAAACGTGGTCCTTTACTGATGGCCGTATGAGGACGCTCAAGGTCGCTCAGCAAAGTATAGAAGGGCTATATATATATATATATATATATATATATATATATATATATATTTTATATATATATATAATTTAGTACACATATATTAGTCACCCTTTTTTTTAAAAAACGAGATCTTAGATCTTAGGAGTTCTCCACAACCTCCACAGTTTTCAAATGAAGCCATTTCAACGTGAATCAGTTGCGCTGATTACACTCGTTGACTGGTGTTGATGATCACTACCCACACTTGCAAGAGAAAATAGACGATTGAGCTTTTCTTTAAAACTGAGCGGCGATGGATCAGAGTTTCTGAAATAGAGTTCGTATTAATCGACGTGGTCGTGCAATTGTCAAATTCCGGTGTTGCAACTTGATAGATCAAATTTTTAATTTCATCATACGTAGGTTTTTAAACTTATCTTCGTCCTACTTAGTCTCATTTAAAAATTGATTAGGGTTGGGTAAGTATTGTAAGGCACCGACAATATTATAGAGTCACCTGTCTTTAATACTCCGTTTCAATGACGTTGCCAGTTGCCTGGCAGACACCGTGTCTTGATGTCTAATGATTTTATAAAAAAATTATGAGCTGTATATCTAACTATCCAATTCAAATATTGCTCGGATTTGCGTATTATAGTACGTAACACCTAACTACTCATTAGTTAGAATGAAACTTTGTGGATAAATGCAAAATATTATCCATTGAACTCAATTTTCACTAAAATCCGAAAAATCCGGATTTGAGTCTTAAAAACCGGATTTATAAAACTCTGGAAAATCCGGATTTTCCAGTTATTTTCGAATTTCGAAGAATCCGGATTGCATTCACTAGAGCCGAGCAACGTGGCTCTACCACGTGTAAAATAAATAATATAAATGGTAGGTAATAGTGGTATAATAGTTTGAATGCGATAGTAAATGACCTCTTATGTACAACATAGCGGAAATAACAACATCGTTGTTTTGATTTCTTCGTAATATGTATAATTATTTCGGTAATTAAATTAAAAATATAAACAGATATTATTATTATATTTGCAAGTCTAATAGATGACCTATATCTACGTTGGAAATGAAATAGGTATTAATTACGTCGTATTGCTTTCAATGTACCTATGTAGTATTAATATTATTTATTATTCGCTGTATATCGTGTAGGTAGTGCAGTTGTAGAATCCAGGTATCACCCGTGCGAAGTTATTTTTTTTATAGAATAACAATAACATAGGTGACAAACGAGCGCACAGTCCACCCGATAGTAAGTGGATGCTGTGGCCCATAGACATCTACATTTATCCTCGATTCAGACTCAAAAATTTATTTAAAAACAAGCTTTTATAGGCGATGCTAAAGCATGCAGCATGCTTATCCAATCATTACTCTTGATCTAGGGTCTAGGCTATGTTTTCCCGGAAATTATAATGAATTTTTTGTAAAAACAAAAAGCAGATTAAAAATAAAGGTTTTGATGATATTTTAAAACGTTTCGATTTTTTTTTGATTTGCAATATTATGCCAAAAATCTTTATGCTCTATCTCTTACCATAAAGTTTCAATACTAAATCGTTTGTTAACATTATATATTTTTTTGTCACCATTTTACAACAACTGAGTGTTAAAGGAATAGGTGATGATACCTTTTTATATTTAATTAATAAACATTCATTTCTTAACGTTTTCCCATATTGCACATTGTCCTCGAGATAATATCAAAAAGTTTAAAGTGATTTTCGATATCTAAACTGCCCAAAGGCCGCTATTATAGATTTGTAGTCTTGAGAATTTGCAGTTTTGCAAGTCATTAAGTTACGTGCAAGACGTAGATATTATGTTTACCGTTCAGAATTGCTAGTTCACCTCGTTTCGACCTCTGGGGACTGTAGTGTGGTAGCATTTATACCAGTTATCTTTTTTACCGTCTGGAAAAAATAGGGTGTAGGTAACAAGTGAATGGAATAGAAGCTTATGACTACTACTAATTCGCAATAAACTTTCAGTATTAAAAAAATAAAAACAAAAATGTTGATCTAACTAAATAAATCAATTAAAAACTATCGAAATTATAATAATACGCACCCAATTAATAGTACTTATTGATAGATCAATTTCATAACATGTAAATGTAAATGAAAAAAATTGCAAAATATCAGTGTCATAAGCATAAGCTGCTATTCGGTTCACCTGTTACACCCTATTTTTTCCTTTTCTTTTCTTTCCTTAGGTCTTTTCCTAGAACTTAGTCAAGTCTTACTCGTAGTTAAGTGGTGTTATCGTTAAGACCTTTTTACGCCACTGTAGCGCTGTATTTTTCATAGTTGGCAGGTGTAGCAACTAGCAATTCCCCCCATGAGGTAATCTATGGGGGAATCCTGGGGCTGTACAGGATATATGAATGATCCGTCCGGGAATTACCACGTCGCTTTTTTAATATTAAGTGCAGTTTGGTTAGGTTTTTTTTATAAGGTGTTGTTGGTTATTGATTCCACAACTCTCCCCTTTTCATTTTTTTTCTCTACTATTACATTAATCTTTTATTGTGCTGTGACTTATTTTCTTGAACACATAAATTATTATGGTTCCCACAAAAAAATAATGTATAATTGTTGCTGTATGAAATCGGACTTAAAAAGCTGTGCCTATTGATAACCTTTTATCATTCTCCTGTTTATTTCGGTCAGTAGAAAAAACAGTTTCACGGAATTTTACACTTTAAATAAATTCAATTAAAGTCCTTTTTATTGTTCCGCAAAACAGTGGCAATAATAATTAACTGTATATTAATTTTATAAGTTGAAAGTGTTACTAATCGTTACTTTGTACACCAATACATTATAGCGTTATGATATCTATATATATGAAACACATAAAATGTTTCTAGCTATGTCCGTTATAGACTTTAAAATCATTTAACCGATATTAATGTTATTGTGTGTGTTTGAATGGGTCCCTAGAAGCTCGAGTTACGTTTTAAAGTGGTCATTACAGCTCTACAGCTCTGTTGTACACTTGCAACCAACTCCAAATACGCAAGGCTGCTCTTGCGGTAGAAATATTTTGGTTTTCGTTATAAAAAAGCTTATCTACACAGTGTAACTTGAGGGGTGGATCATCGGCGGCTGGGGGATGGAGGACCTCTGTACCTCATCTGCTGAGATACTAAGGCCCTGGATGGATATGATTGAAAAAAGGATGGATGGAAATATTACAAACAAATTAATGTATCGTGTTTCCACACAATTGATCAAATTTCGACCACAAACGATACTAGTAAATTCAAAACAATATTCGCATACGCATTTGCAAACCTTTATTGCATAGGCTCTTTCATTAGGACAAATCATGTAAAGGTAAAAAAAAGTAAAAGTTATAGCCTATATACTGTCCCATTGCTGGGTACAGGCCTCTTCTCATAACCGTGTAACTAGCGGGCAAACCTCATGGTTTTTGGAAGAATAGATGAAACCATGTATATATCTGTTATAATTTATAATGTGATAAATGAATGAAAAAAACAATTCGAATTCCGTCCGCAATGATGTGAATTGTTAATTACAATTTTAAGTGCTTATTTACCACTAGCGCGGTAGTGAAAGAAAACGTCGTAAATAAACCTACATTTTTAAGGAATATAATATTATGAGGACATGTACTGGATTTACATTCATTACAGCCTATTAAAGTCCACTGCTGAGTATCAAAGTCCACTGCTGACTATCGAAGTCCACTGCTGAGTATCAAAGTCCACTGCTGAGTATCAAGTCCACTGCTGACTATCAAAGTCCACTGCTGAGTATCAAGTCCACTGCTGACTATCGAAGTCCACTGCTGAGTATCAAAGTCCACTGCTGAGTATCAAGTCCACTGCTGACTATCGAAGTCCACTGCTGACTATCGAAGTCCCCTGCTGAGTATCAAAGTCCACTGCTAAACTATTGAAGTCCACTTTGGAACTATCAAAGTCCACTGCTGATATCTTCAGCAGTGTTTTTAATGACCAAAACAGACTCGCCTCCATAAAGAGGTTTCTATCATATATGCTAAAAGAATGTGTCAAGTATTAGATGCAGAAGGTGACTCCGGTAAAAAAAAAGCAATAGTGGTTATTTTTTTATAGTAGTGTAATTAGGTGAAACAGGTTGGTCACATGATGGTAAGTGAATGGTGTGTAACATAGACATCTTCATCTATCTTCGATTAAGGATCAAAATCCAGTTGTGTAGTCACCGTTGAGAACTAAGATAGGTTGCCTCGTTATTTAAAATCCATAGACTGCCGCGTAAGAAGAATATTCACCATAGTTGGCACGCTTAGCAAGATTATTAGATGATACTGATTCCTATTTCTTGGTTTGTTTCCCTTTGTCATCTCCAAGACAACCACGATATGGGGTGGTAAGTGTTCCTACCGTCTAGTCACTGATGATAATAAAACGTATTACTATAACTATGTCTGTCTTTGTCTAAATACGTGCGTAGTGGTAGTGCCTATACAATATCTATTATTGACGCCAAAGGGTTTTATTAACGCCGCCAGTGTGTCGGAAGACTATACGAGAAAACGATGTGCAGGCGTTTTGATGTGTCTCAATATACCGACGCCATATTGAAGCTTAAGGCGATGATACACGATTCATTTTAACCATTCGTGTTCAAAAACAAAATTAAAAAATAGTTCATACATCGGCGTTACACCTCCCCGATAAACGTATTTTAGCTCCGATTTTTCATTCGAATATTTGAACGATTATTTTTATTTTTTACTGTCTTACATTATATAAAAAGTTTTTAATCGTACACGGATACTCGTATATCGGCGTAATCGTACCATACCTTGTTCCTGTTACACCTACATCCTGAGTATTTAGGGAGAGTGGAGGATACAATGTAGTAGGAATATAGAGATTGAAGATTGCCACCTTTGTCTCTACAAGAAGCTATACTTATGTATATAATATGTTTTTAAATTGGTAAGCCATGGTGCAGCTACACTTTGCGTGTTAAAGCAACCTGTAGCTATGTTTGATTGTAGCACGAATTGGTGTGCTCGACGGATAAAGGACCACGCTCTCACAGAATACCAGTGTGAAATACCAGTTTAATGCTAAGTAACAAGCCATCTCATTCTTAGTACTCTAGGGTGACAACGCATCTGCATTTTGATTCTTAATCGAGGATAGACGTAGATATCTTTGGGCCACACCATTCACTAACCAGCATGTGTGTGTGTACTGTGTGCTCGTTCACCACTTTTACTATATAAAAACATACTTAAAAAGCAAGCTGTTTTACTTTCATCTAAATAAACACTATAAATCACATACTCTGTTAGTATACATGCTCAGACGAAATAAAAATATACATGTTGGACAAGTCTACCGAGGAGAGTCTGTTTTGACTAAAAATAACTCAGTAAAAAGAGAAAAAATATCAACGAATGTATCCAGATTGCTTTTCTTAGTTTTTTTTCTCTGTGAAAGTTATTTCTACATACAAATTTTTTTCTAGGTGAAAATCATGCTTCGTGTTTTTGTAATATTTTTTAGTCTTTTAGCATTTATCCAAGTTATAAAGAGCTATTCCTCTATAATATAATATACTTAGAATATTAGCAACGACATCAGAGGACGATACCTATGTGGAAATTATTTTATTCTTTAGTTCTTCTAAATCTGCCTTTACTTTTTATAAATTCTTATTTTGAATAAGATTTATGTTTGCATGGATTCAATATATTTTATTGAGGTTTCGAGGAATGATTTGAAATATGAATACCTATATGCGTAATAATCGGAGACGATCTATAGCTTATAAAAGTTTTACTGAGAATTTTATCTATTTTCATCTGGAAAATCTTTTATGGATGGACTTAGGATTCACCATGATTAAAATTCTAAGAAAACTAGAAAAGGCTTTGGTAGTATTTTTATTTTTTATGTAAAAGTAATAACCTTGTAAATCCTTATAATTGTATTGTATTAATAATAATCATAGATATAACTTTGTACACCGTAAAAAATTACAAAAGTAAAGGAATTGGGCATCTTAAGAAGTTGTACATTGGGCGACGTTATTACTAAAAACGATCTCTTCCAGGCAACCTTTGGATGGACAGAAAGTTAAAACACAGGTGTACCTAAATAAAAAATAAAAACAATGAGCCATAAATGTAGAAACCAGTCTAGTCACAACACAGCCTATAGAAGGAATATACAGGTATAGATAAAATATCTGACCGCATTGTACGACAGCCTTGAGCTCGTGGGAGCGATGACCTGTGCGTCGTAGCTCAGAGCGCAGTCATTCTGAAGTAGGTCTTGCAGAGATGCAGTGAACTAAATTACGATATCTATTTTTATAAAAAATGTATAATTTTATTACGTATAACAATTTAAACAAATTTACTATCTCAAAATTATGTAGGTTTCTTATTTCGATTCTATCACTGTGTCAACGCTTGAGTATTTTTTTAAATCAAAATAAAATACTAGCAATGCTCTAGGTAGCTTAAAACGCCGCTAACAATACCACTCCTAGTGCAAGGCTAAAATAGAAGCAATACTGCCGTGTATCGTATGGTGAGTGTAGAGAACCGGGGACTCTTTATACCGGAAATGAGATATTCCATCTTAGTTCTCAGAGGTGAAAGCGCGTCTGTAGTATTCTTTGTTTACAAATAAAAGCGTCGCAAATGCTTTATCAATTCATGTTCAATATTAGTTTTGAACTAAAGCAGACTTTATTATATTTAAAATCAATTTAATAATACGACCGGAACACTTTTATTACACTTGCCTCGCGCATTGTCTTTTTTAAATTGCTTATCAAATGCCATGCTTACATGTAGAACTTGAAAATAATTTCAATTTTATCTTAAATAAATAATGTAAAACTAATCCTAAATGCAGTTATATTGCATATTAGCTATAAAATCTACATAACATATTATAATTTAAGTGTACTTAATAGCGACGTAGAAAGTTTAAAATAGTAAAAACCTCTATAAATATCAGCTTGCATAATAAAGGTATGTTATGTCAGATAATGCATGCTTGAATATTAATAAAGCTAATCCGGATCGGATCGTGGTAACTTAACTAGGGTAAGGTAAGGTAGCTTGAAATTAAAGTATTACCGGTTCCGTTATCAATATACTTAAATTAAAAGTCGAAAATAGAGATATTACTTATGGTAGATTATTAAGTTTTTTTTTTAATGGAATAAAGGTGACAAACGAGCACATAGTCCACCCGATGGTGAGTGTATGCTGTTGTCTATAGACACCTACATCTATCCTCGATTAAGAATCAAAATGCACTTGAACATTATAACCGCTATGAAGTGATGAAATGAAACGTGAACCAAGGTTTTTGATAGTTGCTTATGTTACGAAATTCAACATCATAATTATCAGTATACTGTGTTCGTTTGTCACCTGTTAGTTACCTCTTATACTATAAAAATAAACTTTTTTATAGTGGGGATATTGTCAAGAATACATTCCGCCGCTAGGCAATGGAAAGATTATGCCAGACTTCCATCGCCTAAAAACTCACGGTGGTCACCATTAAAGTATACGAGGGGCTCCGAGATCTCCGTTCAGAACGCAACCCTTGTATCACTTTGTTTTATTGGAAGCCGCCGACTAATATAATTCTGCCGGTGCTTTAGACCAAATTAAAGCCGTAATAAGACATGTCGTAGTAGAGCCGCTATATTATTGTTGTAGAACGAATAAGTCGGCTCTATTGGGAAGACCACGCCTTTGCAGAATAACAGCGTAAAATAGCAGCTTCATTTTGCTGTGTTTCGCATTCGATAGTAATTGTGGAGGTCTGGTAACCCTTTTTAATGTGTTTGTCTATGGGTCTCGGCAATCACTTACATTCAGGTGAACTGTGTGTTCGTTTATCACCCTAATTCTTTATAAAAAATATATATGCTTATAAAATTTTAACTCTGATGGCGCCTCACACAATTATTCCTCATGTACAAATATGTATACCATAAATATTTGCAAGTATTGTTTATCAACGTTAACCCGACCTTGTATTTGGCCATCAAGTAAATAGTTGTATAATATTATAATGTTTTTACAAATAAAAATTAAACAACCGGTGCGCTTCGTGCGTGCACGCAGGGCACGCATTGTAACCTGTAGATACAAGGTCGTATTTTTAACAATAACTACTGTAGTATGCATAACTTAATCTTTAAAATCGAGTTAACCTTTACAAATGATATAATTTACATTTTTAACCGACTTTCAAGAAAGGGAGGTGAACAATTAGATTGTATGTTTTTCTTTTTGATTGTATGTATATTACGCGACACCTTCGTCAATTGTGTACCGATTTTGACTTAGGATTTTGATGATGCTTTTTTATTAAATAGGTTATACTTTAGAGTTGACCCGCATAAATTTAGAGAAGGAATTCCACCCCTTAGGATATACGGTGTTTTAAACGGATTTATTTAGACGACATCGCGATTGCTATATTTCTTAGTCCACTCAAAAGGATTGAAATAAAATAACTTTTAATAATAAGTAAATGCCGACTTACAATAAGTTAATCTAATTTTGAAATTGGTGCTTAGCTTAGGCCATATTGTCTAAGTTTCTTAGACGTAATAGAAAAATTAAAGGCTCGACTTCAGAATAAGGAATTATTTCATTGTTGTTGATGGTTTGAAGTCGGCTTTAACAATTATTTCATTGGTGTGAATTGCTGAATTAAGGTTTACATCAAAAGCTTTACGTGTGCGCAATCATAAAATAATCTAACGAATGACTGGTTACTGGATATTAACATTTAATTTTTTATTAATATCCGTTGTATATAAGAATGCATAAAAACTATTACTATTACTTTACTAAATCACGACTTTTTAAACTAAATAAAAGGTAGGTATACGGCTGATAACGGAATAATATTATGTTATTATTCTATCTGACTGTAACCTTCACCGGACGTGCTGATTTATTTACGAACCGGAGCCCTATCAAGTTGTAGTAATGACATACCTGATACTGATTATTAGCTGTGCAGATCCCAACGGATCCGTAAGTTGATGTGGCAATGAACTGGCCATGTAGTTCGAAAACCAACAACCGATGAGGAAGAAAGGTTCTCGAGTGGAGGTCTCGTACCGGTAAGCGAAGTGCATAGGATGCAGGATGTCGATGGAAGTAGTTGGAAGGCCTACGTTTTGCAGTTGACTTGTGAAGGAGTGTAGGTAGTGATAACGATGATGATAATTTAAAAATTTCAAAAGACTTTATTATGACATAAAAATATTTCAATTAAGGTTTCATAGGCTCCTAAACTATTGTAGAATTATGCTTACGGAGTCAATGGATTCGGATAAATACTCTGTCCTGGGAAGAACCAGTGAAGTCAATGAAAACATTTAGAAACAGTATGGTAGCGATCACCTCAAGCCCAGGGATTATTATCAATTATGTACTCTTTAACAATGCTATATTTATGTTGGTGATGATGTAACATAAATATAGCTCATCTACATATTAATTACACTTGCAAATGACTGCCTCGTTGGTCTTGTACGTTCGAATCTCGGGTCGGAACAAATTAAGTTATTGGGATTTGTTATTAAAGGTCTAGTAGTTGTAAACGCGGTTGCTAATCGTGACCTCCCGGGTTAAAATCCTGGTTCGGACCAAAATCAGTTTGGTTAAGAAATTCTCAATAACAGCCCGGAGTCTGGAAGTTGACGATGTTTCACTCTCGCGCCTCGGGAAAATCGTAAAGTCGTTGGCTCTGCGCCTGATCTCTCTCCGGTCGCGTTGAATTATGATTATCTATGAATATGATATAAGACAGTAAGGTAGGGTTGCCAACCCCAAATTTAAAAATCAAGGTATTGAAGTTGGAAAAACCAGGACTACTCGTATTCAGTTTAAAAACAGGACGCTTAAAGGCCTTGTCAAACATTGCTGCGAACCGAACTGAACCGAAAACTTGGCGAATGTATGTACTACATATGCAAGTATCGGTCTTTTTATATGTGACTAGATTCAAACGCAGCACGGACACGGCGTCGCGACCTGTGAAAGGCCGCCCGTAACGAAAGAACTGTAAAAGTGCCGCGCGAATTTTATAATATATGACCTTATCAGGGTGCTTTAAAAACCCAGGACGCTGCTTAAAAACTATCCAAGTCATCCCAGGACACTACGAAAACTAGAACATGTCCTGGGAAAACAGAGCGGTTGGCAACCCTACAGTAAGGGAATAAAGAGTGCGCGCTGATGCTTGCGCACACACCCATGCACTATAATCCCTGCGGAGATGGCTAGACTGCGTTAGACTGCCCACTGTGAACGAAATTCAGTTAAAGTCAATATTGTTATTTCAAATATATACCTGTTTACTTGAAATAAAACTAATTTTACGCCTTTTTTTTTTTTTTATTATTACAACAACGAGTGCTGTTAAGCAACCGAAATGACGAGCAATAAAAAACTTAAAATTAAACTTGCTAAAATACGTAAATAATTTGTTACTATACGTGTAAATATAAGAAATCATTATCCGTTTTATTTAAATATGCGTCACGCCTGTAATCCACGACGGGTCAGGTAGAGTCCAAAGAGCAGCGTGCACTAGGACAACGTTTAGCAAAAAAATATATAGTTATACATGAAGAATTTAAAAATTATGAAAGAAATGACAGGTGCCTTTTTTTTAACATGGGGAAATACCTACGCATACCCGCCTCGCGGGAGCAAGGACGGGTTATGTCGGACTCGCACCGACTAAAACCCCATGGTGTTCCACCTTCGTCGCATATTGGCAGGGCTACGGGAACGCTTTCGCATACTTCCGCAGCCCTACCAGTGACTGCCGCCCCATGGCAGCACCTCCTCGGGAGAGGAATATTCCTCCCCGTTCTCCTTCCCAAGTAAGGCGCACCAGAACGCATGGCACGCCTTCCTCCACGGCCTCCAATTGCATCTGCGCAACAGACGCCCCCGCGTCAGATGCGTGAAGGCCATGGGGCCAGGAAAAACGAGCACTTAGAAGTACTAGCCTTCCCGACCCCAGCGGCGGATCTGGTCTATGGCTCCGCCGCCAACCAAGATTCGGCTGCGGAGGATAGGGAGAGCGGCGCCTCGCAATACCGACAATCCTCTCCCCCCGCAGCCCCATTACCACCGCATCAACGGTGCGGCCCCGTTTGAGTCGCGGAGGATAGGGCGAGTGGCGCATCGCCATACCAACACTCCTCTTCCTCCGCGACTCCACCTCGGCTGCAGCGGTAGAGGGTGCGGAGTCCCCACTCGCTGCAGTCCACCAGCACACATCCGAAGTGGGCTCCCCAAGCCCACTCGGAGTGGCCACCTCAGGCCGGCCCTTCACCTCGGGCCAGCCACGTGGGTTCCTCTTTGTTCACCGTACCGGAGACCAAGCCACGGCTACTAAGCCCCCCCGCCACGATAAGGCGGGAACTCGTTCGGGGGGGAAATGACAGGTGCCTAGACTATCGCATACATAATCTCAAATCTAATAACCCAATAGTCACTATTTACGACATGTTAGGCAAGTAACAGTGTCGTCACGGTTTTATTTTGTGATGAGCCTTAAATAAATATGGGATCTGTAAGCCCTAGACTACCTGACATAATCCTCACAACCATCTGGTTATTTTAACTGAACCTTGGGATCTTTTACGGTTTTAATCAGTCGATCATTAGTATAAAAACCTAATTAAAACTAGTACAATAGACTCATAAACTTTAAAATGTATTCATTGTTCATGGCAAACAAAATAATAATATTCTAAAAGCAAAACCTTCAATCAATTAGTACCTACGCCCTTCTTGTTTACAAAATATACTTATACAGTTTTCTGTGGCAAGTTAGCCTTGTGAAACCTATTACGTCGCTCTATTCAAACTTAAGGATCGACCCACACGTACCAAAACCACACCACATCGCAGCGACAAAATGTGGTCACGTGTGAATAGTGTCACGTCGACGTGGTTGCGTTGCCGCTAATAGCGACCGTATAGTTCCGTGTAGTTCCGTAGTAGTTGCGTTGTAGTCGGTATCATTCACGCAGTCGATAATGATGGCAAAATGCAAGTGGTACATGTAAATTGTACTATTAATTTCCAATACAAAATGGGCCCGCCCACGTGTTGTCGTTGTGGTGAGGTTGTGATTGTGGTGCGTATGGGTAGACCTTAAGTCTAATTCAGCCTGATTAAACGTTGAGCGCCGCGTTGAGTCAAAGGCAGATCTTGCGATGCATTTTTGATAACAGCCTATCAGATACAAACATTTATTACAATTATATATATATATATATATATATATATATATATATATATATATATATATATATATATATATATTATTGTAATAAATGTTTTTATATACTTCGAATCGCTTTGAGAAATTGAGATATTTGGCTTGAGAAAATACTGTTAAAATTGCATTACTGCTTAGTGGATGTTTAAGAGTATCCACTACTCCATATGTTCCTGTAGGTCTCGTAAACGCCGACACAGGGAAACAAACCAGGAGATGAGCAGCAGCGTCTAATAACACAAATACAACAAATAAAGCATTGCTGTTGCCAAGTTGCCTGCCGAGCGTGGCAGTTGTGGTGAACATCCCATCTATGAGGTAATTTATGTTCAGCAGGCTGTAACGGAATGTATATAGTTCTTATAAAACTATACCCTATATATAGTGCTTGAATTCTGTGCGATACTATATGTTAATATTTATTGCAAGGATATTGAAAAAAATTGGAAAAAATAACTATAAATCGCAAATAAAAAAAATATTTCTCTATGTCAATGACGTTAATAAAAACTTTCTCGCACAAAAAATATCGCAAACACCTGCTCGTCAAACAATCTAAAACACCACTCAAACCTTTACCACAGTCTATAAATCCATGTTGTGTTTTTATTATACAGTGCCTTTACTACGGAAGTCCTAGTCAAGTGGGCTTCAAAAATATTTAAACAAATAAGGAAGTCACAGTGTTTTTTCACGGCCTCACTATTTATCTCGCTGATTAGAACATATTTCCTTACTTCAAAGACCATTTTCTTCCTAATAACCTTTATTTTTTTTTTGAAAATGAGGATCATATTGCATTGATAAACGTATTACTAAATTGATTTTATAGAACAGAATATTGGTGACAAACGTGCATACATTTTACCTGATGGTCAGTGGATGCTGTGGTCTATAGACAACATCTATTCTCGATTAAGAATCAAAATGTAGATGTGGTTGTAGACCTAGTCCTGTGGACCAAGATGAATACATCCATAGATGTACTTAGATTCACGTCTTAATAATTTTACCAGCTTACTAAAGGTCACAGATCATAGTCAATTCTTATACTTGTAGTAGTACATATAAGATTTAATACACCTTACGTGGTGGAACCACTCTGCAGCTATATTATGATTGTAGCACGAACGGGTCGGCTCGACCGGGGCAGGACTACGGTACCACCGAATTCCAGCGTAAAATAGCAACGTGCTGCTGCTGCTACGTGTATTTCATATGGTAAGTGTAGAGAACCGGAGACCCTATTTTACTGGAATCTGTTCTAGTTCTGGTGCATATTATATTTTAGATTTTTTTTTTAAATTTTCACATTTTGTCATATGTTCAAAAAAGTTACAGCTTGTATACTCACAGACTTCCTTTAATTTCTGAGAGTTTCAGAACTGGCTAAAATATTAATTTAAAAAAAAAAAAGAATCTTAGGATCTGAATTGATAGTGACCGATATACTTGATACTTTTATGACGATGTTTAAAAAATATTTAACGTGAAACCATTATATGCTAAGCAACTGGATTTTATGCATGTATGCCTGGTGATATGTAATTTTGTATATAATTATCGTTACTGTTTTGTTGATAACTAAAGGAAGCTTTCAAGGTTCTGGTTGTTTACTAATAAAATACAGCAAGTGTTATTTATGATATTTTTTACCATATTTCATAAAACAAACTGTACCTACTACTGCTTCTTATTATTTTTCTTAATTTCAAAAAGGCTTTTATTCTAAAAGAATATGATAACCTTATCTTACCGTACTTCGCACCTGTTATACATATAATCATGACTATTTAAAAATGGGGAATAAATGTGATAGAATATAGAGATGAATGAAACTTTGCCACCGTTGAGTGTGGCTCCGTTAGTATACTTAAAAATCAACCTATTTAACCCAAATCAATATTAAGTTCTCATTCAAGTTGTTAATTTCGCACACATCCATCCACTCAATAAAATAAAATGATGTGTCTTACCTAGTTTGATGAGCAACTCCCGCCCTCCCTCAATTGCGTGCACTAATCTGGTCAGCAATAATTTCAGTGGCGGTCAGCTACCGCAGAGTTTATATTATCTGAGGATGCCTCGTGTAGAGGCGATACATGTGCCGTATTATCGTCGATAGTGTGTGTCTTTCCTAGTGTAGTGGTGCTGGGATCAGTGGTGAGGGGGATAGTGCACGCAATTGAGGGAGGGCGGGTGGTGCTCTTTAAACTAGGTTAGACACATCATTTTATTTTATTGAGTGGATGTGTGCAAATAATGGATTTCCGCAAAGTAACGCCCGATTCTATTAATTATATTAAGTTTTTATTTCCAGATTTCCCCCTTTCCGTTTGATATTTGACACATTCTACTAGCAATTGTTGGATATCTTCTATAATGTGACAAATATCCCAATTGATCGAGTCTGCTTTTTCAACAAAAACACATTTTTTATTGTGGAATGCCCAGAATGTAACCGATGAGTAGTAATTAAATGCCTATTAATTTCCGAAGTGGCTTTCTTTGAATTTTGTATACCATATTTCTTTTCCCCTGCTTCTTTTATCGAAATACTCTAACTACTAAATTCTTCACAAGAAAGAATGGGTAAGATGGTACCTACGCTGACAGACTCCTAGGTGGAAAAAGTCCCACCACCTAGTGAGAAAGACATATTATGGTATTAATTTTAATAAAATAATTCCAAGGTGTCAAGTTGAAATTCCATTGCAAATTTATTTTGTATCAATAACAAAACCGTTTGAATCGTGTCGTATACCGTGTGTATATATCAGTTTCGCAGTTTTCTATTATGGATATGATCATGGGAGTGAAGGAATAGAGAGTTTATTTGTTAGTGTCGCTTAATCTTACCTAACCTTACCCTAAAGTTCACAAGTACTGCTGACCATAGGCCTCTCTGGTAGACGGCCTCACAGAGAGGACTAACCTATTTGCCATGCAGGCAACCGCAGTAGGGGGGAAAACGCATCTGCGTTTTGCAGGTGGACTGTGTGCTCGTTTGTCATCCTTATTCTATAAAAAGAGATGCTACTGCCCACCGCCTGGTTTCCTTCTCTCTATCGCCTCTTATGACAACCAATGTACCCAATTATGTATAAGTCATAAATATTTACATGTGACATAATTTTGCTGTCCCCTAATTCATAGGCTTATCTTAATAACTGTTTAAACTGGCGCCAACAGTATTTAATACCTTTTAAGTTCATTAGACTTAACTATAATTTTTTTTCTCATATATAATATTGGAATAGTAATTATCAAAGTACTTACAATTATTGTTGTATGTATCTTTATAACTATTTCCGTCTTTCTGTGGGAAATTAAATTAAAAAAATTGTAGCATTTTACATGTCTAATTTATTTTTTATAAACTTCAGCTATGTGCCTTTTCATGTTTGAGGATACCAATTACCAAAATAAAAGTAATCTTAATCTTTGCCTTTTTCATGTATGACCTACCGGATATAAGTTTAACAATTGACAAGTTCTGAATCTTTTCAAAAGGTGTGAAATCAGTCGAGCAGGCCATCATATCAAATTATTTTCTCGTTTTCAAACAAAAGCTTGCACTTTCCTACAAAACTATAGCCGTTGATCCGATGTCCGATGATGAGATCGGAAGCACTTCCTGCTTCCGATCCCTTATCTGATCTGGTCTATCTGGATTCGGCGTCAGTGTTGGGGAGGACTAGAAAAGGCTTGCATAAACGATTTTGTTTTTATTCTTTGGGGAATAAGTGAAATCACCCACTACAATTAACAAAGACGCGTAGTATTATTTTAAACGAAAGTAGTTATGAGGGCCTGGTAACAGGACTAATATTTATCCGTCATGACATAGATATGACTATGCTTAATTTATGAGTCTGACCTTATGCGGGTTTCATTCAATAAGTACGGCTGAGCACTACACAAAATTGACTTGACTCAAATCTTTTGAACCTTTGATTAACAGATTCCTTCATTGATTATGGATGTTCCGAATTTTTTTTATTTAATTATTTTTATAATAGTAAACTTATATAAATAAGGAACTAAATGATAAAATTATTCTAATTTTATTTAAAACATTGAGAAAATGTTTCGAATCTGAATAATTGATCAATATTTAAATCGATATCAGATCGATGTAATGACAATGATGAATAATATAAATTATCTGTATGTTGGTTAACTTAGGTTAATTAATTTAAACGTTGTTAACCTTAAAAAATGAGGTTAACAATTTGAATGTATGTATTGTTTTTGTATGACGTCAGATGTTATGCGACATCGATTCTAATGATTCTTTTTTCTGTTAAATAGGTTGTGTTGCAGTATGCAGGGGTGGTTCCATATAAATATGGAGAAAAAATGCCACCCCACAAGATTGGTAAAATGGGTGATTAAATTTCTAATAGAACTATTTAGACAATATTGAGGTTGTGACTTTCTCTGAAAGAGTCCTGGTAGGTCAGGGGCAAAGCGCTCGTTGTATATTTCACAGTACGAGAGCAACCCGGGTTCGATGCCCGCCGGCACCAATGAAATTGTTAATTGCAATTTAAAGTGCTGATTTACCACATGCTCAGCGGTGAAGAAAAACATCGTGAAGAAACCTGCATGTCTGAGAAGTAAAAAAATATTTCGAAGACATGTGAAGTTCGCCAACAGCATTGGGGCAGTTCGGCGGACACTTCCTTGTTCTAAATCCTTCTCAGAAATGTCGGAGGCGTGTGCCCAGCACTGGGACGTATATAGGCTGTTGCTGTTTATTTTTATCAAAAGGGTAAAAGATAACTTTGAATTAAGAGTAAAATCTGACTTCAAACCTAAGTTTATTATTTTACATTCTAAAATCGAGGTTGTCTGAGCACGGACTTCAGATGTGAAATTGTTTTTATCTTTTATTTAAAGTAAATTTTTACGTTCAAAGTCAAAGCGACTCTAGAGACCGTTGAATTGAAACTCGTAAGCCAATTTGCAAATCAGTGCCGCCGTTTATGAGGCCAACGGACATCATTGAAATAATAAAGCTTCCATCCGATTGTCAATTTATAAATGGTAACTTCCATTCGTCAGTACATTAACCCATCTGAACTCGTGACAAAAGTATTTAGTAGGAAATATCAGAAAATAAATTTCCTTATAAACACTCTGGACCTATGAATTTGTCTCCTATTTCTCTTTCTCTTTTTATTTCTCCTTTAAAAAAATCGTTACCCTACATTAGGATTTACTCGTGCATCGTGTAGACAGTTCACATACATAAATTTCATAAGGATAAATATCCAGACCCAGAAAAATTATTTGTAAGCCATTACAAATACTTGTTTCGTGAGAGATTCGAACCCACAACCCTCGTAGCTGCAACCATTATATAGGTGCAGCATGGCTCTACCACGTCAAAAACTATGTAGTTACTATGAAGCGTTTACTGAATTATTGTATGCAAGATTGAAATTGAGCGGGATGTAATTTGCAAATAATTAACGATCTCATTACGCTCTTTACAAATCTTTATGTCCGTATGTGACAATAATTCTTGAAAAGTCTAATAATTCTTTTAAGTTATAATGCTATGGTAACTTATGAATGAATCTAATTATCTTTTTTATAGGATTGGCTGACAAGCGAACACACAGTCCGCCTGATGGTAAGTGGTTGCTGCGGCCCATAGACATCTACATCTATCCTGTTGTCACCTGTGAGGACTAAGATGTAATGCCTCGTTTTCAGTAAAAAGGGACTCCGGTTCTCTACACTCACCATACGGAACACAGCAGCATTAAGCTACTATTTTACACTCGTATTCTGTGAGAGCGTGGTCCTGCCCCGGTCGAGCCGACCCATTCGTGCTACAACTATACTACTAATATGACTGCAGCATGGCTCTACCAGGTATAAAGACTGTATTTACAGTCTACTTTACAGATTATCAAAAGTCCACCGCCGCTCCCAGGCCTCGACGTAGATTACCTTATAGAGGGGATATTTATATTAATCAGAATTGTCCGCACTCTATTTTCAATCCTTTACGATCCATGTACGCCCTGATACGACTAATGCAAGTCTAAGTGAGTATTTGGGTTCTTTACACGATCGTAACCTGCGATCTTCCGAGGGAACTACGAGTACCTTATGTGTTTTTCCTCGCGGTACCTTACTAACGTTGCAGTCTTTCACCGCTAAGGACATAAGGCTTTGGAATAAATTACCTCTATACATTTGGAAGAAGACTTCTTTTGCTGCCATTAAGTGAATCATCATTATCATTATGGTTTCTTATATTTACGCGAACACTACACATTGATTAAAACTACTTTTACGGATTTTATCGCGTTTAATTTGAATTTGAATTACGCTTTTTATTATTTTTATGACCCATTATTTTTATTAATTATTTTTATTACCCATGGGTGCTAGAAAGCACCCGAAACGTCGGGAATTAAAAATAAAAATAATTCAAATTCAAATTAAACGCGATAAAATCCGTAAAAGTAGTTTTAATCATCATTATCATTACTTTTCTTATTTCAGTGGCTAATTTTCTTAAATTTTTCTGCTTACAATTACATGCTTGTATTATATATTATACGCTTTCTATTTATAATGTATTTTACTTGGTGGAGCCACGCTGCTGATACTCTGTGGTTATTGCACGAATGGGTCGCCTCGACCGGGGTAGGATCACGCTCTCACAGAATAACAGCGTAAAATACCAGCTTGAAGCTGATGTGTTTCGTATGGTGAGTTTGCCTTTTTATTGGAAAGGAGGCATTCCATCTCTGTCCCCACGGGTGACAACGCGTCTGCATTTTGATACTTATTTGAGGATAAATGTAGATGACTATGAGCCACAGCATCCACTTACCGTCAGGTGGACTGTGTGCTCGTTCGTCACCCTTATTCTAAAAAAAAATATTATATTCACCAAAACCACGACCCTGAGCCACCTGCATCCATCTATTACCTATATGTTTCATCAGGTCGACACTGCATCTAGTTAGAGACCGCACCATAATTTTTACTTAGACATATTATATAATTGTAACTGGGAAGTACCTAACTTGTCTTACACAATAAGTCGTAACAAAAAAGAATAGATGGTAGGCACTTAAAGGTGAAATTTTTAATCTTCATGTGGACTTAATTTACCTACATACTGCTTGCTTCCTATTAATTCTTTTTAAACCTTAATCTTTAATTGAACGGCCGATGTAGACCACTACTTGTTGCGGTACGAGTTGCGGTGCTGAGGGCCGCGGATTCGAATCCCGCACGGAACCATATTTGTATGGCCTGAAAATAATTGTCCCGGGTCGGGATGAATGTCCTTTTACAATTTATATTTGTATACTGCCTCCACGATACTGGAGAAAATCCTAGTGAAGAAACGTTATTTCAAAAGTAGAAAAAATAAATCGCCAAGCTTCATAAATGTCAGATTGACAAGGGAAACAAAGCAGCATAGTCAAAAATGTTTTGGCGCCAAACAATATTTGTCATGCAAATATCCGTAGTTACCTAATCGCAGACCAACACTAGCGTTGTCGAGTGTAGAGTGTAGACGCGCCTGATAACCGGGTCGTCGACCGCATTATGCAACCGGCCATGCAACACATTTTCTCAAGCCCTACGTACCTACGTATCGAAGGACCGTCTACTAATTAATTTTTAAACTTTTTACTTACCTATTAAACTATAGTTTCTTATAACTTATTATATCTTTTATGTAGGCATTTTATAAGTGGTAGAGCCACGCTGCAGGTTTATTATGTTAGAAGAAGCACGAATAAGTCGGCTCAACCATGGTAGGGCCTCGCTCTTACAGAATACGATAATAATGATTCGTACGGTGAGTGTAAGAGAACCGGAGACCATTTTTACTGAAAACGTGGCACTCCATCTCAATCCTCAGGAGTGACAACGCCTCTGCATTTTGATTCTTAATAGGGATGGATGTAGATGTCTAGGGACCACAACATTTACTTACTATCAGGTGGACTGTGTGCTCGTTTGTCACACTAATTCAATAAAATATATACCTTTTTTATTATCTGGACAAAAATAAGGTATAACATGCTAACGGAGTAGAAGCCTATGGTACTTACTGCTTTTACAAAAAATAAAATATTTTTTTATTATAAAAATAAATAAATAAAAATCTATCGAAATTCATAGCATATCCACCCTAGTCTGTAACCCTACAAGTGGATATGATTTGAATTTCTATAGATTTTGTTTAATTAATTTATTTAATTCAACATTTTTGTTTTAAATTTTTGTAAAATATCTACTCCGTTCACATATTACACCCAATTTTTTTCAGACGGTAAAAAAGGTCATCCAGTATATATACCCTTCAGACTAGAACACAGCAGTGCACGCTTTGCTAGTTGGCGGCAAAAATAGGTAAAAGGATGGTATCTACCTAGACGGGCTGCCAGATAAAAAAGAAGTCCTATAACCTGGTAAGTCTCTTACCTTTAAAAAAATTTATTGTCGATGAATGTCAATCACAGTCATCAATCATAACTAGATGGCAGGGGCGCGGGTTGGAATCATTCACGAAACAAGTATTTGTATGGTTTTCATATAATTGTTCTGTCTGGATGTTTGTCCTTGTGAAATTTATGTTTGTGAACTGCCCCCACGATACAGGTAACGTTTTTAAAAGGAAAAAAGTCATTAACGATATTTATTTTCATTAGCATTGCTATTAGTTTGTGTATGTATTTATATAGCACGAGATTCCATAAAAACAACATAATTGCAATAAGGCTGACGCAGTTGCACTTCCAGTCGACCTTGTGTCTCGAGGACAGCCTGTAAACTTGAACAGGCACCATCCTTCACTTTCCTTTTGCATCCAATGAAACAGAACTGAATTTAAAAATAAACTGGGGCTGTGTGTTTATAAACACTAAAATGTGACTCAACCTTACAGCTTACTCAACTGATAATAATGCAAAGATACGCTGTAGAATAGATATTTGTTGTATTGTTTAATAGGGATAATTCCATAGTCTGTTAATTATTGTAAACAATTTTTAATTATTTAATTAGCCGTGGTAAAAAAATTCGTAATACCGCGAGACCCAAGTTCGATCCCCGTTAACATTAATAAAATTGTTAATATCAATATTAAATGATAATTTACTACGTGATCCGCGGTGAAGGATAACATCTTGAGTAAATCTGCATAAATAAAGTAAGGATTAAAATATTTTGAGTACATGTAAATTAACGATTTCTTATATTTACCTGCGCGTATACTAAACATGGAATAAAACTAATTTTACGGATTGTGTTTTACAGAGTGTGCTATAAATTGCCCGAAAGGTTGATAATAAAAAAAAATTAAAATTAAACGCTATAAATTCCGTAAAACTAGTTTTATTTCACATGTGAAGTACTTAAAGAAACAATTAATCCATTACCTGTCAGAAATGAGAAGTCTGTGCTCAGAAGTGAGACGCATTTAGGTTGTAATTAGCCTCTATGTCATTATGATCTTGTCCTTGTCGGTGTAGTGTAGAAAAGGTGTTCTAATGAAAGAGACGTATTGTTGGTACTAAAACTGTAATTATACTGCTCACTTATTATAACTTTGAACTTATATATTATATTGTGATTGGGGCTACACGACACAACATCTACAACTGTACATAGTACAACATATTACTTCAATGGGTAACTGCAGTTTTTTTGTGATGTGTGTGTGTGACAAACTCGCAATCTTGATGTCTTTCTTTAATATAGCTGATCTTCTTAAACGAACGTACAGTCCACCTGAGTGTGACTATTCCAGCCCATAGACAGCTGCAGTCAACTTTAAACAAAGAAGCCTGCAGAAAAAGAACCTGAGGTGACCACCTGACAACATACGGACAAATGTATGTTACTTTGTCACTTTAATTTAAAAAAAAATGTATTCAAGTCTGGAAAGTATTATAAAAATAATAAATAAATCTATTACGTGGTAAAGCCATGCTGCAGCTATATAGTTGTAGCAATAATGGGTCAGCTCGAAGGACCACGCTCTCACAGAATACCAGCGTGAAATAGCAGCTTAATGCTGCTGTGTTTCGTATGGTTAGTGTAGAGAACCGGAGATCCTTTTTACTGGAAATGAAGCATTCGACTTGGTTAGTTGCATTTTCATTCTTAATCGAGGATAGATGTAGATGTCTATGGGCCACAGCATCCATTTACCATCAGTTGGACTGTGTGCTCGTTTGTCACCCTTATTCTATGAAAAAAAAAATACACAGCCGAACTGAGAATCTCCTCTTGTCTTTCGAGGTAGACTAAAAATAAATGTCTTTATAAATATTAAATCTTTATTTCCGTGAGAAATTAAAATTTCGTACCTATATCGCACGCTGCCTCTTTAATCCACTAAAATTTCAAAATAACGTTCCTCTGACCGTAAAAACATCGAAAGAAATCCCTCAGGTATCTTCTTTTTTGTACTTTGTAAGGGTCAAATACAATAACAGGTAAACTGAACCATGTTATCGGTTCTCTCATAAAAAACTAGACGTAAATACTTTGGAAATCATTTTCATTTTTGTCATTTACTCATACATTACGTCGTATCACAATCCACTGCTACACATCCCCATATATATATATATATATATATATATATATTCACATTTTTTTATTATTTTCGTTTATAGGAGATCTATATTTGTCTTATATATATATTAGTGGTATATGATATGGTGCATCATGGACATCTAACGTATTCGATTAGAATAAAATATATGAGTATAATATATTATATAATTTTTATATATATATATATATATAATATATATATATATATATATATATATATATATATATATCTACAGGTTTTTTTATTATTTTCGGTTGTTATCAGGAAGATGCTGCTGCCCATTTCTTTCCAGTTTCAATTTCCCTTTGTCGCCTCTTATACCTACGGGATGATATGGGGTAGTGGTATATGATATTACGCTGTCACTACACAGGCTCCACAATTTCTTCAAGCTTTGTATTTTAGTTTTTTTTCTTTATCCTTCAGACACGCACACAATCCACCTGATGGTGAGTTGATGCTGTTGCCCATGGACATCTACACGTATCTTCAATTAAGAATCAAAATGCAGATGCGTTTCCATCTCTGAGGACTAAAATAAAATGCCTCGCTTCCAGTAAAAAAGGGTCTCCGGTTCTACACTCACCATCCGAAACCGGGCAGCATTGAGTTGCTGTATTACGGTGGTATTCTGTGAGAGCGTGGTCCTTCCCGGTCGAACCGACCCATCGTGCTACAACCATTATATAGCTGCAGCGTGGCTCTACCACGTATAAATGAAATGATAGTTTGAATAAAATGAAAAAATTTAAATCAACACTCTTCATTACAGCTCATCCATACGCAGGCGATCTGCAACGGCACAGTATGCTACCTGCAAGACAAGGCTCGCGACAATTATGAGGTGGCAGAGAGGAGCTCCAACTCCTTACGTCGGTGCTACAGTAAACAGCACGGCAGGCCCGAGGAGCTCAGGAGGAAAAAAGAGCCTGACAGTGAGAGTGACTCTGACACAGACACGGAATGCAAGGGATTTGATAGGGTGAGTTCAAATTTTTCACCTATGTCTCTTGTGCTTGTCATATCATTACAAGTTGTCAAAACGAAACTTTATCTTCGTTGCTTCGTTGTAAAAAAGTTTTCTGTATATATTTAAATATTTAAAATCTATTTACTTAATATAGAAAAGATACCAGAAACAGAAACTTTTTTATTCAATATGGATACTATATTGAAAGTCATTCACCACTGGTTCGCAAAAAAACCTCTGTCCTGGCGAGAACCAGCAAGAAACCCAGCGGAACTTTTTTTTTAAATAACAGCTTACAATCTGTAAGATATGTGTTACAATTAAGAACACAAAACAAAATAGAAATAGCTTGGTAGCGATCACCCTTCCCAGGTGTTATGATCATCTATAAATTCCTTAATATTGTAATAAATCTTTTTATACAAACTTAGTATAATAAAGTTCTTAAACTTTGTGTACGTCAAATTTTATAAAATTTGTGGGATTTTGTTGTAAAAGCGTTTACATCGTCTTACTGACTCGGTGGAGTCGAGTAACTCGTTCTCTCGGTCGAGTCGAGTAACTAGCTTGTGTAAAGCCACATTCAGCCCCTGCCACTGCTCCTCGCGCTGCCGGCAATACTTCGCTAAATACTGCCGTAGCAGGATCACAGGAAGTGTGTATTTACACTCTGCCCTAAGTGCCCTACCACTCACATCACTTTCGGCTTTCGACTATGGCAGACGTCGAAATAATTAGAGCGCCCGCGCTGTGTCTTCTTGCAATACAAAATTATGTTAATAATTTAAAAAGATATCAAGTTCAAAAGAAGATAGATAGAAAAAATTTTTGCTTAAAAACATGGTACATAAGATGATCAATGACGTGGAACTGATATGTTATGCCAAAATTGGCATGCAAAAATGATATGAAATACAGCTAATTACACAAACCCAATGTTACATTTTAAAATTATTACATTGCTTACAAGTTAGGTACAAACATTCTTTTTGAATTCAAATATTATGTACTCAATTAAATACTTTCAGATCCTCTCTATTTGAATTTTTATACAGTAAATTGTTCATAAATTATTAATTGAATTATTACATAATTGTTACTGTTGTGACAATGAAACGACAGAGTTCAGATGACAACTGTTTTATTAATAAAGGCGGTTTTCTAATATATAATATTTTAAGACTACCCACAACACCTTCCCCTTAAAGAATAAGTTTTTAACAAAAGTGATTTATTTTTAAATAATCTTACCAAGAAAGACATGAATAAAAAACTTACTTTAGTACATTTTTTTTTTACCATAACCTTAACTTTTTTTTTTTTGTGATTACAAAGGATTAATTAAACCGGTTATTTTTTGTTTTTATTTACTTTACTTCGAGTGAGAGGCGGAGAATAATTTTCATTAACTTCAATATTTAACATTGTCGGTTCATATTCATCGTTCGAAGAATATTCCTCATTTTCACTACTCATAAAAGTAGTTTTTGTCGTCATTGAATTATGTTCTTTATTCTCATGTAATATTTGTGCAGGCGTTCTATTATCTTGTGTTTTATCTTTTATTAGATGTCTGCGATTGCGGCGATACACCATTCCTCTTTTAGTTTTAATAAAATATGAGCGGGGAGTCGCCGCTTTTGCAATGATATGACCTGGAATTTTAGAATTATTTTTTTCTATCATAGTCACCTTATCGCCGACATCCAATACAGGTAAAGGCTTGGCACGTAAATCATAATACATTTTGTATTTATTTTGTTTATCTAGCATAACTTTGTGTTGACTCTCATTATTTACATGTCCTATTTTTAAAAGGTCTGGGTGCACTGGTAGCCTGCATTTTAACCTACGACCCATCAGCAGCTGTGCGGGAGAATTCAAATTATCGCGAGGCGTATTTCGATAACTTAGCAAATTTAAATAAAAGTCACTTCCACTATCTATGGATTTTTTTAATATCTTTTTTTATTGTTTGCACGGCTCTTTCACTCTTACCATTTGATTGTGCGTAATTGGGTGATGACGTTATGTGTTCAAATCCCCACTCCACCGCAAAGTTTTTAAATTCCCTACTTGAAAATTGTGGACCATTATCGCTTATTGCAATGTCTGGTATCCCATATCTAGCAAAATTTTCTCTCAGTACGTTTATGACGCTTTTAGAAGTAGTTTCATGTAACAATGCTACTTCCGTAAAACATGAATAATAGTCCACAATAATCAGATATGATTTTTTACCATACTGAAATATGTCCGTCCCGATTTTACTCCATGGTAAATTTGGAATAGAAACAGCAATCATCGGTTCCTTACTCGAGTTATTTGAATTCTCTCGACACACTACACACCTATTTACATATCTCTCTATATCATAAGAAATCCCTGGCCAGAATAGCACTTCACGTGCGCGCCTTTTACAGCGGTCTATCCCTAAATGTCCATCATGTATAATTTTTAACATTTCGGTTCTTAAGGAACTGGGAATTAATAGTTGTTTGTTTTTAAATATAACGCCATCTACACAAAATAAATCTCCTCTCATAGACCAATAATATTTTAAATTATCTTCAATATCTCGTTTATATTCCGGCCAACCCTGATTTATATATCTCATTAAAAGTTTTAAGTTATTATCTTTCAAGGTCTCATTTTTAATTACACTTAATTTTTTATGTGAAACGGGCATGTTAGAAACTACCATATGTACTTGACATAATACATTATCACTCACTTTATCATTATATAGTTCCGGAATAGGAGCACGTGATAATGTATCGGCCAAGTACATATATTTTCCAGGCTTATATGTAACTATCAAATCATAACATTGTAATCGTAAAATCATTCGCTGTAAGCGTGCTGGTATCGAATCTAAGGGCTTTTTAAAAATGCTTTCTAACG
This sequence comes from Parnassius apollo, assembly GCA_907164705.1. Classification (NCBI taxonomy): domain Eukaryota; kingdom Metazoa; phylum Arthropoda; class Insecta; order Lepidoptera; family Papilionidae; genus Parnassius; species Parnassius apollo. The sequence continues at coordinate 3,648,315 of CAJQZP010000547.1, read as the reverse complement.
GTTTATGATCTGTTTCAATTAAAACATCACTTTTACCGAAAATATATTGGTGGAACTTTTCACACGCAAAGAGAATAGCTAGCATTTCTTTTTCTATCTGCGCATATCGTGTCTGTGTGTCGGTGAGTGTACGTGAAGTATATTCAATAGGTCGGCCGCCCTGCAACAGCACGGCTCCTAGCGCTACACTGCTCGCGTCCACCGAAACTACAGCCGGTTGCGATACGTCATATAAAGCCAACACGGGTGATTTGCTTATTAAATCTTTTAATAAATCAAACGCATTCTGTTGTTCACTCTCCCAACACCATTCTGTGTCCTTTTTCAATAATCGAGTAAGCGGATAAATACGCTCAGAATACTTAGGTATAAACTTAGATAAATAATTTACGGCTCCTAAAAATCGTTCTAATGATTTTCGTTCTTTTGGAGTTGGCATATTTTTTATTGCTTTTACTTTTTCTAAATCTGGTTTCATCCCGTTTTTGTTAAATATATGACCCAAGTAAGTCACTTCCTCAACGCATATACGACATTTATCTTTATTAAATTTTAAATTAATTTCACGAGCCCTATTTAATAATGCATTTAAACGCCTATCATGTTCGTCTTTATTTCGTCCCCAGCATATTATATCGTCTATAAAAGAATCTACTCCATCTAAATCCTCTATTAATTGCTTAATCTTAGCATGAAACACCTCTGAAGCGCAGTTTAACCCATAAGGTAATCTTAAATACTGATAGCGCCCAAACGGTGTACTAAAGGTGCATAAGTCTGAACTCTGATCATCAAGTTTTATTGCCCAAAAACCTGAATTTGCGTCTAATACTGAAAAAAAACTAGCTCCGTGAATTTTAGTGGCAAGTTCCTTGATGGTTGGCAGTTGGAAATGTGCACGCTGTATAGCATTATTAAGAGGTCTCGGGTCTAAGCAAATTCGTAATGTTCCGTTCTTTTTTGCTGCAATAACTATTGAATTAACCCATTGTGTTGGGTGAGTGACCTTTCTAATGACTCCTAAGTCAGTCATCCTGTTTAATTCTTCTAATAATTTATCACGTAATCCTAGAGGTACTTTTCGCGGAGCACAAACTACAGGTTTAACTGATTTATCAATAACTATATGGTACTCACCAGGTAAGCATCCTAAGCCTTCAAAAAAGATCCGAATTTTCTACCAAATTAATGCCGTAAACCCGTTGAATTAACCCTAGTTCCGAACACGCTTGTCGACCCAGCACACTTTCACAATTAATATTTGCTATTGCAAATTTTAAAACATACATTTTACTTTTATGCCACCATTTAAGATGACAAACTCCTCTTATCGGAATAAAATCCCCGCTAAACGACTGTAATTTCATTTTGTTATTATTGCATATCATTTCCGTGTCAAACCCCAGCGTTAAAAATCTCTTATAACATAACACATTAATGTCGGCACCGGTATCCAGCTTAAAACGTTCAAAGCCACACTCACCTCTTAATACCTCGTACCAGTCATCGCCGCCTATTTTGTTCTGCGTTTTATCCATTAACACAGATACATAAAACGACTCACAATCATCATTATCAGATTTTTCTGTATTCACTTCTATTTCATACATTTTTTTTAACACTATTTTTACATTTGCACATCCTAGCGTAATGGCCGTAGTTACCGCACACATAGCATTTCACCGAAATAGCTGGACATGAACCTACATCAGTACACTGAGCACCACAACGCGGACAAGGCGACGTCGCGGTCCCGCCGTGCACAACTCGCGCGCCGCGCCGGGCGCGTCCGCCACCGCGCCGCTCGCCGCCGCGCATCGCCAGCGCCTCAACGCGCACGGACCCGCAGCTCGCCGCACTGCCGAAGCTACCTGTTTCCATCACACGCTTGCTGTCTGTTGACATTTCATCAGCTTGACATATTTTAATTGCTTTCTCCAGAGTCAATTCATCTGTCCGTAACAACCGGTCCCTTACAATTGTGCTCCTTATGCCGCACACAATACGGTCGCGAATCAACTCCTGCTCTAAATTTTTAAATTCACAGTTTTTACTGAGTAACTTTAACGCTGTTACATATTGATCAATAGATTCTCCAGTTTCTTGATACCTCGAAAAAAAATTATATCTCAGTAATGTTATATTAGATTGAACACCGAAATACTCGTCAAATTTTTTCATCAATATTTCGATGTCCTCACGCTGCTCTTCTGAATCGAATGTAAAAGTCTCATAAACATCAAATCCATCTGATCCAATCAGATTAATGAGCAAACTCGCCTGTATGCTTCCCTCTTCTTTGTGCACCCCCGATGCTTTAAGAAAAAGATTGAATTGTGCCTTCCACCGCTTCCATGCGTCAGCCCGGCCGACGGGGCTGCCATCTAAACTTAATTCGGTTGGCGGTCTTGCATGCTCCATCCTTTACACTTAATTTAGAATACAAATTAACGTTATTCAAACGTAAAATCCAAAACTATTTAGGTATTTTAACCGCTGCCACCATGTTGTGACAATGAAACGACAGAGTTCAGATGACAACTGTTTTATAAAGTAAAGGTTTTCATAATTATATAATTATTTTAAGATACCCACAACAGTTACGTTAATAATATTAAATATTATATGAGATTAGTTATGCTATTATTATTTTAATAATTACATTACAGTATAAATTAATTTATAATTTTAATTACAATAAAATTATAATTTAAAAATTTCAGGCTATTATGCAAATATTATCATTTAGCTTATTTTACATTTTAATAAATAAATAATCAATATGAGTTACTAATAGTTTTTAGAGATAAAATGTCAATGTTCATAATTCCTTACACTAAATTTTATATTATTCGACGAATTTATAATTAATTATGTACATAGGTACTATGTTATCTCAAAAAGAAAATTCGTATGCGTAGAAGATGATAAATTGTGGTTTTTATCGTTGAAATCCCATATAGTTTTTTCTGATTCCAGCAGTTCTAAAAACTTTATTGTATTTTCATTATCGCACTCGAAAGGCGTTTTGGTAGATCGTACTTATTTAATAACAAGACGGCACACACGTCCGTTCATCCAGGCGCTTGGCGCGAAGTGAGCACAGATCACAGAATACATTTACCCTGACGGGGAAGTGAGCGATGGAGCTGAATGTGAACACTCACTGCCGCTCGCGCTGCCCGTCCTTTGACTTCCGCACGAAAAACCGACATTTGAGCGATCGTCGGGCAGTGGCAGTGGCAGCGGCAGTGTCAGCGCGAGTAGCCTGTTTACATACTGCCCTGCTCACTGCCCTGCTCACTCACTGCCCTGCTCATGGCTGAATGTAAATGGGGCATAAGAATTTATGTAAAATAATACAAATTCAGTACGATCTAGTAAATAAATTACTTTTACTAGGTTGGATCTAGTTAGATCTTTTACTAGTAGATAAAATAAAAACTCTGTGGTTGCCAAGCGTAGAAGCTATGGCTAACCCTCTATGAGGCAATGTATGTGGGAAGCCTATAGCCGTGAACTTTTGGAAGGCTGTAATGCCAATAGTAAATATAAAGTTTTATCATAATTAACCTTTTAACCAAACCACAGATTAACAAACTTTCCGAGATTTTGATCTCCAATAAGATATAGGGTAGGAGAGATAAAAATAAATATGTATAACAAAGTGCTTTCTCGTTACAGTCGGATTTCTGGCGTCGCAAGATGCGCACGGTTCACAACATTCTGGATGTCGACAAGGACGGCTTGGTCTCCTTTAACGACTTCCTGCTCTTCGCTGAAAGGTTCAAGGCTCTCGGGCACCTTGATGACGCGCAGGCGAAGGAGTTCATTGATATCATAAAGGTTAGTGTATAATGTGATAATGTATAATGTGATCTCCGGATCGAATTTTCGAAATCTCAACAGCACTAGCCATGTGCGAATATAGTGCCCGAGTGTATGCGCAAGCATAAATCCACTCTCTATTCACTCACTGTCATAGTGTGATGGGACAGCAAACCAACGCGACCGGGAAGAGAAGAAGAACGGCTTTGTTTGCTTCTCGAGGCACAGGGGTGAAATTTCCTGACTCCGGGTTGCTGCAACCTACTGAGTTTCTTGACAGAAAAACTAAATAATTTGGGAAGGGACTTGAACCCGGGACCTTATGATCAGCAGTTGCGTTTACAACCACTAGACCAACGAGGCAGTCAAATAATGATAGTAAAGAATACCGTTCTTTGAGGTGGGATTATTCGGACAAATATTCTTATTTTTCTGAAAAAATCATCATCATCAACCTATTAAAGACTACTGCTGAATTCTACAGATTACTTATAAGAGGTTATTTGCCAAGCCGCCACGTTTGGCTGGCGGCTTGGCAACCGTAGTATTTTTATTTTTGGTTATTAGTAAGACTCTGTTGCCAATCTCATTGCCTACTTAGTTTTGTGGTGGCGCTGTCGTCGCGCCGCAAGCGAAACACACCGAAGCCTAAATCACGCTATCAAAATTCCGAATCATAAACAGTATATATAGAACATTTCCGAACTATCACTCGGAGTGTCGGCCGCTCCCCGGCCAGAACACCTTGCCCGGCGTGAGATCTCCCCTTTTCCTTCACGGCCACAGTGGAGACCACCCGACGTGATCTGAACACGCAACCAACAACCTTCGGAAACTTCAAGCTTCATCATCCTCATAAAATATCCCACCCATTCGCTCCCGAGCAGATATCGTCTGCAGTCTTCATATCCTGCAAGCCATCTAGCTTCACATGGTTCATCGCGGCACAGGAATAATAATGCTTCCTGTTCCTTCAAGCTACTCTCTGCGCTATACAGTGTTCGGCACGGCTCTGAGCCTTACTGCTCGCCTCTGCTTCACGGCACTTTCGCAGATTACTTGCCTTCTTCTCAACTCACCGCAGACTACAAGGCAATCTCCTGGCACTTGCACATTCGTCGGCAACGAGGCTGCACTATCGACCTCCGGTCTGAGCAGGGGGTGATGTGGCGGCGCTGTCGTCGCGCCGCAAGCGAAACACACCGAAGCCTAAAACACGCAATCAAAATTCCGAATCATAAACAGTATATACATATAGAACATCTCCGAACTATCATACGGAGTGTTGGCCGCTCCCCGGGCGGGAACACCTTGCCCGGCGGGAGATCTCCCCTTTTCCTTCTACGGCCACAGTTTCTTAACCTCTGTCGTCTCTTCGGACAACCACGGGACGATATGGGGTAGTGGATATTTTTACAGCGCCTGTACTCGGTAAATTGTTTATGAACATGTAAAGTCTGACATAGGTCTCTCCATGGAGCATTTACTCTGAAAAGTTCGCTTGGTAAAGGATTAGGTGATCGAAGTTGGAACATAGCAGTACAGACACTGCTATTTTGCGGCAGAAGCAGTACTTCAAGTGAATTGCTGAATTCATCCGCCCCGCTTGGCAAGAAATGCGTCATCTGGCGCACAAGAAAAATGTTCATGCAAACCTTAAATTTAAAAGGTTGATATTAACTTCTAATTTTATGTTTCTAGATGACATGGGAGGAGCAATGGGGCGCCATCGACCCATACAACTTCGTGACCGTGGAGCAGTACCTGGAAGACATGCACCACGTGCTCAACGACAAGTCGCTGAAGAAGAGGGCTCACCGCTGGCTTCCGTATCTGTTTAAGGTTGGTTGCTCTTAATTTTTTATTATAGAATAAGAGCACATAGTCCACTTGAAGGTATGTGGATGCTGTGACCCTTAGACATTTACATCTATCCTCAATTAAGAATCTCCTCAATATAGATGCGTTGTCACCTCCAAGGACTAAGATATAATGTCTCATTTCCAGTAATAAGGTCCTCCAGTTCTCTACACTCACCATACGAAACATAGCAGCATTGTGTGTATTCTGTGGCCCATAGACATCTACATTTATGCTCAATTCAGAATCAAAATGTAGATGCGTTGTCACACCTGAGGATTAAGATGGAATACCTACTTTCCGTTCTTCGTCGTCAGTTCTCTACACTCATCATACGAAACACAGCAGCACTAAGCTGCTATTTTTTTATGGTATTTTGTGCGAGCGAGGTCCTACTCCGGTCGAACCGACCCATTTATACGTGAAACGTGAAGAATGTACGACACATCTTCTCGTCACGTATATCTCAAAACTTGAAAACCAAATTATACTCGTACAACCGGAGTGTGTTGACAGTGATGAAATATGGATCTGAGACGTGGTCCTTTATTGCTGGCCGTATGAGGAAGTCAAAGTCGCTCAGTGAGCTATAGAGAGGGCTATGCTCGGGGTTTCTTTGCGTAATAAACCTAGAAATGTGTTCATCCGCATCAGATTACCCCGGGTAAACAACATATCCCAACGGATCAGTAAGTGGCAATGGGCCGATCGTATAGCTTGAAGAACCGACAACCGATGGTAAGAAAGGTTCTCGAGTGGTAGCCTCGTACCGGTAGCGAATGTAGGGCGGCCCCCCAACAGATAGAGTGACCCTCTGGTAAGAGATGCTACTTCATGAAGTTTATAGCCATCTGTTGAGTCACCTGCAAGTGGCCAAGGACGTGCTCTATAATTTGATTTTAAGCCAGCACCCAAGATTTACGACACGTGTAAGCTGACACTTTTAAAGTCACCTCGGTGTCTGCCTGTTACAGAGTTTAGTGTGGGAGTGTAAAATGGCAAGTGAGAATATTTTAGGAGAATAATTCTGGAGAATATTCATTAAAAGATCTCTATAGCCTCATATAAAAAATGCTATATAAAATTTATGATTATGTGCTCAATTTGTATTGCGTTTTGACAAATAATTTCTCAATCTCTTGCATTTCATCATTGAAGCCTCTTCTAGACAGGGGGAGCCACTGTAGAGAGGATTTGCCATAGTCACGCTTGCCAGGCGGATATCCTAATCGGTTAGTCATAACTAATTGCATGGCTAACGTACCCTATAAGAGGACCTAAACTTGTTTGAATTTATGATTTACTAGCGATACGCTCAGACTTCGCAAGGGCGATTTCTGGATGTTGATAACGCTACCTACCGGATCTAATTGTGAATCTAAACCATCCAAGGACCCACTTAAGGGGAAATATAATCTCAAATGGCTTATCAAGATCCTCCGTTATGCCGAAAATATTGCAGCATTAATTTTGAAATAAATATATGGTAACGTTGAGCATTAATGTTAAGTACTATGTTAGACGAAAACATGATTCCGTTAAATTTTCTTGATAGAAAAAAAAACCAAAATTACCTCCAAACTGAACAATTAAGCCCCTGTTATTCATAAAGTACTTTAAATAAGATTGTGAAACTTTACATACTAACTGAACTAACTATAAAGCAGAGCTTGTGTTTTTTATTTCTTTTAAATTACATTTATTTTCACTGTAAAAAAGAAATTACCTAAAACAAGCTTCAGGACGCCGATAGTTTAGATAATTTCTTTTTACAGTGAAAATAATGATAATTTAAAAAAATAAAAAACATAAGCCCTGCTTTATAGTTAGTTCAGATAGTATGCAAAGTTTCATAATCTTATTTAAAGTACTTTATGAATAACAGGGGCTTAATTGTTCAGTTTGGAGGTAATTTTGGTTTTTTTTTCTATCAAGAAAATTTAACGGAATCATGTTTTCGTCTAACATAGTACTTAACATTAATGCTCAACGTTACCATATATTTATTTCAAAATTAATGCTGCAATATTTTCGGTATAACGGAGGATGTTGCTAAGCCATTTGAGGTTATATTTCCCCTTAAGCACATACAAAAAATTTAATTAATATCGGTTCAGCTGTGTAAAAGTTCCGTGGCAAACACATATACAGAGGATTTATGTAAATAAACATATGTAATTTATGTGTATGACAAAAAATATTTTCTTGTTCCAGGCTGTGGACAAGGACAAGTCGGGTTACATATCTGTGAAGGAGTTCAAACTCTTCTTCCAGTGCCTTGGGCTCGATAATGAACACGCGGCCGTGGCTTTCGCAGTCATCGACACTAACGGGGTCAGTCCGCCATTTTTGTTGTAATTTGCCATCTTGTTTCAAAAATTTTGTTTATTTAATAATGTGTGTTTATTAATTTATAAAAATTATGACTGCAAAGAACGAATAAATGAATAAATAAAAAGATTTTCCGCGTGGTGTCAGCGTAAACCCATCATGATGATCCACGAGGTGACAAACGAGCACATAGGCCACCGATGGTAAGTGGATACTGTGGCTCATAGACATCTACAATTATCCTCGATTAAGAATCAAAATGCAGAAGCGTTGTCCTAAGACTAAGATGAAATGCGTCGTTTTAGAAAAGGGTCTCCGCATCTCTACACTCACCGTACGAACCACAGCAGTATTAAGCTGCTATTTTACGCTGGTATACTGTGAGAGAGTGGTGCTGCACCGGCCGAGCCGACGTATTCGTGCTACAACTACAATATAGTTGCAGAATGGCTCTACCATGTACAAAGCCTCTAGATATCGTGAAGGGTGACTATGGGAGGTACCAGAAGATCTCTTGGCTTTCAATAGATGGCGTTAAAACAATCTCGTTTATGTCATAAATAAAATACCCAAATTGGCGACGGAGAGCAATGTCAAAAGTGCGTACACGTAAGCGAAACGGTTTAGGCTAAATGTCTCTAAAACAGGCCCATGCCCAGCTGTGTACTCAGTGTCTCGTCAAATAGAATCTTTTACTGTCTTATATGAGTCCGAAATTCATATAAACTTCAATTATGTAACAGAAACAGTAACAGAAACTTTTATTCAATATGGATTATAAATAATATTTATTGAAAATCACTCTTTTAATTTGCTTCACCTTAGGAAGAACCAGCAAGAAACCTAACAGAACTTTTCCTAAATGTTACAAATCTTGTTACAGGATGGCAAAGTGTCGCTTGAAGAGTTCGTCAAGTTGGGTAAGGACTTCTTCTGCACCGAAGACGAAACCAAAGTGTCCAAAATGTTCTGGGGACCACTCATCGACGTGTGATCCCCGGTCCAGATCACCCATTCGGAGGCCAAGACTTGATTTTTTTTATATTTTTGACATTTAGGTCGCATATATTATTAGGTGCGAACATTGTGTATACTTAGGGTATATTTTTACTAAGGTGTGATGCCAAGGAGGGGAGTTCTTTCGCACAAGAAGGGCTCAATAAAGTGAATAAAAACAATAAAAAGGTCTGAAAAGACGCTAAAAATATTGCAGATTATCATTTAACATTCCTAATATATAAGCATGTAATCTACTTGGGATACTCAGATGTAAATGAAAGCCATATCAATTGGTTTTACCTACAGTGATTAAGGAATGTTATATGTAGGACTTATGTAACTTGATTACGTTGTCGTTTGTTGTATGCGAACCATTCATTATTGGAATGATCAATTTGTTATGACATAATAACTGATAATTATATATTTTATAGCATTGTATAAGACCTATGAGAAGAATCTCAATAAAATACTTCCACAAAAATGCGCATTTTTGTTTTAATTTATCTAAAAAGTAATTTTTGATACTTAAATTAAGGAGCCCATGGATACCTTTTTTTACATGGGGAAATGCCTACGCATACACGCCTCGCGGGCGCCAGGACGGGCTATGTCGGACTCGCACCGGCTAAAACCCCATGGTGTTCCACCTGCGTCGCATATTGGCAAGGCCACAGGAACGGTTTCGCACACATCCGCGGCCCCACCAGCGCCAGTCGCCCCATGGCGGCGCCTACTCAGAAGAGGACTACTCTTCCCTTTCTCCTTCTCAAGTAAGGTGCACATGGCGCGCCTTCCTCCACGGCCTCCATGCGGCTCCCATGGATTCCTGCAGCCAAGTTTCAAAAAGGCTACAGTGTAGTCACCTTTGAGGACTAAGCTGAAATGCCTCAAAACAAGTGATTATACTGGCTCTTCACTGTTATTTTGGGACGGACTTAGGCAAGAGGGCGACGCAGACCCCAATAGGCCTCCTCTCACTTCTTTATAGGTTTCGGAACTAGTAAATCACGATTTAAATCGGTGATTGTTAAATTTAACAGTAGCGACATGGATTGAACTTTGGTTGCTTGCATAATATGGAATAAAATGAACGTCTAGTTCCAGAAATATAACAGGCTTTCATCATCATAGCTCATTATGTCTACTGTTAAATATCAGCCTTCCCCAAAAATGTCACAAATCACGATCCTGTGCTACCTGCATCCATCGTCAACCCGTATCTTTTACCCGGTCGTCACTTTAATTTGTGGGGGCCGCCCAACACTGCACTCGCCTGTGCAAGGCTGCCACTCGAGAACCTTTCTTCCTCATCGGTTGTGAGTTCTTGTATTTATATGGCCGGCCCACCGTCTTCATCGCGAACTCGAATCGACTGGGAAAGGACCACGCTCTCATGGAATACCAGCGTAAAATAGCAGCTCGATGCTGCTGTGTTTCGTATGATGAGTGTAAAGAACTGGAGATCTTTTTTACCGGAAAATGACCATTCCGTTCCATCTGAATTCTCAGTGTTGGCAACGCATCTGGAGTATACCATGTGTTATTACGGTTTTAATTCGGTCTGAAGCATCGGCAGAATAGCAGTACTGCGGAAACATTGTTTAAGCGTGTGTTTCGTCGGCGGCTTCAAATAAAGCAAAGTGAGCAGGGATTGCGTTCCAAACGAAGATCCCGGATACTTGTAGTGTTATGCTACTTACATATCATTTTACACTATTTTAAATTTATTTTTCCATTCTGTTTTTGATTTTCTGCATTCACCTCAAAACTGGATATTTTGCATCACCTTTATTTCCATAGGATCCTGTAACGTTTTTAAACCATAAGAACACAATAACAAATCATTTTCACATCGTATTTTCACGTTATCAGCACTTTTTAAATCGGTGTCAATGGAGTCTACCTTTTTCGGTATTTTATTTAGTTCTCCGTAACTCTGCAATTTCGGGCTTCGTGCGCACTGTTGCGCTACCTTTTTTCCTATATCAATAATATCTCATTTTTCACTTAAATCTTGCCGTTTCTCTATTACGAGCCTAAAACCAAAATTTACAAAAATTTGCTTTTAATTTAAATAATTTCAAATAATTTCTCGTTCTTATCCCAGATCCGTCAAAAAGTATAAAAGCCGAAGAATCGGCCAATAGAGGTTCTCACTTCAGCTTTGATACGAGAAGCACCTCTTAAAGGCTTTATCCGCACTGCCTCGGGATCTTGCAAGCCTCTGCCTTCTCCTGAAATCGTCGCCTAGCCACGCCTACGCCTCCACCTATTAGTGTCCGCGCTATCTTCGGCCGCTGAGCGTGCTTGTCTAAAGCGCTGCGTGTTCCTACTCCAGACGCTGCGTGTCTCCGGCGCTCCGGGCGCTGTGTATGGAATCAAAACGTCGTGCAAAAATAAAAGACTCTTAAAAAAATATTATCTCAAACAAAAAATCCAGTACTAAACAAGTATTATAAAAATTACTCAAAAATACTTAAAAAAATTGTAAATATTTCAAAAAAGAACTATAATATTAAAAGAATAAAGAATTCTGATAATGTAATAAAATCAATGTGGAATGTTGTAAAGGAACAAACTAATAAGCTTACACAAAATAAAAAGAACATAGAACTGAATGTCCAAAATAGTATCACTGCGGACCCCGTTCAAATAGTTGAGTGTTTCAATAATTTATTTTTGTCGGTTGGTAATGATAACAATACTTTTGGCACAACAGGTGCAATCGTTCAGCCTGTCCTTCATCCCGTAAAGAATTCATTCTTTTTACAACCCGCTACTAATCAAGAAATTATAAAATGTATACGTAATTTAAAAAACAAGCGTAGCTTCGGTCATGATGACTTACCGCCTTGTCTAATTAGGCAATGCGCCGAAGAACTAGCCCCAGTTATGACATTCCTGATAAATCAATCGTTTACAGAAAGTAAAGTTCCAGACCAATTAAAAATTTCAATAATTAAACCACTCTATAAAAAAAGGCTCTAAAACTGAGTGTAACAACTATCGCCCTATTGCTATTCTTCCAACGTTTTCAAAAATATTTGAATCCGTTATGGCTAATAGACTATACTGTTACTGCGAAAAGTTCAATATATTAAATGACGATCAATATGGCTTTCGCAAAAACAGAACAACAACTACAGCAGTATACAAATATGTCAATGAAATATTAAATTTATTTAATAAAAAGAAATACGCGATCGGTATTTTACTGGATATGACCAAAGCCTATGATCGAGTTCGATTTGATATACTTTTACGGAAGTTACACGGAATAGGAGTAAGAGGCCCAACATACAACTGGTTCGAATCATACCTGACCAATCGAAAGCAGTGTGTAGAGATAGAACACCATAACCTAGCCAGTGAAATGTGATTAAAGTCAGGTCTCAATTTGCACCGGTCACTAAATCAATACCACAGGGTAGTGTTCTCGGTTGTTTATTATTTTTAATTTATATTAATGATTTGCCGAAAATAGTCAAAGCCCCCTGTACCTTGTTTGCCGACGATCTTTCTGTAGTCATACCTTTCGACAATAATACTAACAACAATCTTAACAACTGTCTAGATAGTGTACTTACAGATATCTCTAAATGGTTAAAAAAATCACAATCTCGTCATAAATTACACAAAAACTAAGATAATACAATTTAAGCCTTATCAAAAATGCCCCCTATCTATAAATTATTCTTACAACGATATTAAACTAGAATGTGTTGATTCATATACATTATTAGGTATAAACATAGATTCAGGTATAAATTGGAAAGAACACATAAAGAAAGTATCATCTAAACTTTCCCGTTTCTCGTATGCACTATACGAACTTAAAAAAGTTACAGATTCAAGAACAGCCACGTGTGCATACTATGCTTATGCCCATGCGTGGCTCAAGTGCGGCATTTTACTGTGTTGAAACAGCATAGACTTAAATAAATTGTTCATTTTACAAAAAAAATTTATCCGAATAATTACAAACTTAGACAGCACTGACAGCTGTAAACCATACTTTATTTCATTAAAAATATTAACAATTACATCTATATATATACTAGAAGTATGCACATTTGTTAAAAAGAATATGCACCTTTTTTCAATATACTCCCGGCCTCATTTTTTACGTCCTAGTATAAAATTAGCTCCACCTATCACAAAATTACAAACAGTTAAATCAGGACCCCATGGTATGTGTGTAAAAATTTATAATAAAATTCCCAAATGTCTACAAAAAGAAGAATCGTTGTATAAATTTCAAAGAGAGCTTAAAAAATATTTAATCGAAAAAAAGTTTCTATTCGTTGTCAGAGTTTTTCGGTGAAAAATAATAATTGTTTATTTTGAATATGTATACCTACCTCTTTAATATCATTGTAAATATTGCTAATGTTTATTTAACCTAAAAGTAATGTAGTAGTTTAAGTAAGTAGTTTAAGTAAATAAAATAAAATTAGTCTTTTTAAATTAATAAGAATAAATTGATATATAACATAATATAATATAATATTGCTACGCCCTATCAGGGCTCATGTTTGGCTCTAATATATCCAACTTAAGAACTATTTATGTAACCACATGAACGCAATAAAATCTTTGAGTTTGAGTTTGAGGATACACTTTGCTACTCCGGGCACTGTGTGTGTCTACTCCGGGCGTTGTGTGTGCTTACTCCGAGCGGTGTGTGTGTGCCTACTCTAAGTGCTGCGTGTGCCTGCTCAATACGCTGTGTGTACCTACTCCAGACGCTGCGTGGACCTACTCCAGACGCTGCGTGTCTACTCCAGGCGCTGTGTGTGTCTACTCCGGGTGTTGTGTGTGCTCATTCTGGTCGCTGTGTGTGCCTACTTCAAGCGCTGCGTGTACCTAGATTAGGCGCTGTGCATCTACCACAGGCATAGCCTGTACATACATTGTTTCCGTACTCATTTATCTTTATTAACTTTTATTTTTTTTAAAAATTGTAATTCACTATCATCACTACAGCCCATCATCACCCTCATACCTTTTTTTTATATATATAAAAAAAAGCTGTAAATATCTTTACAATTTTTTAAATAAATTATTTTCTTTTTTGGTTGTTTCGTTGTTAGGTTAGGTTCTATAGTTTTAAATTGTGGCTTTACATTTTATAAAAGAAACTGTAAATATCTTTACAAATTTTAAATAAATTATTTTCTTTTTGGTTGTTTCGTTGTTAGGTTAGGTTCTTTAGTTTTTAACTGTCGCTTCATGACATTTTGGCGCCCAACGTAAAAGTTCTTCTCTCTTAATTTTTCTTTTTTCTCTTTTCTTCACCTTAACTACGCCTTATCCATTTCCTTTTGATTTAATTGCTTTCTCTTTCATTCTTAACTATTTATTTACTCATCCTTATCATATCTTCCAGGGAAAATGTAGTGTTATGCTACTTACATATCATTTTACACTATTTTAAATTTATTTTTCCATTCTGTTTTTGATTTTCTGCATTCACCTCAAAACTGGATATTTTGCATCACCTTTATTTCCATAGGATCCTGTAACGTTTTTAAACCATAAGAACACAATAACAAATCATTTTCACATCGTATTTTCACGTTATCAGCACTTTTTAAATCGGTGTCAATGGAGTCTACCTTTTTCGGTATTTTATTTAGTTCTCCGTAACTCTGCAATTTCGGGCTTCGTGCGCACTGTTGCGCTACCTTTTTTTCCTATATTAATAATATCTCATTTTTCACTTAAATCTTGCCGTTTCTCTATTACGAGCCTAAAACCAAAATTTGACATGTTTTGACATCGTTGTTTATCTGGTTGTCATGGCAATTTTTATTCAAATATCGTTACCGGCCTGATGTTTTTACTTCAAAAATACTCTTTTCTTCTTGGCCATTTACAAAAATTTGCTTTTAATTTAAATAATTTCAAATAATTTCTCGTTCTTATCCCAGATCCGTCAAAAAGTATAAAAGCCGAAGAATCGGCCAATAGAGGTTCTCACTTCAGCTTTGATACGAGAAGCACCTCTTAAAGGCTTTATCCGCACTGCCTCGGGATCTTGCAAGCCTCTGCCTTCTCCTGAAGTCGTCGCCTAGCCACGCCTACGCCTCCACCTATTAGTGCCCGCGCTATCTTCGGCCGCTGAGCGTGCTTGTCTCAAGCGCTGCGTGTTCCTACTCCAGACGCTGCGTGTCTCCGGCGCTCCGGGCGCTGTGTGTGTCTACTCCGGGCACTGTGTGTGTCTACTCCGGGCGTTGTGTGTGCTTACTCCGAGCGGTGTGTGTGTGCCTACTCTAAGTGCTGCGTGTGCCTGCTCAATACGCTGTGTGTACCTACTCCAGACACTGCGTGGACCTACTCCAGACGCTGCGTGACTACTCCAGGCGCTGTGTGTGTCTACTCCGGGTGTTGTGTGTGCTCATTCTGGTCGCTGTGTGTGCCTACTTCAAGCGCTGCGTGTACCTAGATTAGGCGCTGTGCATTTACCACAGGCATAGCCTGTACATACATTGTTTCCGTACTCATTTATCTTTATTAACTTTTATTTTTTTTAAAAATTGTAATTCACTATCATCACTACAGCCCATCATCACCCCCATACCTTTTTTTTTATATATAAAAAAAAAGCTGTAAATATCTTTACAATTTTTTAAATAAATTATTTTCTTTTTTGGTTGTTTCGTTGTTAGGTTAGGTTCTATAGTTTTAAATTGTGGCTTTACATTTTATAAAAGAAACTGTAAATATCTTTACAAATTTTAAATAAATTATTTTCTTTTTGGTTGTTTCGTTGTTAGGTTAGGTTCTATAGTTTTTAATTGTGGCTTTACATTTTATAAAAGAAACTGTAAATATCTTTACAAATTTTAAATAAATTATTTTCTTTTTGGTTGTTTCGTTGTTAGGTTAGGTTCTATAGTTTTTAATTGTGGCTTTACATTTTATAAAAGAAACTGTAAATATCTTTACAAATTTTAAATAAATTATTTTCTTTTTTGGTTGTTTCGTTGTTAGGTTAGGTTCTATAGTTTTTAATTGTGGCTTTACATTTTATAAAAGAAACTGTAAATATCTTCACAAATTTTAAATAAATTATTTTCTTTTTGGTTGTTTCGTTGTTAGGTTAGGTTCTTTAGTTTTTAACTGTCGCTTCACGACATACTTTAATGGTGACCACCGTGGGTTTTTAGCTAATGGAAGTCTGGCATAATCTTTCCAATGCCTTGTGATGGAATTGTCCTTGACAATATCCCCACGATAAAAAAAAACTTATTTTTATAGTATAAGAGGTAACTAACAGGTGACAAACGAACACAGTATACTGATAATTATGATGAATTACGTAACATAAGCAACTATCAAAAACCTTGGTTCACGTTTCATTTCATCACTTCATAGCGGTTATAATGTTCATGTGCATTTTGATTCTTAATCGAGGATAGATGTAGGTGTCTATGGGCCACAGCATTCACTTACCACCAGGTAAATTGTGTGCTCGTTTGTCACTAATTCTACAAAGTCTTATCATGGAGCAAAACTCCTAGCCTACAATAAGTCTTCAACTTTCTCACAAGGCCAGCAATGAAGGGCCACGGCTCGGATCCATATGACATCACTGGCAAACCTGGCTGTACTAGTTGCGTACAACCAAAGCAATAATGTACTATTGCTTTCAAGTTTTGAGATATAAGTTAGTAAACTATTAATCTGTGATATAAGTGACGGGATGTGTCTAACGAACGAGTTGGATCTGTCGATTGACCGTACGGTTGAACAATAGTCGGACAAATTGCCCTAGGTAAACATACTCGTCAACAATTTCCAGTTTCCAACATCTATCAGCATATGCGTGATGTGATGTTACACTTGACCTTTGTTTTGTCCATGTTCGTTTGAAGACTTATCTGTTGGGAGAAATTGTTGAAGTCATTAAGCATAGAGCTGAGGTCTTCTAGTGATTCTGCCGTAATGACTATATTGTCCGCAAATTGAAGTTGAGTGATATACTTCATACCGTAGGATTCCAGTCCAGTAGCTTGAAAAGGTTTTCTTATGTGGCAGTAAGAGCTTCAGTTATATAACATCACCATGTCTTCTTACTGGGTTACTGGTTCTGCACTGTGATACTGATAGTCATCGTATCCCTGTACAAACGCGGGCTTTAATCATATTTAAATTTATTTGAAAACTTTATAGCTTTTTTCGAATTATCAAGTTTTCACCATTTACAAAAGCATGGTAGTTTTATTTCAAACATATTATCTCGCTATATATTTGTGTTCTTTGACAACGTGAGTGAATGTCTTACGGTCTGGCCACGGGGATCGGCGGCACAAACGACAAAGCAGTGTTGCCAACATTAAAATCTAGCTCCCGTTGTAGAGAACACTATAATCCCGTCAAATCCCGTAAAGTACGGTAGACAAGTGTCAATCATTCATTTCTAGTGATCGAATCATTCAAGTACATTTCGTCACGCGTACTGGTACATTCGGATCGATCATTCAAATGAATCACTTCGGGCTCCAGTACTCTGGTGAGTCTGTGAGATCCATTGGGAACCGAACATTTTCTATTTTAGATTTGCAATAGCGCCATCTACTACATGCTATAGGTAATAAAGTCATTTTATCGAACTAAAACATATTGACTTTCAAGGATATCGCAGGTTCACGGGATATGCGACTCAAACAGTAAAGAGAGAGAATGAAATAAATACAGTAGTTGATAGTTTTCTATATATTCAAAAGTAGCGCATCATTTTGGCCGACCAACGACAAATCAGTTTCCGAGCTGTATTTAAAATAATTACGTCAAATAAAAATTTACTCTCTGATCTTTTTAAAGATAAGAATATATTGCACATTTTTTATTTTTACACGAAAAAAATGATAATTAAATTTTTGCCATTTCCAAATTATTTTTATTTCTAAAAGAAATCTAAAAAAACATAATTTTTTTGTCCCGTTAAAAATCCGTTAGCCGTTAAACACAATTTTTTCCTGTTGCCAATCTCGCTGTCCCGTCAAATCTAACGGGAAATCCGTCCAGTTGGCAACACTGCGGCGAAGCGACAGGCGGGGCGACAAACCGCGCGGCGCGATTTGAGGTCCACGGGCGGTCACGTTTGCCGCCGCGGCCAGATAGTCCGAGAGTGAAATGTCTTTATCAAAGTTATCTCGATATTGCTTAGAAAGTAATTGTTTTTTGATTCAAGACATAATATTTGGAAGAGATTGCGGAGTACATGATTTGAATAGGAATCGGGTTATATATATGGAGAGTTCACAGCATATAGAAAAAAATTTCGAGTAAATACCAGAATGAGTGTCGAAACCTGCGATTATATTCTTGTTAATATTCACGCAGAATTGGAGATAAAAGTCAATGCGGATAGAATTTTAAGTTGTTTTTGTCGGCCCGGCATTTTTCGCGGCGAAAACAGCTAAAGTATTTTGTTCCCTGTACTATTCGCCGCGTCTGCCGCCCGACTCCGTGGCTTGCACCATACTGATCGCTAGGTCGCGACCTTGTCGCTTCCGCACCGCTGTGTAGGGATTTGTATGGAACACTTTCCGAAGCACGCGACAGTGCGGCGCGGCCGGGGGTGTGGTGGGCGCACGACGCCGGCAGCGTTGCCGAGCCGCTCCGGAGGCAGTGTGGCAGCACTACCGGCAGTTTTTTTACTTAGTCTACAGTACTTCCAGAATTTCTTTTCTTTTGCTTTTAAGTGTTTATTGATTAGAGCGATCGCGCGAATCGCCCGGTAAATTTCGCCACTCGCCGCTACGCGTGGCTTGATCCATACATTCCTATACATTTGTTTTAGTCGCTAGACGCTTCGCCGTTCGCGCCGCGCGAATTTTCGCTACGGCGAATGTCCCGTGGCCAGGCTGTTTCGTAAGGGCCTCTTCTCTTTTTAATTTATCTGTTGGTTTGTTTGTGTGTGAACGCGAGTGCGCGTGCACGTACGTACATAGATGTGTGCGTACGTGCAAGCGTGTACTTTTACAGCACAATAAAATGGAATCATATTCTTGTACATATAAATGTCTCAGTACAAATAAAACATCGGTTTATTATATGGATTTATTTTCGAAAATGACACAATCAGTAACATTCCACTCAGTTGTACTTAGTCTGGAAATAATTTAAGCACAGAGAGTAATCAATCAACACTTTCACATTTATAATTTTGGTTTATTTTTTGTATCTAACAAACAAATCATTGATTTAATGAAAATGTTATACAAGCAACTAAAATTAATTAACAGTAAGTATATTGATAACTTGTCTTTGACAGTTGTCGACCCGACTAGTTTTTTTACCGAATAACCAAGATCAACAATAATACACAGAGCGCTGATGAAGTACGCTTTTAAGTGATGCCAAAACCATGCTCCAATTCCTGACGCGCAATCACGCACAAATCTTTCCTCTCTCTTTCTTTATCAACCTATAAAAGTTAACTTCAGAACACACACACGTGCACCTAAAACCAGGTTGATTGCAAATGATTTACGACACATATGTGTGCGATAGTACGTGTTTTTACAATACGTTGAGTATAGTATTGGCTTGGTATTTGTGCCACTTAAAATGTATGCAGCATCACAAAAAAGTAATTTTATGATTGATTGATAATAGTAATAAAAAAAAAAACAATTAGATCTTCATATGGCATTATTTAGAAAAACACTATTTTTAAAAGTTTTGCTTGAGACTGCTATATTGTAAGAAATATTTTCACAAATCTCTAAAAATGAATAATCAACTAATAGAAAGAACTATTTAAAACAGTATTTTTGTATTTGTTTATTTCTTTCAATTTTAATTACAAATACATTCACTAAGAACATTAATTAAGTAATGGTGTTATTTTATGGATAAACAAGAGGTTCTGTAAAACTAGACAATGCTCAGCTGATCCTTGAGGAGTTTGGTTTCTTCTATGAGGGAAGATATTTGACTGGTTCTGAAACAGATTTTCAGTAATAGTTCAGAACGTAATCATAATTTCATACAACGTAGTCATGATTTCAAGTGGCAGATGTCTTGCTTTATCTTACCGAAGTAGGAGTGAGCACATAGTTCACCTGATAGTATTTGCAGAGGTCCACAGACTAGACATCTACATCAATCCTCAATTAAGAATCAAAATGCAGATACGTTGTCCCCCTAATTAAGAAGAAAAGTCTCGTTAACAATCTAAAAGGATCTGTTCTCTACACTCACCATACGAAACGAGCAGCACGCTTTTATGACGCTGATCGATTAACCAGTTAACACTTACAGGAAGTAGATAATCATGAGTCTCAAAAAGCAGTTATACTCGTTATTATTTTTTAAAATATTTTGAAAACTATCAACCCCATTCCCTTCCGTCGAATATGCCGGATAAATCTTACACCTTTCAAAAGATGGTGCTATGGTACCATCTACGTTTGCAGCGGTTCTAAATCTAAAGGGTTTAAAAAAAATTTAAAACAGATTATACAGATAAAAAAGAAAGTGTAATTTTGGCTAACTTTAGTGAGCCTGGTAGAGCCACGCTGCAGCTATATTTGCTTGTTTTACTGATGGGTCGACTCGGCTAGGGAAGGACCACGCTCACAGTATACCAGCGTGAAATAGCAGCTTGATGCTGTTTTGTTTATAGCAGCTTAATGCTGTTTTGTTTCGTATGGTGAGTGTAGAAAACCAGAGACCCTTTTCACTGGAAATGGTAGGCATTCCATCTTAGTCATCGGTGTCATAAGGGGTTACTATACTTTGGGAAATGTAAGAAAAAGCTTGTAGCATCCGCTAGATGGCGTTACAACAATCGTATTTATGACAGTCGTAAAATTTAGTTCCGTGGGTGTCGTAAGAGGCGACTGTAAGATATGCTAGAAAAATCATTTAGCTTCCGACAGATGGCGGTATAACTATTTGGTATATTACGTCGAGTCGTCGATGTAATACACCAAACGCCCAAACCAGGGTCGAGCAGCGTCAAAGGTGCTCACGTCGATCGTCAATCTGCCGGTCAGGTGTGATGATTGAAAATCAATTTATTGGGTCAGAGAATCAAATAAAAGTTAGAACAGATAATACAATAAAGACGATTTACGTACGAACATTTATTTCACAATGGCGGACAAATAGCAAAATTTATACATACATACACATACTACTAAACTATCTGTTACATTAGACATATTGGCTTACGATCTTCGCGATTATTTCATCACCACAACACCCCCATATCATTCCGTGGGTGTCGCAGGGACGAGAAAACGAACCAGGAGATGGGCAGCAGCATCCTTACAATAGCTGAATAAAAATAACAAATTTCGGTTTCCAGGCGTGGCAACTTGGCAAATATACTACCTATGAGGCATTCTATGGGGAGATCTATATTTTTTAAAGTCTGTAATGATTATTGGTAATCTACAACGGGAGTCCACGTACAGTAGTGCACTCTTACGGGCTAATGAAACAAGGAATTAGGGATTATAATTGAAAGAAGTTGATTTGGAAATACTTACTGTTGCTGCAGTATGGAGGATATGGTGTCGCTATGGGACTTTCCAAGCGCCGTGTCCTTTTTCTTGTACTCCTCGTGCCACCTTTTCAACTGAAATGAAAGGTTGAACGTTATTTAATAGAAAAAGGGTGACACGAGCACACAGTTCACTTGATGATAAGTGGATGCTGTGGCACGTAGACATTTAATCTCTTACAATCTATATGTAGATGTGTTTTCGCCCCTAAGGACTAAACTAGAGTACCTCGTTGCTAGCTATGGTCTCCGGTTCTCCGCACCACTGTATCAGCAGCATTGAACTGCAACTTCACACTGGTTGGTCACTCGGTCGAGCCGTCCCATTCGTGTTACAACCATAATATAGCTGCAGCATAGCTATACCACATATAAAATCATATAGTCATCGTATTTGCGTAAATCTATAGTATATAAAACTATAGTATAGTCTATATACAAAGTATGAGTATAAACTCGACATTGTTTCTGAATCCTGAAACCGAGTAGAGGCTTTGCACACGTGAGCCGACAAGTGGCTATTAGATACACTATTTAATTGAAATACTTTTAAGAATTGTTCAAACATATGTTACTATGGTAAAAATGGGGGACACTTGACACCTATGACCTATAAGGTTGTAGCGAATACGCGAACAGACTTTCAAGTAACGCGTCCGCCAGAACGTAGCATAGAATCACGCCACTGTGACGTCACGTTCACCTGATGTCGGACGACAGTATTATATGGCTTCACTTCCGCAGCGTTTAAACAATATGGCGCCTTGTGCGACTTTCTTTTGTTCTAATGCTTTATTGCAATATGTTCGAGCGTGAGCTTTTCGTTTTTGGTTAAGTGGCCATGTGTTTTCGGCCTCACTGCGCTTCTACATAGTCAATTGCGAAAAGTAATTTTTATTAATAATTTTTTTTGATAATTAGCTGGTACTTTCGAACACTTAATATCTTCTGTTTTTGGTATAACTTTGCATTGCACCTGAATTCTTAAGTATATAAATTGTATTAAATTTCGTCTGCGCTTTTAATTTGAAATTTTTGCTAAAGTAATAGTTCCTGGCTGGTCACATAGTAGTAGGTGGCATATCGACATCTATCCACAATTACCAGTGGTTGTGTTGCGCGTGTTACTTCAGCAGCTGGATCTGCTGCTAGACACTAGACAGTAGTTAGCACGTCAGTACTGCAGTAGTAACTCATTGGAGTTGTGTTGCGCGTGTCGCTTCAGCAGCTAGATCTGCTGCTAGACACTAGACAGTAGTTAGCACGTCAGTACTGCAGTAGTACCACATTGGAGTTGTGTTGCGCGTGTCGCTTCAGCAGCTAGATCTGCTGCTATCAGCAGCTAGATCTGCTGCTATCAGCAGCTAGATCTGCTGCTATCAGCAGGATCCTCACACTAGACAGTAGTTAGCACGTCAGTACTGCAGTAGTACCTCATTGGAGTTGTGTTGCGCGTGTCGCTTCAGCAGCTGGATCTGCTGCTAGACACTAGACAGTAGTTAGCACGTCAGTACTGCAGTAGTACCTCATTGGAGTTGTGTTGCGCGTGTCGCTTCAGCAGCTGGATCTGCTGCTAGACACTAGACAGCAGTTAGCACGTCAGTACTGCAGTAGTACCTCATTGGAGTTGTGTTGCGCGTGTCGCTTTAACAGCTGGATCTGCTGATAGACACTAGACAGTAGTTCTGGATCTGCTGGTAGACACTAGACAGTAGATAGCACGTCAGTACTGCAGTAGTACCTCATTGGAGTTGTGTTGCGCGTGTCGCTTCAGCAGCTGGATCTGCTGCAAGACACTAGACAGTAGTTAGCACGTCAGTACTGCAGTAGTACCTCATTGGAGTTGTGTTGCGCGTGTCGCTTCAGCAGCTGGATCTGCTGCAAGACACTAGACAGTAGTTAGCACGTCAGTACTGCAGTAGTACCTCATTGGAGTTGTGTTGCGCGTGTCGCTTCAGCAGCTGGATCTGCTGCTAGACACTAGACAGTAGTTAGCACGTCAGTACTGCAGTAGTACCTCATTGGAGTTGTGTTGCGCGTGTCGCTTCAGCAGCTGGATCTGCTGCTAGACACTAGACAGTAGTTAGGACGTAAGTACTACAGTAATACCTCATTGGAGTTGTGTTGCGCGTGTCCCTTCAGCAGCTGTATCTGCTGCTAGACACTAGACAGTAGTTAGCACGTCAGTACTGCAGTAGTACCACATTGGAGTTGTGTTGCGCGTGTCGCTTCAGCAGCTAGATCTGCTGCTAGACACTAGACAGTAGTTAGCACGTCAGTATTGCAGTAGTACCTCATTGGAGTTGTGTTGCGCGTGTCGCTTTAGCAGCTGGATCTGCTGCTAGACACTAGACAGTAGTTCTGGATCTGCTGGTAGACACTAGACAGAAGATAGCACGTCAGTACTGCAGTAGTAGCTCATTGGAGTTGTGTTGCGCGTGTCGCTTCAGCAGCTGGATCTGCTGCTAGACACTAGACAGTAGTTAGGACGTAAGTACTACAGTAATACCTCATTGGAGTTGTGTTGCGCGTGTCGCTTCAGCAGCTGTATCTGCTGCTAGACACTAGACAGTAGTTAGCACGTCAGTACTGCAGTAGTACCACATTGGAGTTGTGTTGCGCGTGTCGCTTCAGCAGCTGGATCTGCTGCTAGACACTAGACAGTAGTTAGCACGTCAGTATTGCAGTAGTACCTCATTGGAGTTGTGTTGCGCGTGTCGCTTTAGCAGCTGGATCTGCTGCTAGACACTAGACAGTAGTTCTGGATCTGCTGGTAGACACTAGACAGTAGATAGCACGTCAGTACTGCAGTAGTAGCTCATTGGAGTTGTGTTGCGCGTGTCGCTTCAGCAGCTGGATCTGCTGCTAGACACTAGACAGTAGTTAGCACATCAGTACTGCAGTAGTACCTCATTGGAGTTGTGTTGCGCGTGTCGCTTCAGCAGCTGGATCTGCTGCTAGACACTGGACAGTAGTTAGCACGTCAGTATTGCAGTAGTACCTCATTGGAGTTGTGTTGCGCGTGTCGCTTTAGCAGCTGGATCTGCTGCTAGACACTAGACAGTAGTTCTGGATCTGCTGGTAGACACTAGACAGTAGATAGCACGTCAGTACTGCAGTAGTACCTCTTTGGAGTTGTGTTGCGCGTGTCGCTTCAGCAGCTGGATCTGCTGCTAGACACTAGACAGTAGTTAGCACGTCAGTACTACAGTAGTACCTCATTGGAGTTGTGTTGCGCGTGTCGCTTCAGCAGCTGGATCTGCTGCTAGACACTAGACAGTAGTTAGCACGTCAGTATTGCAGTA
The DNA here is from genome assembly GCA_907164705.1 of Parnassius apollo. Taxonomy (NCBI): domain Eukaryota; kingdom Metazoa; phylum Arthropoda; class Insecta; order Lepidoptera; family Papilionidae; genus Parnassius; species Parnassius apollo. The sequence continues at coordinate 3,623,463 of CAJQZP010000547.1, read as the reverse complement.
GTACCTCATTGGAGTTGTGTTGCGCGTGTCGCTTCAGCAGCTGGATCTGCTGCTAGACACTAGACAGTAGTTAGCAAGCAGTACTGCAGTAGTACCTCATTGGAGTTGTGTTGCGCGTGTCGCTTCAGCAGCTGGATCTACTGCTAGACACTAGACAGTAGTTAGCACGTCAGTACTGCAGTAGTACCTCATTGGAGTTGTGTTGCGCGTGTCGCTTCAGCAGCTGGATCTGCTGCTAGACACTAGACAGTAGTTAGCACGTCAGTATTGCAGTAGTACCTCATTGGAGTTGTGTTGCGCGTGTCGCTTTAGCAGCTGGATCTGCTGATAGACACTAGATAGTAGTTCTGGATCTGCTGGTAGACACTAGACAGTAGATAGCACGTCAGTACTGCAGTAGTACCTCATTGGAGTTGTGTTGCGCGTGTCGCTTCAGCAGCTGGATCTGCTGCTAGACACTAGACAGTAGTTGGCACGTCAGTACTGCAATAGTACCTCATTGGAGTTGTGTTGCGCGTGTCGCTTCAGCAGCTGGATCTGCTGCTAGACACTAGACAGTAGTTAGAACGTAAGTACTACAGTAATACCTCATTGGAGTTGTGTTGCGCGTGTCGCTTCAGCAGCTGTATCTGCTGCTAGACACTAGACAGTAGTTAGCACGTCAGTATTGCAGTAGTACCTCATTGGAGTTGTGTTGCGCGTGTCGCTTTAGCAGCTGGATCTGCTGCTAGACACTAGACAGTAGTTCTGGATCTGCTGGTAGACACTAGACAGTAGATAGCACGTCAGTACTGCAGTAGTACCTCTTTGGAGTTGTGTTGCGCGTGTCGCTTCAGCAGCTGGATCTGCTGCTAGACACTAGACAGTAGTTAGCACGTCAGTACTACAGTAGTACCTCATTGGAGTTGTGTTGCGCGTGTCGCTTCATCAGCTGGATCTGCTGCTAGACACTAGACAGTAGTTAGCACGTCAGTATTGCAGTAGTACCTCATTGGATTTGTGTTGCGCGTGTCGCTTTAGCAGCTGGATCTGCTGCTAGACACTAGACAGTAGTTCTGGATCTGCTGGTAGACACTAGACAGTAGATAGCACGTCAGTACTGCAGTAGTACCTCATTGGAGTTGTGTTGCGCGTGTCGCTTCAGCAGCTGGATTTGCTGCTAGACACTAGACAGTAGTTAGCACGTCAGTATTGCAGTAGTACCTCATTGGAGTTGTGTTGCGCGTGTCGCTTTAGCAGCTGGATCTGCTGCTAGACACTAGACAGTAGTTAGCACGTCAGTACTGCAGTAGTACTTCATTGGAGTTGTGTTGCGCGTGTCGCTTCAGCAGCTGGATCCGCTTCTAGACACTAGACAGTAGTTAGCACGTCAGTACTGCAGTAGTACTTCATTGGAGTTGTGTTGCGCGTGTCGCTTCAGCAGCTGGATCTGCTGCTAGACACTAGACAGTAGTTCTGGATCTGCTGGTAGACACCAGGCCCGTGACAGCTTAGTTCCATTCTACGCAACTTGGCGCTACCGTCGCAATTTGTTCTCTGTCTACGGACGCCATTTTGAGACGCCATATTGTGTTAATGCGTCAAATCATATTGTCAAAAATCAAAATTATCGATATTGATTGCCGCCATTATTTATCCAAATTTTCCTCAATTATTACAATATTCTGTTTTTGTGTTGCTCGTGTGAACATTGCATATACCATCATAATGGTATGCGAAAACTGTTGTATTGGCAAAGAGTATAATAAGTATATACAGGAAGGTATACAGGTATATGTGTATTGGTGGTTGCAATAAAACACGTGAAACGCACGCACCGGCTTTTCAGGAACTCTAGGAACGATAATTTAAGAAACTTGCGGATGTCTTTCATAGTGCCGACAAATCCCCAGCTCATTGTACTTTCCAAAGAACAGTTACTTAACAAACGTGTCTGTGAAAAACATTTTGATATATTTCAGTTCGACAATGAAGGCAGAAGACTTTGATACTCTTACTCGTCCTTGCTTATTGACAATGAAATAGCTCATGGTGTGCCTCTGACTGCAACAGGTGAGTCATTTTATTACTTTCAACCATGGTACTTAAAGGAGAAGGACACGTCTCTATACATTCTTGGGCCCAAGTATTAAGATAAAAGTACGACCATTTGTAAGCATATACTATATAGACAATTCATAGCTGAAAATCTCGCAAGATTTGTCAATGTAGGAACTGAGTTATTGTAGAATAAGTAAAAGTGAGATTATCTATTGGCTGCACTGTAACAGGTGATTTTGCACTATTTTTACACAGTTACAGGCTATTTTTCACTATAATTACTTAAATATATAAATGCAGGATCAGTAAAAAATCACCAAAAAAGCTGTGGTTGATAATGAAACGATATGGTGAAACGATTAATGAAAGTTAATACAACAACAACTAAGTGAAGTGAATATTAGGAATTCTGATCTTATAGATGTGCCAACTTGGAAAAATTACGAATTGATTTAACTCGAGTCGAAATTCACGCAACTCGAGTTAGCAGTACGAATCAGAGTAAATGATTTGTTAGAAATTACTTTTTTATAAATTTGGTTTTCTATCTAGCTCTTTGGTGGGTTGAGATAATTATAATTACCTTTTTATACCTATTAATACTTATGTAGGATTGATATAAAAAGATATATTTAGTATATTTTTGGTTTAATCTTAGTTATAGTAAGTACTTGTATTTAACAACAAAACTAGCTATATAGCAGTCTTCATGAAATAATATTAGTCTAGCTTTAAGATGTAGGTACATAAGCTATTAATAGTTTAATTACAAAAGGTTGAAGTCAAAATATTCTTAAATAAGTTCAATATATTTATTGTGAGTTAAGTGTTACATTTGGCATTAATTTAAAGTATGATTACACTATATTGATCATAATTAATCAAAATTATAAAGGGAATTAAATTACACAACTAGCTATAATAAAATTCTAAATAACAAATTGTTTATACCAGTAATATACCTGCAGCATGGCTCTACCACATACAATTGCCATATAACTTAGTTATATGATAATATAGATCACTTTTAATTATGATTATACTAAACTGTTATTAAAAGTAGCCATACAGCATTAATACATACAATACAGAAGTATAACATTATATATTTATTCTTTAATTTTGGGTTTATGTATAAGAACATTCAAGAAGTGAGCCGTGGTAGCTCAGTGGTTAACGCTCGCTGTAAATATAACAGAACGCGAGTAACCCGGGTTCGATCCCCGCCGGCACCAATGAAATTGTTAATTGCAATTTTAAGTGCTGATTTACCACATGCTCGGCGGTGAAGAACATAAAATTCACAAATATTGTTTGTTTTCAGGAATAGAAATCTAATGCTGATGTGGTGTGACAAATGTTGCCAGAAGATAACAAAATGTACACATTGGCATAAAGGTATGATAAATTCAGTTTATTCTTAGATATAATTAGGTAAGATAAGATAACATATCCATTATATCTATATTCAGCATATCTATCCTCAAATCATGATAAGAGTTCTTTGTTCTTCATCTAATCTAAAGATTACAGTTCCACTACACTTCAATGGTTTTATCAACAACTCCTTTAGTATTAAGGTTACACTTATTTGGAACTCCGTGCCTGAAGACATTGAGAAAGCTCCTGATAATAGATGTATACCATGTTAATATTTATATGTTTTTTATTTCTTATTTACTGCATCTACCACTTTATTTTCACCACACCATGGGTTGACTGATAAAAAATGCCAACTGCCATGAAGCCACCCTTTGTTACCTTAATGTAAATAATATATAGTTTATGATTATCATTAAGTCATAAAATATGTATATTGGACTTTATTTTTATTTATTTCTTTCTGGTTATGTGGTGTAGAAAATGAAATTAAAGAAGAGAAGATGTTTTTTTTTAATTTTTGTAAAGAATGGCCAGGTGGTACCCCAGATGAAAAATAAATAGCATTGCTTCTAATAAAAAATAACTTGAAAAGTAAAATATTAAGCACTTAAATTATTCCTGTGGTTTAATTTGCTTTATTTAATGAATTATAAATATTGCTCTGTTTCTCGTCAAATTGTACTTATTTATGTAAAATGTTATGCACAATTTTCTAATTTGTTTATATAACTTAATGTGCCTTTAATTTAATCCTAAGATTACGTTTGTATGTATATGATGTTGGTGTGCTTGAATAAAAAATAAATAAGTTAGATGTATTATAATTGTTTCATTAAGTATTATTATTCCCGTATAATGCACTTATGTCGATATCGATAAAATAATAATACCACTAAACATCGATATCGATAGTTTGAAGGATGTGTGCTTGCAATCCCTAAGCTATACATAGCTATACTAAATTGTATAGTCATTACTCATCTGTCAAATTGGGCGACTGCAGCGCCAAAACGCGTAGTTGGGAAACTTGACTAAAAGTCACTGTCGTATCTGTAGCTTGCTACATATTTATTTATCTATGGTAGACACTAGACAGTAACCAGCACGTCAGTACTGCAGTAGAACCTCACTGGAGTTGTGTTGCGCGCGTCGCTTTAGCAGCTGGATCTGCTGATAGACACTAGACAGTAGTTAGCACGTCAGTACTGCAGTAGTACTTCATTGGAGTTGTGTTGCGCGTGTCGCTTCAGCAGCTGGATCTGCTGCTAGACACTAGACGGTAGTTAGCACGTCAGTACTGCAGTAGTACTTCATTGGAGTTGTGCTGCGCGTGTCGCTTCAGCAGCTGGATCTGCTGCTAGACACTAGACAGTAGTTCTGGATCTGCTGATAGACACTAGACAGTAGATAGCACGTCAGTACTGCAGTAGTACCTCACTGGAGTTGTGTTGCGCGCGTCGCTTTAGCAGCTGGATCTGCTGCTAGACACTAGACAGTAGTTAGCACATCAGTACTGCAGTAGTACCTCATTGGAGTTGTGTGTTGCGCGTGTCGCTTCAGCAGCTGGATCTGCTGCTAGACACTAGACAGTAGTTAGCACGTCAGTACTGCAGTAGTACCTCATTGGAGTTGTGTTGCGCGTGTCGCTTCAGCAGCTGGATCTGCTGCTAGACACTAGACAGTAGTTAGCACGTCAGTACTGCAATTGTAACTCATTGGAGTTGTGTTGCGCGTGTCGCTTCAGCAGCTGGATCTGCTGCTAGACACTAGACAGTAGTTAGCACGTCAGTACTGCAGTAGTACCTCATTGGAGATGTGTTGCGCGTGTCGCTTCAGCAGCTAGATCTGCTGCTAGACACTAGACAGTAGTTAGCACGGCAGTACTGCAGTAGTACCTCATTGGAGTTGTGTTGCGAGTGTCGCTTCAGCAGCTACATCTGCTGCTAGACACTAGACAGTAGTTAGCACGTCAATACTGCAGTAGTACCTCATTGGAGTTGTGTTGCGCGTGTCGCTTCAGCAGCTGGATCTGCTGCTAGACACTAGTTAGCACGTCAGTACTGCAGTAGTACCTCATTGGAGTTGTGTTGCGCGTGTCGCTTCAGCAGCTGGATCTGCTGCTAGACACTAGACAGTAGTTAGCACGTCAGTACTGCAGTAGTACCTCATTGGAGTTGTGTTGCGCGTGTCGCTTCAGCAGCTGGATCTACTGCTAGACACTAGTTAGCACGTCAGTACTGCAGTAGTAATGGAGTAGTGTTGCGCGTGTCGCTTCAGCAGCTGGATCTGCTGCTAGGCACTAGACAGTAGTTAGCACGTCAGTACTGCAGTAGTACCTCATTGGAGTTGTGTTGCGCGTGTAGCTTCAGCAGCTAGATCTGCTGCTAGACACTAGTTAGCACGTCAGTACTGCAGTAGTAATGGAGTAGTGTTGCGCGTGTCGCTTCAGCAGCTGGATCTGCTGCTAGACACTAGACAGTAGTTAGCACGTCAGTACTGCAGTAGATTGGAGTTGTGTTGCGCGTGTCGCTTCAGCAGCTGGATCTGCTGCTAGACACTAGACAGTAGTTAGCACGTCAGTACTGCAGTAGTACCTCATTGGAGTTGTGTTGCGCGTGTCGCTTCAACAGCTGGATCTGCTGCTAGACACTACACAGTAGTTAGTACGTCAGTACTGCAGTAGTACCTCATTGGAGTTGTGTTGCGCGTGTCGCTTCAACAGCTGGATCTGCTGCTAGACACTAGACAGTAGTTAGCACGTCAGTACTGCAGTAGTACCTCATTGGAGTTGTGTTGCGCGTGACGCTTCAGCAGCTAGATCTGCTGCTAGACACTAGACAGTAGTTAGCACGTCAGTACTACAGTAGTACCTCATTGGAGTTGTGTTGCGCGTGTCGCTTCAACAGCTGGATCTGCTGCTAGACACTAGACAGTAGTTAGCACGTCAGTACTGCAGTAGTACCTCATTGGAGTTGTGTTGCGCGTGTCGCTTCAGCAGCTGGATCTTCTGCTAGACACTAGACAGTAGATAGAACGTCAGTACTGCAGTAGTACCTCATTGGAGTTGTGTTGCGCGTGTCGCTTCAGCAGCTGGATCTGCTGCTAGACACTAGACAGTAGTTAGCACGTCAGTACTGCAGTAGTACCTCATTGGAGTTGTGTTGCGCGTGTCGTTTCAACAGCTGGATCTCGTCTGCGAGCGCCTCTCCGCGGCGCCGGTATCGCTGCAGCTCTTCCAGCAGCTCGCGTTCTGCAGCGCTGGGACCAGTTGATGCTCGGATGCTTCTAACCACCGCTGAACATCTGCGGAAAAGAAGAAAAGAAGTTAATGTGGCTGTGACAGCACGAGACTTTACGACATTTTAAAATTAAGAAGCGTTTGTGTTTTTCGCCATAAGAGAATCCACTGCCCCATGTCGTGCCGTGGGTATCATAAAACGAGAGGAGCAACACCATCTTATCAACAACAACTTAAAATAATAAAGAAACAGCATTGCCTGCCCGCCAATGAAGAAATTTATGGAGGAGGCCTTTTTATCGTGGAGAAATCCTCATGGATACCCTCCGATGCGGAGTTTAACCAAAAGATTTTACCGAACTTCAACCAGTTAAAACCCCACGGTGATCACCCACTATAAACACGTCCCGGGGTTTGCTTCTATTTCCCCTTGCACCGCACCCTCGCAGTGCTATCACAACGTCTCGGTACCATTTCTGAGTAATGGCCCTCCTCGGGTGTTGTAACGAGACGCTTGATGCTTATGTGATAGGCTGTTAGGACGTAAGTAAAAAAAACGAAATTTACCTGTACTTCAAGTCTTCCTGATGTTTTTCAGCCAGCGAACGTTTCTGTTTCAACGACTCTGTCTTTGCCTTGACTCGCTCGAGCTCTTCCTAAATAGAAAGTTGGAAGGTTGATAAACAATATTAGTAGTAAAGTAAAGATAATGAATAAAAATAACTATGCTATGTGATAGGACTCTTATTTACCCCCGAAGCAGAGGGGTGTTTTATATTTAACGTCTGTATCCGAGTGTCCGCCTGTTGCATGGTAGCTCCCAAGCGGATAAATTGATGTAGATTTAGTTATTTTTTGAAATGAAAACTTCTTTAGCATCGTTGTAATTTGAAAGTCTATGAAACGAAAAAGCGACAGTAAAAAGATATACACATAAATTCATAAGAATTAACGTAGGAGAAAATAAGATAGGAAGCATTTAGCTCAATGTTTGCGAGAAAAAAAGTCATAAACGCCGCCGAAACGGCGTCGCTTACGCGTTTTGTTCAACAAGGTACGAACACAGTGTATGAAGTACGAAGGTGTCGTGTGTCTATGACAAACAAGCAGTGAAGAACGGCGAAATCTCAACTTCCTAATAGGTGAAATTGATATAAATCTTTTTGTAATTAGTGTGTACTATATAAGGTATATCTAAAAGAGTATAAACATTCAAATGGAAATTAATCTACTCGTCGTAAAAATTACTGGCTATCCCGTACTTTTAAAAGTACGTTAACAATATCGAAGACTTCTTTAGATATTTTAAACATGGTCGGATTAAAATATGTCGTTTAAATAAAATAAATGAGCCCAAGTAAATTTTAATAATAAAAGAACCATCAAAACCGGTATATATATATATATATATATATATATATATATATATATATATATATATATATATATATATATATATATATATATATATATATATATATAATATAATATAATATAAAATTTTGTGTCCTGGGGGTTTATCGGTATAAATGAGCAATAAATCGATCTAGCTAGGATTCATTTTTAGAAAATGTCGTTTTATCCATGTTTTCAGACATTGAAAAACTGCTTCAATATCGTTAGAATAAGAAGGTCAATTTTGACAACACGTTAATGATTATAATAGCTCGAATAGGATATCGGGCAGTCACGAAATCGTAGTACCCTGGTTCGAGTCCGAACTTCAGCCAGACTTTTTGCATTTTTTTTCAAGTCCCCCTCTTCTTTGAGAAAATCTATTATTTCAGCCTCTCTTTTTAGTATTTTTTTAAAAACACGAAAATTTAAATTAATTGCACTCATGATTTTTTATTCAAATAACCAGTTCAATTTTTTCTATTACGTCGGTAAGATCAAAAAATATTATCATCAGTATGTAATTTGTATCTAAATATAATTCCCAAAACACGATTTAAAAAAAATACCGAGCAAAGCTCGGTCAATCAGGTACTAGATATATAGCTCGAAAAACCGATATCCGTAGGGGAAAAAAGGTTCTCGAGTGGCAGCCTCGTACCCTGTAGGGCGAACCCCTACTAGATGAAGTGACGACCTGGTAAGACATGCAGGAAGTCGATGGATGCAGGTGGCTCAGGACAGTACTTTGTAACATTACTTGGGGGAGGCTTATGTTCAGCAGTGGACTTGTGAAGGGCTGTAACGATGATGATGTTGATGAGTAATGGTCTCCCGAGAAAGGGCTGCCACGGGGCCAGCGCTGTTTGTGCAAAAGCATTCCCGTGGCGCTGCCAGCGTGCGGCGAACGTGGAACACCGCGGGGTTTTAGTCGGTGTGAGTCAGACACAACCTGTCTTTGGCCCCGCGAGTTGGGTATATATATAGGCATTTCTCCATGTTAAAAAGAAACCTATGATTTAAATAACAATGTTAAAAGGATATCCAGGTGGGGTTAAGTCTACATAAATGTATTACTCTGTTTTCTCACTGAATAAAAATAATAATAGAGTTTTTTTTTACTATTATACTAGCTTGCCAGGCAGACGTTGTTCTGCCCTTTTCGACGACCCTTTTGATATGTCATATTAAAAATCCTTAAATTCGCAAAAAAAATGATGTATCACTCATGGGCAAAAAAAAACTATCCTATCTCTCAAGTTGGACCAAACTGCACACGGTTTGCAAATTTGATTAAAATCGGTCAAGTGGTTTAGGAGTCCATCGCGCACAAACAACGTGACACGTAATTTATATATATTAAAATATCTAATGCCTATGTTTCGTTGTTCTTTCATAAATTACTTTCTATAAAAACTAAAAACTTCTTAAATTGATATTATTCAGAAAATAAATTTAATGATTATGATAAACAAAACAAACGAAGCAAGAAGACACAAAAAAATTACAATCTGTCCAATTTTGAAGAAAGAAACAGAAGAATACTGATCCTCATGTACACCTTTTAATGTAATGCCGCACACCTACCTGTTAAAACCTCACGGTGGTCACCATCAGTGTACACGAGGAGTTCCGGAATCTCCGGTCGGAATGCAATAGGGGCCCCTCTATCACTTTGTTATTAGCATTTCCCAGGGGCAGATATATCTCAATGCTGCCACGATGTCTCGAGACCACTTATGAGTCATCGTCTTCGGAGCCTGGGCAAGTGAGCGTGCGATGTGTTGCGAGTATCCTAGTGGTGTGTGTGTGTGTGTGTTTGTGGTGGGTAGTTACCAAGAGTTCATCCCTCCAACTGGAGTGATGTGAAGCCATTGCTGCGAGTGCTGCAGTCTTCCTGGCCAGCGCATCACCGGCTCGCTGCTGTCGACTCATGTACTCTCCTCGGAGACGCATAGTCGCCTGTGTCAGCAGCTGCAACCCAAAATATGTATATCAAACCAAAACAGCCTGCCAATAGTCCACTGCTGAGCATAGGCCTCCCCCATAGCCTCGTAGAAGGATATTTACCATAGTTACCACGCTTGGCAAGATTTTGATTAAGTATTGTTACGATGCCCAGTTGAGTGTCGATGGCCTCTATCAAGTTAATAAAGTGAGTATAGAAATAGACATCACACAAACTATTGATGACGGAACCTTACGACTAATACTATAAAGATTTTTCTCCTTTGATCGCGAGTGTGCTATTACCTTAAATATTATATGGATCTCAAACAATTTGCAATCAAAAACATGGTTATAGGCGCTGTAATGTTAGAAGGTGTCAATATGAGACAGAGAGACGTGTTGATGGTACTAGAACTTTAATTACACTACTCTTATTATATATGACGGAATATTAGCACCAGAAGTATGTTTAAAAACTATCGTTATTGAGATTTCTAGTTTCACTCATTATTGCTTTCTTTAATAATAAAAATCACTTATTTACTCTTAACTGATTCTACTAATCACTATTAATAATTATTCACTATTGTTCATTATTTATAGTTTACAAATTCAACTTACAGTCCGAACAGCACGACAGCTCGAGCAAGAATGAATCCTGCCCCATTTTTTTTTTGCGCCCGAAGCAAATATGGGCAACCCTCCGGAAAGCGGGGAGGGAGGCGGTGAATGCTCATAGCATACCACGCAGCCGGCTGCGTGGTTATGTGGAGACTTTTACCCACTAAACACCGCCTTTTTAGGAAATGGCTTAACGATCTGACTAGAGATCTCTAAGCCGTATACGAACGCGACCCTCCTTGGCAGAAAGGAGGGCGCATCCTGCCCCAGCCGTCGCGCGCCTTTTAAACCGAATGCAAGTGTGTGCAAGCCATCCCCACTTCCTGCGCTTTGAGAATGATTACCTTCAAATTGTTATAGCGACCACCCGCATTTAATTATAATTTGAATTAAAGCAATTTAAATTATTTATTTAGTAACAATAATCAACTAATTATTAAAATAAAGACACATGTTATGAAAATCAGGTTATAACGTTATTTCAGTAGTTGAAATAACGTCTATTAATTTTTAACTCAATAAAATTGTTTAAGTACTGCGCCGATACGTCGCTTATACTTTGTTGTGCCGATATATATATATATATTTAACTCTAATATATATCGTCGTGGGGGCTACATCACACTACAGTGCATATGTGCGCGTGTGAGCGTGTGTGCAACAGCACTCCGTGTACCTTTCTTTGTTAGTTTGAATTCCTAACCTAACTTTTAAACCCAGTTATCACCATCTTTATGCACTCTCTATTCCTTCACTCTCTTAATCCGATGGGACGGTAAACCAACACGACCGGAGAGAGATCAGGCGCAGGACCAACGGCTTAACGTGCTTTCCGAGGCACGGGGGTGAGACACCGCCAACATCCTGACTCCGGGCAACTACTGAGAATTTCTTGACTGAAAAACTCAATAATTAATTTTTTGGCCCGAACCAGGATTCGAACCCAGGACCTCATGATCAGCAGTCGCACTAATACAACCACTAGACCAACGAAGCAGTCAAGACCTACATATATAGACAATACAGACTCCAGTTTTGCATGATGACGCATCAATTGAAATAATGGCGTCACCAGTGACGGACGACGACGCATTAGACATCATAGGCTTTTTGCTCCTACTAACGCACATTTGACCGCTCATACACACGGTCAAGTTTACAAGACGCTGCAATCTTGATAAAGTCTTCAGAATCGAAACATTTTGCCTCAAGTAGACTTGTCATGTACGCTGATAGTCATACACAAGTTTATGGGACGCCGTTACAAGCGCACTGCAAACTTGACGGTAAACTAGATCGTGAATGGCATCCAAAACGGTATAATACTTTATGAACACCTTTCAACAAGTCTTTTCATTTTTTCATTATAACCTAACAAAAGTCCACGGCTAAAAACAGGCCTCCCCAAAGATTGCCCCATAAAGGGATGCATAAAACCCACACAATACCATCAAAGCACAGTATAATAAATTAAAGTGTTAACATATAACAATCTATAACCTCATTTCATCCCGTAGATGTGTTAATATATTTAATGCATCCTAGTAAATAATGTTGATTGACCAAAAATTGTTAACTGACCCGTGTACCTTGGCGGCGTAAGAGTACCAACTACACCCCATATCGTTCCGTGGGTTTCGTAAGAGGCGACGAGGGAAACACACCAGGAGATAGGCAACATCTTCTTGATTCCTGATGAGCTGCCTGCCAAACGTTGCAACTATGAAACCCGGAGGGGGGGGGGGTTGAGGCATGAGGCAATCTCCATAGAGCGAATAAAAAGATGTTCATTGTTCCATGGTCGTTATTAGTCCCCCCAAATACGGCCATACCAAGTAATATATAATAACTTAAAACTACGTCACCCGAAGGTTGCGCGTGTCATCGCCCTAGATACACTTCCGATGCACATACCTAAATGTATTCAAATAAAACATCTAAATATTGATTGAGTTTAACATCACACAATATAATGAAATATGGTAGAAAAATCTTATATACGTATCACATACTAGGTATTAGAACTCCCTTTTTGCCGAGAAGTTCGTCTGGATAGTAATCACCTTCTGTTTCTACAGCAGTGGCTTCTAACAGATGGCGGTCTCAAATAAAAGTATACATTGTTGGAACGTATTTAATTTGGTAAATGTAAAGATTATTATAGTCAACCAAATCTAAGAAATACATTTTGACAGCTGTCAGACTTACTGCACCAGGCATGCCAACCAAAAAATGGGAACGTACAATATTCGATTCTTAAAAAAATCGATATCGATTATTTAGAGTTGGTAATCATTTACTGTTTGGTTTGAATAATAAAAACGGATAATTTAAACACAAGAATTATCAGCTTCTACACATTTGTTGTTAGGTACTGCTTATTTCTAGAAGCACAGTTATAAAAATTTAAGATTGTAACTAAATTAAAAATAAATTTATTCTATCACTTTCAGTTCAACTAGTTGAGCTGTCGTTGTTTGATTTTCAATAATCCAGTCAAAATTAATGTCTCTTTCAAAGTCATCCAAAATAATTTTTTTGCTTTTCTACCACTTTTGCCCAAATATCCTTTGTGAAATGGGTATATGCTTCAACGAATATAGAAGAAACAGTCCAAAAAGTCAAAGCCGAGTCACAAAATAAGAAGACAAACACAAAATCACAAAATCATGCACAGTACACGCCCGAAATGGCGGGATATTGAAATTACGTAGTGCTTTTACATCGACGTGGCCCTGTATATTATGAGTTTTTTTTTGTCTACACAAATTTACGTTGACAAATTAAAAAAAATAACTAGTTTTATTCATAATTCGTAATTTAAGGAATTTTAAAAATAAAAATTAAATTAAACAAATAATACATTTAAAAAAATGATTCGATTATTTGAATATTTTTGCCGATTATCGGAATATTTTTTCCGATTATTTGCATAACAATTAATTTTAATCATCCAAACACCAAAATGTATATAGCGACATATCATTGAAACGAAGTTAAGTAAAAAAGTTGATACTGGTTATTTTTTAAATATTTTGCTGTGTTTGAAAGAATCGAATTTAAATTAGTGATAAAAAACTATATACATTGTAATGAAATATAGATAACTTCATAATGCTACAGATTTACGTAAAAGGTTATTTTAAATCGTGCGAGTACGCTTGTGCAAAGTTATTGCGGATTGATTAATGTGAAACGTCAAAAGGTATTTCTTAGATTTGGTTGACTATAGTGATAAACAAATATACACGCTGTAATGAAATATAGATAACTGTATAATTGTTCGGATTTACGTAAATGGTTATTTTAAATCGTGTGAGTACGCTGGTGCAGTTATTGTTGAATGATTAATGTGAAACGTCAAAAGATATTTCTTAGATTTGGTTGACTATAAAAATGATTATTTATTTATTCTTCATTGTGACACCTTACAACCTTATGGTGTACTTATGTTTATATGGTGAGTGTAGAGAAAGCCGATCCTAACAAGGTAACAAATGGGCGGATTTAATGCCTGTCGACTTTCTCTGCCATTGCCATTTGTACAATATATAGTATAAAACAAAGTCACTTACCGCCGCATACCGTGAGTTTGCACTGACGCGATTTTCACAAAAAAAAAACATGTTTTAAACACCGTTTTCTGTCAATGTATCAAAGAATATGTGCATAGTCAAAGAATATGTGGTAGTACAAAGAATATGTTTGACAGTTTATTTTACATATTTTAACTATATTACATCTTTATAACTAAAGAAGCAAAATGTTTGAAAACAAATTTGTAGAAATATTGTCATGTTGAAAGATAAGTTTGAATATCTGTTAAAAATTTTACACAGTTTTTGTGAGTACCAACGCCACCAGCAACAAAACAAGTTGTGTAATTTATTTTATGCGCTTTGTTTCAATACATTACGTGTTGGATGTTTTGCAGTGCCAACATACTGTTAGATCTGTACGCTTAGATCTTTTAAATTACGCGACGGGTTTTGATGCGGTTTTCATCAATAGACGGAATAATTCAAGAGTAACGTTTATATATAATATATATATATATATATATATATTATATTTCCATGTTGTTGTTGTGTATGTACGCTAATGATATGTATGTGTGCGCGGCTGCGCCCACAGTATGTGTCTCCAGAGTTAATAGACAGTTTGGTGTGTTGCGTACCACTTGTCTCCCGTACCAAGAATATAACAGTTGTCGAGATCAAAAAATCACCCTTGGAAGCCGGGGTGGATAGCTACTATACAATAAAACATGAGCAGCAGTCCGCCAGCGCTTCCCGCCAAAACTCCCATTCGCAAATTTTATGATCTTCGGAAATTCCCTAGTTTATATGACTCCGGTGTAAAGATCTAATGCAATTCAAGACATTACAAAAAATCGTATACCTCTAAGCACTCCTTCGGGCTGGGCTCCTTACTCTTGTTCAGGTTCAGAATGGGCTGCGATGATTCCCTCGCTAAGATCTCTTGTACAATTGATGTGAACGGCAGCTTTTGTTTCTGGAAAGAATTTGACGACATGAAGATGATTAATTTATATTATATTATATCAGGAAAATATGTTACATACAAGTGGTTATCGATATTTATTTACTCGTGTTGGTCTGGGACTTAAAAGTCCCATGTAGTGCTGGAATTAATTTGTCAACAGTGTTACTTGCCTAAATTCTCATAACAGGCGACAAATTAAATATAGGGATTTTGATTGCGAAGGCGATAGTTTACCCACCTTTACATACCTACTTTTACAATTTTCCATCTACGTCCATATTTTTATTTTTAGCAATCTGTGGTCCAAATTGCTCACTGATCTTTGTACTCTGCCTACCCACTAGGATGTTATAGGCGTGAAGCTATGTAACAAAACTAATTGTACAGCCACTTTATATCAGTAATTTTTATGCCAGTAATCAAGCCACTTATAGCAGTAACTTTCTACCATTTTCTGCTTCAGTTCCGCTTTGTCATCTCGCGATATTTCACCCGGGGTGACATGGGGTGGTTTCTTGCGCCGCCATTACACGACGATATAGTGAACGATAATAAGAACTCGTATGTTCGTTTTTTTAGCTATTAAAAAAACGAACATACGATGGGGGACAAGCGAGCACACAGTCCACCTGATGTTAAGTGGATGCTGTGGCCCATAGGCATCCACATTTATCCTCTACTAAGGATCGAAATAATATAAATTTTTAATTTATATTTATTTGTTTTAAATTAACCAATGTAGGTACATGACTATGTCTTTTCATTTAATTAATAATTTTCGCATGCCAGATGTGGTAAACATGTGGACTATATACAATATCCAATATTTGTCACCTCTGATGTACCATGTTTAAGCGAATAAAAAAAAAAAGAAACGCAGATGCGCTGCCTAAGACTAACATCGAATGCCTCGATTTCAGTAAAAACGGGTCTTCGGTTCTCTACACTCACCATACGAAACACAGCAGCATTACGCCGCTATTTTATGTCGGTATTCTTGGTGATCCCGTCCCGGCGGAGCCGACCCATTCGTGCTACAACCATATTAAAGTTGCAGCGTGGTTCTACCACGTAAACCCACGTACCAACGTAGTCGTTTAAATTAAAATAAGAGATTAAAATATATTTATTGCAATGAATTAATAAATCTAATGGGTATAAATGCAAGGCTGAATTATCAACTTGGTTTTGCGTGACTTACTGCTTCATAACCCTATTAGAAATGAGAGAAGAACCTGTGCTCAACTATACAAAGGCTAAGGTAACTTGAACTTCATATATGTTGAGGTAGTGCCACGTAACAGCTATATTGTAGTTGTAGTACGAATGGGTCGACTCGTCCGAGGAAGGACCACGCTCTCACAGAATACCAGCGTGAAATAGCAATTTAATGCTGCTGGTTTCGCATATTGAGTGTGTGAGAACTAGAGACCTTTTTTTACGTTACATATACATTTTAATTCTTATTCGATATTTTTATTCTTATTAGATAGATATAGATGTATTTTGGTACACAGCATACTGTTACGATCACTTCAAGTGAACTATGTGCTCGTTTGTCACCCTTATTCTATTTAAAACAAAATCAATAAATAGCAGTTCTTTAAAGTACACTATTACCCTAGCCGCCGGCTTCAAGGACATCACAAATGTATTGATAATAATTGCCAAGTGTAAAGTACGGTGCACATAATTTCATTTCAGATATCTCTAACCACTTTATCTAATGGTCACTAAATCTATGGTCATAAGCTTTTAAATCGTCCTAAAATAGAATAGAAGAGAAAGTTTTCTTTATTTATTACCAATTGTAAATCATTCTTATTGAACGTCATTTTTTACTTTACACCACTGGTTTGAATGAAAAACCTCTGTTCTGGGAAGAACCAGCAAGTAAACCAGGGGGACTTTTCCGCAGTAACAGTTCACCTATTAAATCCAATGCTTTTCCGTAAAGTAATATAGACAGTCCATTTGATAAAAATATAACACAAAAGTTGTGGCAGTTATGTAGTTATGTAACCGTGTAGTGGCCGTGTAAGAATATACACCCCATATCGCCCCGTGGGTGTCGTAAGAGGCGACATAGGGGAACTTAAACAAGCGATACAATTCAAAATAAAAAAAACTTAGGTTGCCAAACCGCTTGCCAAGGCTGGTAATTATGAGGCCTATGTTCAGCATTGGGCATTGCCAGTGGTGTAATGGAATGGATGGATGTATAATTATTTATACACTCATTTGGCAAAAATTCTAAACAGAAACTATTTTTCTTGATTACCGCTTTGAGCAAATTATTAAGGTCGTCTTCTTCGAGGTCGGGGTTCTTCATTTGGATTTCCTTGTAGAGCTGCTCTTCCAGATCGTACGGCTCCAGGTTTCTAGAACAAATATTATGGTAAAATAGCTTTGTTACAACGTATTAGAAGAAGACCTTAGTTCCTGTGAAGTAAAAATGATATATGTTCACTTAAAATCTCGTCTCCGTGCAGTGTCGGTGTAAGAAAAATCACTACCCCAATATTGTCATCTCGTGGAAATCGTAAGTGACGAGAGGGAAACTAAAACATGAGATGAAAAGCATCACCTTCTTGATAATAACTAAAACAAATCTGCGGTTGCCACCCACCTGCGAAGCGTGGCAACTATGGCAAGTATCTTTCCTATCAGGCAATCTACGGGGAGGCCAATGTTCAACAGTGCACTTTTGATATTTATTTATTTATTTTGCATAATATGTGTTATTATTGAATTTTAAAAACTTTTAGTATTACATAATAGTACATTATAAATTAAAATAACAAAAAATGCCAACATTACACAAAAATTAACCAAAAATATATAAAAATAAATTAGAAAGTGACCCAAGAATATAAAAACATTTACTACTATTTGCAATATTATATCATTGCGTTCCCTTTCTATATCTATGTCATCCTCTAAGTCCTCTGTCGTCCAGTGGCCTTTGTACTTAAGGCTTACACTCTGTTCGAAGGATTATCACAGAGCTTAACAGTAGGCATGGTGAGCTGTCTTTTAGTGCCTGAATTAAAAACCATAAGCTCGCTCTTCGTTATATTGTAGTTGAGCCCATTGGTCTTTGCGTAGGATTCACAGATCCCTAGCAGCCTTCTGAGTGCACCTATCGTGGGGCTCAGCAGCACCATGTCATCTGCATAGCTTATGTTATTAATGCCAACTCCGTCTATAAAACAACCGACCTTAGTGCTTCTGAGCTCCACAATCAACTGGTTTATGTAGAAGTTGAAAAGCGTAGACGAACTAAACCCTCCTTGTCTAACCCCGCATTCTAGCCCATACCCTTCAGAAAAGCTGCTACCCCATCGAACATATTTTATTTGGATACTATACTAAACTAAAATTTTAATACTATACTAAAATTTTAATACGGAGATAATCTCCTGCGGCAAATCAGTCTCCTACTTTAACTTTCGTCACAAGATATTATAAGATAAAAGCTTTTGATAGATCTGAAAAATAGGCATACATTGGCGTTTTTCTATCTGTGTACTTACAGTCTGCTTAAGACATAAAATTGCACTCTCTGTGGATAGTCCAGGTCTGAACCGTAATTGAGCATCATGCAGATGAATATACTTTTATATGAAATTAGTGAGTAGGTTTGCTTTATTATGCCCCAGTGTGGTCGATAAAGAGAAAAAGATGAAGTAGTTTTGCACCTTATGTATTTAGTTTAATTCAATTTTCATTTAATTTTTGCCCCGGGGGCCTTGGTTACAAAGCTAAGCCACTGCAAACAAACACACAGTCCACCTGATGGTTAGTGGATGCTGTAGGCCCGGTTCTCCACACTCACCATACGAAACACAACAGCATTAAACCGACATTTCACGGTTTTATTCTGTAAGAGCGTGGTCCTTCCCCGGTCAAGCTGACCCATTCATGCTACAATCATAATATAGCTGCCACATGTCTTTACCGCGTAACATGTGTAAGTGTGTATATGTGTGCGTGCATGTATAAGTGCGTGTATGTATCCGCGTGCGTGTAGTTGCGCGTGTGTAAGTGCTTGTACGTGTATGTCTGCGTATAAGTATGTGAGCGCACGTGTGTGTGTGTGTTTAGACATGTTTGGGTGTTTGTGCACGCGCGCGTATGTGTGTGCGCACGCACGTGTTGTGTGCATTTGTTCGTGCGCGCACCTGGCGAGTAGCTTGCCGTCGGCGCAGAGCACAAGCAGCAGCGGTTGCGACGCAGCGACCGTCAGCAGGCCGGTGGGCGGCCGCCCCGAGCACACCAAATGCTGGGCGGAGCTGTTGCGCGCACATACAGCCGATAGTGCGCTCTCCAGCTCCGCTGGGAACGTTATCGTTTATTGTATTTATTTATACCTATACACTACACACTTAATAAAAATATTTGTATACATATTCTATCTACACATATATCTATAGATTTTAATTGAAAATTATTTTATACACCACAAATCGTACCAGCTAAGTAGCTAAGCGGTCAGCTTAAATATCACAGAAAGCGGTAAGTAAGTATAAAATATTATCAAGACTTTATCACGTAAACTACAGTAAAAGTAAAAAAAGGTATTGTAAAAGTAAAGTTGCAGTCTATACACAGGACGTGAACTACTGTTAAAAACCTACCTCCTCTCATTTCTGAGAAAATTTTAAAGCAAGAAAATGTCCCCCGCGTTGCTCCAATGCGTGTTAACAGACATCACGTGTCTTTGAAATATTTTTTTGTCACCCTGATTCACCTCACCGCTTCGATATTCCGTCAAAATTCAAGAGCCAAACTCCTTCATAGAAAAGTAGTTTGTAAATATAAGTTTTAATGGTTTAAAGTGCTGTGGATGGGTGCGGTCGCATGCGACCGCTCGGGATTTGCCGGACGAATGCGACTGCATGGGATTTTACGGGGATTGAAGGGCTAAGATGGATACCTCATCACCAGTTCTCTACACTCACCATACGAAACATAACAACGTTAAACTATTTTACATTGGAATTCTGTGAGAACGTCGTTATGTCCCGGACGGCCGGCCCAATCGTGCTAATATCAAAATATATAGGCAGCACCATGTAATAACATTTCTTGTAAATTGTTTTTTCATATATTTTATTATTACGTGTAATCTATAAAGTTTTCTCTCATAAGCTCTCCCACAGAAGGTACTTACTCCACAGTAGGTATTAAAGAAGCATCATAGTTTTTTGATGCGAAAAAATTTACAAAATGATGCGAAAAAATTTATAAAATGTGGTATGCAGAGGTCAATTTTGCATGAATGATATTTTGTATAATTAATATGAATTTAATTTGCATATCTCTCAATAACATTAAGGCTGTATAGAAGAAATCTTACCTTCATCAGCCATAACATATTCCTTTAGTTGTTCCAGTATGGGCAAAGTCACTGTGTGAACTCCGCCCACGTGCATGCACGCGTACGTGTTGCTTGTACACTGAAATTGAAACCAATATAACAACATACATAGCAGGGTGTGGATATTAATCTTTTTTTTTTTTTTTTTTTTTTTATAGGATAGGGTGACAAACGAGCACACGGTCCACCTGATGGTAAGTGGTTGCTGTGGCCCATAGACATCTACATCTATCCTCAATTACGAATCAAAATGCAGATGCGTTGTCACCCGTGAGAACTAAGATGGAATGCCTCGTTTCCAGTAAAAAGGGTCTCCGGTTCTCTGCACTCACCATACGAAATACAGCAACATTAAGCTACTATTTCACGCTGGTATTCTGTGAGAGCGTGGTCCCTCCCCGGTCGAGCCGACCCATACGTGCTACAACTATACTACTAATATAACTGCAGCATGGCTCTACCACGTAAAAAAATCTTATAAAGACTAACCCCCTTATTCACAAACATTTTTAAATACTTGGTTAGTTAATTAGTGTTTTGTCACTTTCTAGTAACAAAAGTCTCGCAAACGTCAGAATGAGACAAAACACTATTAACTAATAAGCGTTTAAATTTTTTTATGAATAATGGGGTTAAAGTATTGTGGGCTAATTACTCTCCGCCACCAGATGTCGCTAGTTTTGACTGAGGTGATGTTATTTCTTACACAGTTTCACCATAAGTGCAAAGTTGCGATTTAAATAAAAGTTTTTGTAGTATGTAAAATATCTCAATGGTTTGCTTTTGAATTTTTCGCATATTTTTAAGTCAGTTTTTAATTTTACTACTTTCAGGATATTTCAGAAAAACATTAATCTTCACATTTCCCTCCCTTCATTAATTATGTCAAATATAACCTCATTTGTAAGTGGCGCTGCCCTGATGACAAAAAAGGGTCAAAATCAGAGGTAGAACGAAATATCAGACATGAAATGAACAGAATCAAAATTAAAATCAAGAATAAGTGTTTTTTTGCAAATAATGGTCGTAATTCGAATCTTGTAGTGTAGCTGGGTACCCTAACTACTATGCCAATCGTCAGTGGATACTTACCGGGTAGAGGTGTACAGGATAAGATTGCTGTAAGCCAAGGTCGTCCGGGTTCAGAACAACGTTCAGCTCCACCGACTCGATTACGTACAATGCGTAGCCGTCGTCGTTCTCGTTGTCCGACGGCTGGAAATTACATTATTGCTATTAATAGGGTTTCTCCTTCAGTGTTTTTCTGTGGTAACGACTTCTTATATTTTAACAGCGTTTTTCTGTGATGGTAACATGTTATATTTTAATAGGGTTTCCTGAGGTAACTACTTGTTATATTTTAATAGGCTTTTCTGTGGTAATGATTTTTAAGCTATTGCATAGCTTCTATCACGGGCCTTGAGCGCGGGGACCGAATCCAGAAATTCCGTAACGAAAAAAAACCTCACGCTCCCCACTCCGACGGGCACGGAGGTGTGGCATTGAAAGCCGTGCATCGTCTAACGTCGTTTCAGTTCGGCAGACTTCGGCACGGTGTTTGTGTGCGTGCGACTAGACGTATGCGTGTACACTAGCTGCTAACTCAATGATAAAAATTCTTGAATAACCTACATGTATTGTAAGATATTAAAAATATTTTAAACAATATTAACTTCTCATTTATTCAATAAGAGAAAAAAATTGTTTTCTTATAGGTCACCACGCTCAAAAAGTGTAACTTGATTTAATATCAAAGACTTAACTGCATAAATAAAATAAATAAATAATTATAATTGCATAAGTTGATAAAAAATGCTATGCAATAGCTTTACCGCGGCAGTCACCGAGTGCCACACGTATTTTTTATATTTGGTAGGGTTTTCTGTGCTAATGACTTGTTATATTTTAATAGGCTTTTCTGTGGTAATGACTTGTTATATTTTAATAGTTTTTTCTGTGGTAATATCTTTTTATATTTAGTAGGGTTTTCTGTGGTAATGACTTGTTATATTTTAATAGGATTTTCTGTGGTAATGACTTTTTATATTTAATAGGCTTTTCTATGGTAATGACTTGTTATATTTGAATAGGGTTTTCTGTGGTAACGACTTTATACATTTAGTAGGGTTTTCTGTGGTAGACTTTTTATACTTTAATAGGCTTTTCTGTGGTAATGACTTGTTATATTTTAATAGGCTTTTCTGTGGTAATGACTTGTTATATTTTAATAGGCTTTTCTGTGGTAACGACTTTTTATATTTAATAGGGTTTTCTGTGTTATCGACTTCTTTTGGTTTAATAGGATTTTCGGTGGTAATGACTTTATATATTTAATAGGGTTTCCTGTGGTAATGACTTCTTCCGGTCCTGGGAAGAACTATTTTTTAATAACATAAGGGTGACATAATTGATAGAATCAGGCGTTACTTTGCGGAAATCCATTATAATAAAAAATAAAAATATAAATTTCTTCGCAACCTTCCGCTAAACAAATACAATGATGTGTCTTACCTGGATTGAAGAGCACCTCCCGCCCTCCCTCAATTGCATGCATTAACTCCGTCACCACTAGTCCCAGCACCACTACTCACACACCATCGACGATAATACGACACGTGTTTCGCCTCTACACGAGGCATCTTCAGGTAATGTAGACTCTACGGCGGCTGACCGCTAATCCATGTAAGACACATCATTGTATTTGTTTAGCGGAAGGTTGCGAAGAAATTTATATTTTTATTTTTTATTATAAGGGTGACAAACAAGCACACAGTCCATCTAATGGTAAGTGGATGCTGTTGCCCATAGACCTACTGCGTTTCCTACGCCGACGATTAAGACGGAATGCCTCGTTTCTAGTAAAAAGGATCTTCGGTTCTCTACACTCACCGTACGAAACAGCAGCATCAAACTGCTATTTTACGCTGGTGTTTTGTGTGAGTGTGGTCCTTCCTCGATCGAATCGACCCATTCGTGCTACAACCGATTTAAAAATGAAGACTTACAGCGGGCAGAAGTACGCAGTGGTACAAAGCGGCGGAGCATGTTGCGATGACCACCACCAAAGTCTCGCCACCTCCCAACACGCAGATGGAGCACGATTCGGACCCGTAGTTGTCGTCCGCCGGCGGATAGATCGGAAGTGGCCCGATCAGTTTCGGTTGGAGAGGGCTGAAATTGTTTAAAGTAAAAAATAAAGAACAGACATATCAAACAAAAATACTTAACAGAATATTAAAAAAAAATGGATTGCAGAAACAAAAAGGTCACCGACTCTGCATAATGCTACAGTAACAGACTGCCTCGTTGGTCTAGTGGGCGTAAACGCTATTGTTGATCATGAGGTTCGAGTCTCGAGTCAGGCCAAAAATCAGTTATTTGGTTGTTTCTCTTAAGAAATTCTAAGTAGCAGCCCAGGAGGCAGGAAGTTGGCGGTGTTTGAACCCCGTGCCTCGGAAAGCACCTGATTTACTAGAAAGACCAGTATCAACTGTAAGATCTATTATGATCTGATTGATGATTAGTCTTGCGTCCTGTCTAGTCTCCATTAAGAGACACCGAAGTGGCCGAAATTCAGTCTGGAGGACATTGCAGTAGCGGAGTTACCCTAGCGCTGATACTCTGTCGGAGCCACGTAAGTCTACTCGCGAATGTCGACTTATGTGGCTTGAGTCGATTGACGAATTTTGATTGTGTATTTGTATTTAAATGTAAATGTAATTTTATAGCCTTGAAAACGACACCGGTAGGGAGGCTCGCAACTAGATGGAGTGACCAGGTAAGAGATGGAAGTCGATGGATGCAGGTGGCTTAAAGCCGTGTTTTGTGGCATTCCTTAGGGGAAACATATGTTCAGCTGTCGAATTGTGTAGGACTGTGATTATAATCGTGATGCGTCTTTCCTAAGGATTGAAATGAAATGACTCATAGGGTCGTTAATGTGGTAGAGCCATGATGCAGTTGTATGACGCCTTTAGCACAAATGGGTCGGCTCGTCTGGGGAAAGACGGCGCACATTATATGAGTGTGAGTGACAAGAAAAGGTAATCTTTATTACTGGTAACAAAGAATTGCATCCGAGTTCTCAGGAATAACAATGCATTTGCATTTTGATTCCTAATCGAAGATAGATGTAGGTGTCTATGGGCCACAGCGCTCACTTAACATCAGGTACACTGTGAAGAAGCCAGTAACTATACTGGTTTTAACGCACATCCAACCGGATTAAACAGGAGGTACCATGTTGCTAAATGGTAGAAAACAGTTAATTCAGCCAAAAAAGGAAAGACCTTGTCACTTTGCAATATAATCATTTTTTTCTATTGAATGAAACAAATTTTATACTGAAATTAATTAAATGTAAATTAAATAAATTTTAGATATTATTTTCATTATTTTATGAAACAAAATTTCTTCCAGATTTTACTTTATTTTTTTCCTGGGCGATGCCTAAATTCGGTAGTGGACTTGTGAATGTCGTAATGATGATGATTATGATGATGCCGTGTGGAGACATGTAAGATAACACACTCTATTTCACTCTATTTCGACCCGTGGGTGTCGTAAGAGGCGACTATAGGATATATTAGTTAGATTTCGCGTGGTTACTATGATAATGATGAGCAAAATTCGGTCATCCAGATACTATAATATTATACACACATCATACGGCTTGCAAAGCTTAGAAGAATGGGGAATGAAATAGAATGTTTTGTGGTCGTGTTTAAAGCGAAATAGTTTCGTGGCCACGAGTGAGGATCGGTGATGTGCTCCTGTTTGCCGGCCCGCGCGCAATTTTATTGCAAGATATTTATTTGAATTTCTTTTCAAAACAAAATATACTCTTTTATTGGAAAATAAATCCATAACTCCCCCATGTATTTACTGGTGAACACACAGACACATAGAATTTAATTGAAATTGCTTTAATTACATTAGAATGAAACTGCTTTTCCCCTTAATGGACGTACCTAAAATTGTAGATTTTGAGCAAACTTTGCGATCTTTTTGTATCGAGCCAAAATGTGTCAATCGTGTTTCGGCCAACATAATTCACTAAGGAAAATTTTTATCTTGCATAATGATTAAAAAAAAGGTGAATTCGTAGTTTTTCATGACAAAAAATTGATTTTCTGCGCACCTATAAAGCGTGAAAAACTGCTTTTGGCGCCCATTTTACATGACCCCGAACGCGGTTGTAGTACCGCCGTCCACCGTGCTACAGCGCCGCGGTCTCCATGCGAGACGAGGGGTTAAATCGTATTTTTTTCTGGCTTAATACCCACACCTAAAATAAATCTTCTTCACATGGTAGATACCATATCCAGCTAGGAGCATGATAATTTACGTATATAAAATTTTTAGGAAAATCCTTAATTATCTTTGGTACTCACCTTTTTGTATCCAAAGTGCATTCTATCATATATACTTCCCCGTCTCCCCTCAGGATGAGCAGGGATTCCGAATCGGGAATTGGGCGTGAAATCCACAGCCGTGTCCCCGAGACTGTCCAGGATGGTCTTCCCGGCTAGCTGACTGGATGGCTTCAGCCCGATTGTGATTATTTTGACGAGTTTCGGACCGTTTTTTAAGGCTATGTTGTAAAGTCTGAAATTTAAAAAAAAACATATCCTTTAAAAATGTTTTTCTCCTAAAATAAATTGTTCGTGAAGCAATCTTGTGGCTAAGATATAATTCCTAATTCTAAGGCGTTCCTTAAGCAGGCATGCAATTTAATTTAAATTTTTGAAATAGGCAATACTTCGAAAGTCTAGATGATTACAACCTAACACGATTTACTCTGGTCTTATAGAGATTTACAATATGACTAGCATATTGTAACTGTTTGCGCCAACGAACACCCTCGCATTTTGTATTAGTTATGTTAGCCGGTATAACCTCTCCTCACTTCCGTTCCCTTCCCGAACGGGCCTGTCTAATGGGGGGGCTACATAGGGGGCCTCATTTTTCCCCTCCAATTAGAGGTGCGCTCTGCAAAAGAGAAAGAAAGCAACACGCCTCCGGTGCACAGCGGCAGTGGGAGTTAAGTACAAACAGTAACAGTATAAACTTTCGTCGTAACCGCTTGCCACAGTACAATACAATTCGTCGTAGCGTTCAAACAGTACACCCCAGTGTACTTTTCGTCGCGCACCGCCCCAGTTGCAACACAGTTTTTCGTCGTCTCACAGGGCCGCGGAGAGAGGCCACTAGCAGCTACCCTAGGTAAGTGCCGGTTCCAATCTTGAGCCGTTTT
Source organism: Parnassius apollo (assembly GCA_907164705.1). NCBI lineage: Eukaryota > Metazoa > Arthropoda > Insecta > Lepidoptera > Papilionidae > Parnassius > Parnassius apollo. Next base: position 3,596,691 of record CAJQZP010000547.1, on the reverse strand, counting down.
CATTTGTTGCTCCCTTTTTCACAACAGCTCATGTATCCGTCGTGCCGACTAACGTATTAAGTCAAATTTATAGCAAGTACATTTGTCCAAAGACCGCCAAGTGCCACGTACGCCATTTTGATTTGGCTCATAACGAATCACGCTGATACAGTCCACCTAATCGTTTAACCCGCAATACGTTTGCGCTATAATACCCGCAACAATTCTCGCACATATAGTTAGTAATCATTCAATCCGAATTCGAAACCAGGAACCTATGAACCTGCGGCCTAACCAGTAACAGATTGGAAAAACTGACGTCGGTAAAGAATTATGTTCCTACTTCGTCTGATAATGCAATAGGGATGGTGGGATCATGGAGTTTAAAATACACATATAGAGCTGTGAGTATAAATTTCGGTCCATATAGCTTGTGAACTTGGTTGACCGTTTTTTAAATTCTTACCTGATTGTATTATCGGAGAGCAAGACCAGCACATGTGACATTGAAGTGGGATGCCATTGAACTCTTCGGACTTCACCCTGCGAGTACAGGAACCGTTCGTCTAGTGAGTAGCTCCTGCAAATAATAAAAAAAATATTTTTTATCATAATATAAAACAAAATGGGAAAGGTATATATTATATATATTGTGTTAACTATATATATATATATATATATATATATATATATATTAAAAATTATAATACATAAAAACGCAAAACCATTTTTTAAAAATAATGGCGACTAAAAGTAAAAAAACTGCGGTAGCCAACGAGCTTACCAAGCGTCGCAACTATGGCAAATATCCCCCCTATGAAGAAATCTATGGGGGAGGTCTATGTTCAGCAGTGAACTTCAACAGGCGGTAACAATAACGAAATTTTTAAAAAAATAAAAATTATTTCGTAGACTGCGAAGCATGCCTAAATGCACTAGGACAGCGCAAATCGCGCAAAATTCTGAATAATGAGAGGAAGCTGGTACCACGCAGTAAGACCTATGTAGGCTTTATGCAAACGTAAAGTGAATCAGCAAGCATCAGCTCATCTTGTCTCGTGGTGGAATTACTATGAAAATTTCGTAGCTCACGACAGACATACTGCTATCATTATTGTGTATGGTTACAGCTTGTGCTAGAAGCTAGATGTAAAATATCCAAATCGTTTATGGATTGACCAAATAAAGTTGTACAATCCGTTACAGAGGCATTAAACAGAGTTATTTTGCAATAACCGGCCAAATCTTTTATACTTGGTAGAGCCACGCTGCAGCTATATTATGGTTGTATACGAATGGGTCGGCTCGACCGGGAAAGGACCACGCTCTCACAGAATACCAGCGTAAAATAGCAGTTCAATGCTGCTGTGTTTCGTATGGTGAGTGTAGAGAACCGGAGACCCTTTTTACTGCGACACTTTTCATCTTATACCTCAAGGCTGGCAACGCATCAACATTTTAATTCTTAATCGACGATAAATGTAGATGTCTATGGGCCACAGCATCCACTTACCATCAGGTGGACTGTGTGCTCGTTTGTCACCCTTATTCTATAAAAACAATCAGCAGAGAAGGTTCAGAGTAAGTAATATAGGTAAAGATTATTATTAAGAAAAATTAATTTAAAAAATCTCAAAGGTTCTGTCCTTTTTATCTTTTAAATTTAAAATGCATGTTAATGCATTATTTTCACTGATTACATTCGTAAGGGTCGATCGGTAGGCAAAACCGTTGTAGCCCATAAATCACATTCAATTTGGGGTAATTTCATCAATTTAAGTTAATTTAAGTTTAAAATTTGGCTACTATTTGAAAATTAAACCTGTACATAAAATTTGCTTATACACACACGCACGCACTCACGCACGCACGCACGCCCGCACGCACGCACGCACGCACGCACGCACGCACGCACGCACGCACGCACGCACGCACACACCCACACACACACACACACACACACACACATATATATATATAAACATATATATATATATATATATATATAGTATATATATATATAGTAAGTATATAGTAGTATAGTAGGTATATATATATATAGTAAGTAGGCGATATTTTTGGGAGATTTTGACGTTATGTTACGACCACGCTCTCACAGAGAACCTGCGTAAAATATCAGCTTAACGCTGCTGTTTCGCAAGGTAAGTGTAGAAAACCGGAGATTCTTTTAACTGTAAACGAGGCATTCCATCTTAGTCCGCATGGGACACAACGCATCTGCATTTTAATTTGTAATCGAGGATAGATGTAGATGTCTCACACACAGTTACAGCAACCACTCACCACCAGGTGGACTGTGTGCTCGTTTATCACCCTTAACCTATAAAAAAGCAGACAGTCAATGACGACAGCATCTCAAGAAGCCGACAAAATAACTTAAGATTTGTAACTTTACAAAATAACTTAAAATTTGTTTTATCACTTATCATTTTTATTAATAGTTTAATTGACATTTCATTGACAATAAATACACAAAATGGCACCACTTTCAAATTTTGATAAGTAACAAAACTATTTTTAGTGAAAATATTTACTGTCTTTACATGACAGATTAGGGCTGGGTAAGTATTGCACGACAGTAAGGCACCGACAATATTATAGAGTCACCTCTCTTTAATTCTCCGTTTCAATGACATTGCCAGTTGCCTGGTAGACATCGTGTCTTGGCTATCTAATGATTTTATAAAAAAAATTATGAGCTGTATATCTAATCCTACCAATTCAAGTATTGCTCGAATTTGCGTATTAGAGTAGGTAACACCTAAGCTAACTAATCATTAGTTAGAATGAAAATTTGTGGATAAATGTGAAAAAATATCCATTGAACTCAATTTTTATCTTTAGCTGTTAAAATATTTTCGTCTCTACTTTGGAGGTTCTTGTTCAAATTATTAAAGTGGCTAAAAAGTTCTGCCAAAATTGCTAATTTCAAGAGCCAAATAGGATCAGAAAAACGATTAGCATATTCAAATTTTGCATCTTGTAAGAATATTAAAAATTCAGCTCTCTGTTTTAGTAATTAGCCCTGAGACAGATGAAGTTGTAAGAGTCGCATAGACTAACAGCACTAACATCTAGATAATAGTAATAGTCTCAGTTTTAAAACTCTTGTCAAACCCTTTCCTTTGGATAGCCACCTGACCTCTGTGTGATAAAGATTTTAATGAAGCGAACCCATATCTTCACAAACGATTCTGAATAGCCGGGTTTGCAAGGCTTTGCCTTTGAAAGAATTCACAATTTTTATTACCTCCTTGAGCACGTCATTTAAATCAGAAGGTACCTTAGCAGCTAGGGCCTGCCGATGAAGGAAACAGTGTGTCTAGGATATGTTTGGCATTATCAATTTTAATTTCGCTATGACAGAGTCACATTCCACTTATATTATGGCTACAGCATGAATAGATCATCTAGGACGGGGAAATACCATCCTGCCACAGAAAACCAGCTTAAAATAGAAGCTAAATGCTGCTGTGTTTCGAGTGGTGGGTATAGTAAACCGAAGAACTCTGTCCAATTAGTCATAATTTGAACATTTAAAATTTTTAATTATTGTGTTATTTTGGCGGACAGGGAAGTTGTTAAAATACGTTTTTTTATATTCTTATATTGTCATCCAATTCTGAACCATGTTCAAAATTTCAAACCTGTAACTCATCGGGAAGTTAGTTTAAAATCACTTTCTAAATTCGAAACAAGCTACATACACAAAAACGAGTTCATAAAAAACATAGTAAATTATTAAAAAATACAGTTTTCTTTTTCTTAATTTCCTCAAACAGCTTAAAGTTAAAGGAACCCACGAACTTGACACGGCGAGGCGTGGATGTCAGTTACCAACATTAACGACCAGGTGGTTTTAAAACACGGCTCCATTATCGGCGGGAAAACTCGCATTTATTATTCTTGGCGATAAATACAGCGGTGAGGCGACGTGACCGTGGATACGAGCGCGGGAAAGCGATTAAAAGTCCGCCATATTGTAGTCTCTTTTTATTTTTTCATTATTTATGTTAATTACACATAAATAAGCCGATTAGAGTGATCGTTATGAAATAAATATATTTATTTTTTTATGTATATTTATTTATAAACGGTGGACTTAATGTCTTTAAGCATTCTCTCCCAGTTAACCCTGGGCGTAGTGAGTAATTTTTTTGTTAATTAGTTAATTTATACCTACATAATAATTTTGGTAACGCAATAGTTAAGTAAGATTATCATTTCTAATATATTGGTTATATTTTTACCGTCTGGAAAAAAATAGGGTGTAGCAGGTGAACGATAGAAGTCCATGGCACTGATATTTTACAATTTCTTTTACATTAACAAATTATGAAATTGATCTATCCATAAATACTACTAATTTGGTGCGTATTATTTTAATTTCCATAGTTTTTAATTAATTTATTTATTTAGTTCAACATTTATGTTTTAATTTTTTTAGTATCGCAAGTTTATTTCTAAGTAGTAGTATTTATTGATAGATCAATTCGTAATATTATATTAATGTAAAAGAAAACAAATTGTAAAATAGCAGTGCCATAGGCTTGTATTCATTATACATTTTGTTACACCCTGTTTATTTCCAGACGGTTAAAAAGATCAGCCTATATATTAAGACATGACCTGTACAAGAAGTAAGCAAATAAATACTTGAATACGTAAAAGTATAGCAAAATATTACTTAAAATCCTCTTTGAATAAATTAATAATAAAGGACATACAACAATATAGTATACGGTATCCAACAATGCACGGTAATATTGTAGTGGCGTGAACCGTGCAATGGCGGTTTAAGAATATCCGCTGCGCCATATCGTCGCATCTCGTGGGTGTCGTAAGAGGCGACAAAGGGAAACTAAGACAGAAGATGTGTAGAAGCTTCTTCCTGATTACATCTCAAAATAATGAAAACCTGCGGATGTCAGCCCGCCTGCGAAACGTGGCAACTGTGGCAAAATCCCTCCTATGAGGCAGTCTAAGGGAGAGCCCTTTGTTCAGCAGTAGATCTTTGTTGGCTGTAACGCTCCATTACAGCATACAAAGATGGCACAATATATATAAGCCACAATAATATACAATAAACAAGATATATAACCATGTATTACGCGTAACTCCATAGTTCCGTTTACGTGGTAGCTACGTTGCAGCTATATTATAGTTGTAGCACGAATGGGTCGGCTCGACGGGGGCAGTACCACGCTCTCACGAAATACCAGCGTAAAATAGCAGCGTAATGCTGCTGTATTTCGTATGGTGAGTGTAGAGAGCCGGAGACTTTTTATTGGAATCGAGGTATTCAATCTTAGTGCTCAGGTATGACAACGCATTTGTATTTTGATCCTTAGTTGAGGATGAATGTGGATGTCTATGGGATACAGCATTCACTTACCATCAGGTGGACTGTGTGCTATAAAAATAGCATTAAAACAACGTTATAGTCCAATAATTCAGCACTTGTTACATACAAGTAAAGATAGAGCATTAAAAAAAAAGTGACAGACGGGCACGCAACACTATTCAGTAAGTTGATGCTGTGTGGGCCCTTATGGGCTAAGATGGAATTTTTCATTACCATTAAAAAGGGATTTCCAGTTCTCGACACTCGCTAAACGAAACAGCAGCTATTTCACGATGGTATTATGTGAGGGCGTGATCCCTCTTCGGTCGAGCCGACCTATTCGTGCTACAACTATAATGTATCTGAAGCGTGGCTCTACCACGTGAAAATCATTGCGTGGTTGTCGTGGTAAAAGGCGACAGAGGGCAACTGAAAACTTAGATGAGCAGAAGTATCTTCCTGATAACAAATGCAAATAATAAAAGAGCCCGACCCGCCTGCCAAATATGGCAACTATGGCAAGTATCAGGGAGGCGGAGGACTTCCTATATGCTGTAATGAATGAATGAATTAAACTAATTGCTATTACATTTAGAATAGAATCTGAATAGCAATAACTGTGATCGCTACCAAGCTATTTCTAATTTGTCTCGAATTGTTAATTGTAAACATGATTATAAGCTATTATTGGAAAAAAAATAGTACCGCTGGGTTTCTTGCTGGTTCTTCCCAGGACAGAGGATTTTTTGTGAACTAGCGGTAAATAAAAAAATGACTTTCAATAAGTATTGTTTATAATCTACACTGAATAAAAAAGTTTCTGTTTCTGTTTCAAAGTAATTGGATTTAAAAAAAAATACACAAAAATAATGTTTGCATTTGACATAATATAATACTTTTTCTATTTAAATTATGTACAAGAAGATAAAATTAGCCGCTTCCGTTAAAAGGAGCGGAACCAAGAAAAACCAGCGCGCACACTTGGCCCCGTAAATCACGCAATTTTTACATACTAAAGGGAAGGGTCAGTTTTTCTCACCTAGGCGTAAAAATAAAATCACAAGCGGTCGCACATTAGAACAACCGCAAAGCAAATAGGGGCCGGCCGAGTGTCTCCGGAACAAAAACCGATAAAAAACGGGAAAAGGTTCCGATTCGGTAAAAAATAAGAATCAGACAATGCCCGCGGGGCGGCGGGGACGGACTCTATACGTGTCCAGTTTTTTTTACGAGCGGTAGCCCTTTGTCCTTCCGGGCCTCTTTTTTAAATAGATCAGAGAGGGTAAGTAAAGACCGGCGGATGTCCACCCTGAAATATTATTGTGGATTTTTCTGCTCAGCATTCATAAATATTTCGGTTTGCTCTCCCGCTTTCCCCTCGCGGCGGATCGACTCAGAATTATAAATTCGGTTAATAAAATATGATACGATAAGGCCTCTTTTTCCTCATCGCCGCCCACCTCTATTATTTTGTTTAAATTTAAATATGAATAATTAAATTTAAAAAGGAAATCTCTGCGCTAATGAAATTTTTGTTTTCGAGATAATGAATTGAAAACAGGACATTGTCGCGTCGGGTGTTATTCTTTCCTCGCGGCTCATTCAGATTCAGCGAGCGCTCTTCAGGAAAAAAAAAAACGAAAATAAAATTAAATAATTTTAATATATTAATTAAGGCGTATTCTATTTTTCCACGCTTATCTGACCCCATACTGCGCTATCGTGCTCCGAGCACACGTAATTTTTCATTCGTACGTTGGTAAAAAGAGTTTTAATTAAAATCACAATTACACTTCCTTCTGCTAATGCTTCATCATTATTCTTGCATTACTTCCCTCTTTTAGGTTTAATTATCCATTGGTTGTACAATATTATATTATAATTAATTAATTTTACTTTACGGAGTTACCAACCTTGAAATTGGAGTGACTACTTTGTGACCTATATTCTTAATGAAAACGTTCGAAAGGGAAGGAATAGTAAAACTATGGCGTAAAATTAATTTATTAGCGTAATATGTTTAAAAAAATATAGAATAAGGATGACAAATGAACGCCAGTCCACCTGATGGTAAGTGGATGCTGTGGCCCGTAAACATCGATGAGGAATCAAAATACAGAATGCGTTGTCACCCCTGAGTTGTCACCCACTGAGATGCTTCGTTACCGTTAAAAATGGTCTCCGGTTGTCTACACTCGCTATAAGAAACACAGCAGCATTGAGCCGGTATGCTGTGAGAGCGCTGTCGTGCCCCAGTCGAGCCCACCCATCCGTTAACACGTTAACCCATTCGCTACAACCATAATATAGACGTAGCGTGGCTCTACTACCTGTAATGTGTAATTTATTATATTTAATATACAGAATTTCTCAAAACGGTCCAAATATTCTGAGAGTGAATTGGAGTGATTGTTATTCATCAGCATCATCCTCATCGTCATTACAACCCTTCACATGTCCACTGCTGAAACATAGGCCTCCCCCAAGGTATGCCACAAAACACGATCCTGAGCCACCTGCATCCATTAACTTTCTGCATGTCTTACCAGGTCGTCACTCCGTTTAGCTGGGAGTCGCCCTACACTTCGCATAACGGTACGATTGCCACTCACAAAGATATTTATAATACCGTCATTACAGTGTGGTGGCAGTTTAAGGGAATCCCTCACGTCATTTTGTCCCAGGAGTTTTGTTAGAGCCGACTATGGGAAGTGTTAGAAAATTCTTATTGCTTCCTGTAGAGAATCCTGAAATATCAGACTGGAGACGGGAAGACGTGTCAAATGAGTGGGAAGTGAAATCTGGTACAGCGTTCGTAAGTCCAATCTACCAAGCGCAACAAATAACAGAAGTCCGCTCTGCAACGGGGGAAGCCTATGTCCAGCAGTGGACTTAGACGGATTGAGAAAGAATCCTCGACACGGGACTGTAGCACTCGTTTTGCGTGTGTGCATATTTTGAGAATAATTCATCGCTTATTTGATTTCGTCAGTTACTCAAACTTTATAATATTTATTCATTCATTACAATTTTCCGCGTATCAGAAGTTCTAGCTGAACATAAGTTTCCTCATCACCGAACGTATCTCAAGGCGCCTAAACGGACACCTAATATTGTGATTATCATCATAATAGGAGCAATTGTTTCATCGGTTTTACAAATAGTTCACACGTGCATACATTTAATACACAAAATCGCACCACTTTTACGAATCAAAATCTACTCAAATTATTATTTAAACAATACTACAGGAGCATCTATCCAGCGCCGGTTAAGTTATTGCCAAAACTCAACTACGTATACATTTCTGAATATTTGCTGTATAAATATACGGGCCTCCTGAGTCCTGATATATACAGGCCTTCAGAGCCGTGGTAGCTCAGATGGTTAACGCTCGCTGTAAATTATAAAAGTACGCGAGTAACCCGGGTTAGATCCCCGCCGGCACCAATGAAACTGTTAATTGCTATTTTAAGTGCTGATTTACCACGTGCTCGGCGGTGAAGGAAAACATTGTGAGGAAACCTGCATGTCTGAGGAATAAGAAAAAATTTTTTTTTCGAAGACGTGAAGTTCGCTAACTCGCATTGGGGCAGCGCGGCGGATACACACTTCCTTGCCTTATAACCCTCTCAGAAATGAGGGGAGGCCTGTGCCCAGCAGTGGGACGTATATGTATATAGGCTGTGACGTTAAATATATTGGCTAAAAAGAAACTGAAAAAAAAATAAGTAAAAAATAAATATTTACAATAGTTGCTACGCTTGGCAGAAAGGGTGATAACTACAGATTTGATTATCTTGAGTCGTTATCAGGAAGAAGCTCCTACCCATTTTCTGATTCGTTTCCCTCTGTCGCATCTCACGGAATGATATGGAGTAGTGAATTCTCGTACGCCGCCACTACACGACCGACTTCATCAGCGATTGAAAAATGTTGAGATCGCAAATAATGCAACCATTGGCGCGTGGTTACGTGGTTGGTGCCATTGATGTTTCTAGAAGCACTTGTGATGCATATGTTAAGCAGAACTATCACTATCACTGAAACATACCGACCAATGGAAGAACTAGGTTCTAGAAAATGTTTCTCAATTATAAACGATATACATAGTCTGTAACAGGTCATAGAGAAATACGAAGAACAAAGACGTCCACTATACCTAGATTTTATCGCAAATGCAAAAGCTTTCGACTCATTACCCTACATTTAATTTTTTTTAGGAGAGAGGTCACAAACTAGCACACAGATCCGGAGACCCTTTTTACTGAAAACGAAGCATTCCATCTTAGATCTCAGGGGTGACAACGCATCTGCGTTTTGATTCTATGTAGATGTCTATGGGCCACAGCATCCACTTACCATCTGGTGGACTGTGTGCTCGTTTGTCACACTTATTCTATAAAAAAGACAGAAAATGAATAAAAGGAATATTGACGAAAAAGTCGAATTGATCACGATATCCTGTTACAAAAATCTTCAGTAATTTTTGTTAAGTTGGAAGAGCACAGCCAACATACCCATTATTTATGAAATATAATTTTTAAATAGTGAAATTTCTTTTATTACCATTTACTAATTTTAATAACTTTGTTTTACTTTCGAGTTTAATATTTCTATCATTTTGTGACATCCGTTATAATTCTGTCATGAGAGCAATGTTCGTGTAGGGCCACGCTGCGGCTATGCTTATAATATTTGTAGCACGAACGGGTCAGCTCGATCGGAAAGGACCACGCTCTCACGGAATACCAGCGTGAACCAACTTAACGCTGCTTTGTTTCGTATGGTGAGTGTAGAGAACCGAGACCCTTTTTAGGGTTCGTACCCAAAGGGTAACCAACTGGACCCTATTATTAAGCCTCCGCTGGCCGTCCGTCCGTCGGAACGTCTGTCAGCGGGCTGTCACTCATGATCCGTAATAGGTAGACAATTAAAATTTTCACAGAATGTATATTTCTGTTGCCGCTATAACAACAAATAATAAAAATAAATTAAAAATTAAAGGATTTTTTTTAGAAATGTGTTTAGAAAACCTTTGTAGAAATGTGTTTTTATGATGGTACGGAAACCTTCATGCGCGATTCCGATTAGCACTTGGTCGATTTTTACTAGAAATGAGGCATTCCATCTTAGTCCTCAGGGGTGATAACGCATTTGCGATTTGATTTTTAATCGAAGATAATGTAACAAATTCTGCACTAAGCTTTAGCTTGTGTCGCAGGAAGCAAGAACATTACCGGATAACGTTTACACCGATAAATACATAGGACACCGATTCAGCACAAAGTAGGCTAAATTTATGTCTAAATATATGAACGTAAAAATAACAGTCATGTTTATAAATAAAAAAGTAAAGTTTTTGCCTCATCATCATCACCATTACAGCTTATAAAAGTTCACTGCTGAAGATAGGCCTCCTCCGCGTAGTGCGACATAGAGGAAATGTTTGTCATAATTGCCACGCTTGGCAAGCGGGTTGCAAAGTTTATTATTTTGAGTTGATATCAGAACGACGCGACCCTGCTGCCCATCTCTTGTGTCACTTGCCCTCTGTCGACTCTTACGACACCCATGGGATGATATGGGGTAATAAATATTTTCACACCGCCACTACACGGTAAAAATTATGATTAGTAGTAAGTAAATACAACAATATGGCGTGTGTCGAAAAAGTGCACCCCTGAGGACTAAGACGAAATGCCTCGAGTCCAGTAAAAAGGGTCTCCGGATATCTACACTCACCATAAGAAACAATCAGCATTACGCTGCTATTTTACGCTAGTATTCTGTGAGAACGTGGCCCTGCCCCTGTCGAGCCGACTCATTTGTGCTACATTATAATATAGCTGCAGCGTGGCTCTACCACGTGCATTTTATTACAAACTTCCAGTTACACTCACGCACACACATACATTCTAAAAATATGGCGAAATTAGATTCTATGGAGCTCAAACTGGTCCACAATTATAAATTCTACATGGGATACTGAGGGTAGTAATTTTTTGGGTTTCTCTAATTTACTATATAATAATTATAATGACTTAAACTTCACTATAATATCAATGTATAAAAGTGCCAAGGCAACACACACCAAGAAACAAAATGATTACTTCATCAAAGTGTTTAACAACATAAAGAAATAGCCGCGGAGCTCGACCTGAAACCGAGTTGTGGCCGAGACGCCCGCTGGAAAACCCTCCAGCGCCTTTAATCAACGCGAACGACCGAGCCACGATCAAACGCACCCCGGGTTACAATTAATAAAAACTGAACAAAATCATCCGAACCTAAAACAAAAATAACGCAACAAAAAAGCACCGCGACCGACCGCAAGGGATTAAAATCGTAACGAACGCACAAAAATATTCAAATACAATACTAACAAATTGATACAAATACTCATTAGGCTCGGAAGGCGATCCGAGCGCAAGGGGTGGCAGGGGACAGAACACCCTGCGCCCGACGCCGGCCGATCTCCAACATTACAATCCACATCCAACGTACAAATATTATCTAAAATTCCTTCTCATTTATAATCCTTTTGTGTCCTCGGCGTGGTGTCCTCCGTCAAATCCACCCCCTACGCCCCGGGGGTGGCGGGTATTTTTATATTTTTAATCGCGTTGGGCATTATCCAAATGGACATTGGCGGTCCCACTGTCGCTGCCGTCTAGATGATAAATTCTTCCTTGGTTCGACACCCGTTGTTTTGTTTCGTCCCTTCCTTTATTTCTATCGGCATCGAAGTGGGAATAAAAAACGTGCGCGCAGTCATTAATTACGGTAGATTTGTCTGCGGCTGACTGGCGAGCGAGCGTTTCTTTTCGTTTCCTCGACGATTAAAAATGGCGATCCTTTTCGCAGCCTAGTGACGTGATGACGTACAATTAAGATCACATATTATATGACAACATTTTAAATAAACTTATTGTTGTCTTTGAAAGCCATTTTCTTAGATAGTCTATGTTATCGACATACTCGTCCCTAACATTGGAACCAAGCAATTTGCTTCGTCGTTCGTTACGCGTACGGGAGTGGAAGATTTGCTTCGTCGTTCGTTACGCGTACGGGAGTGGAAGATTTGCTTCGTCGTTCGTTACGCGTACGGGAGTGGAAGATTTGCTTCATCGTTGGTTACGCGTACGGGAGTGGAAGATTTGCTGCGTCGTTCGTTACGCGTACGGGAGCGGAAGATTTACTTCGTCGTTCGTTACGCGTACGGGAGTGGAAGATTTGCTTCGTCGTTCGTTACGCGTACGGGAGTGGAAGATTTGCTTCGTCGTTCGTTACGCGTACGGGAGTGGAAGTTTTGCACCAAGCTTTTCATCTGACTACAATGTGTGCTGAGCTAAGCTTTTTTAAGCGCTTTACAATTGTCGGCTAAAACTTTACTTTGATCGGATGGCAATCGCAAGGTAAAAAGATAACACAAGTACAAGTAAGATCGCAAGGTAGAAAGATAACACAAGTACAAGTAAGATCGCAAGGTAAAAAGATAACACAAGTAGGTACAAGTAAATCGCATGATACATGACATACAGACACAAGTAAATTACTGCTACTTATCAATGATCATGCAAATATTTGCTTGTCTTAAAGATTTTTCTTTTTACTTTCTAGCATTATTTTAATTTATGCTTTTCTAGTTTTCAACAACCAAATTAACTTCTAAGTTGTATTATTTTAATAAAATAACAAATATATACGCTCTTATATATAATAATAATAAATAGATTGCGTATTATTGTCACAAAAAAAAATTAATGCCACAAATCGAAGACCGAAAGTGAAGCCAGCACTACGGCGTCTTATCCGATATTTTTTCCCAACAAATGAAAATTGATTGAAGCAATTCACGGTCTGGTTTGATGCAGCTCCTCTTTATTGAATTCCCTGACATCTGCCGTCTGCCCGTGATCGATGGTTGCTTTGCAAACTGATAATTGACCTTTTCTTTCCTTTTATTGTACGTTATTATTAATCGACATGTTTACTTTAGACAAAAAAAGTTATGAAAACATACTATTACTACAATATGAATCGTTTAAATTAAAAAATGTGTACATTTTTAAAACACGCAAAATGACATGGCAATTTCTTAGTATTAACAAAATCTTGACGACCCAGGGATTTTACGAAAAATATAAAATTTTATATAGTTACGTTACGTCAACCTGTTTAGACGTCCCATTCCCAGGCACAGGCCTCCGCTCATTTCTGAGAGGGTTTTAGGGCAAGGAATTGTACGCCGCGTTGTCAATGCGTGTTGGCGAAGTTCACATGTCTTCGCAATATTTTTTTTCTTATTTCTCAGATATGTAGGTTTCCTCACGATGTTTTCCTTCACCGCCGAACACGTCGTAAATCAGCACTTACAATTGCAATTAACAATTTCATTGGTGCCGGCGGGGATCGAACCCGGTTTGCTCGCGTATTGTGAAATTTACAGCGAGCGCTAACCATCTGAGCTACCACGGCTCAAAATTTTATTAGTTGTTTTAATTATTATAAGCCAGTGCTAGACAGTAGTACACCACCTATCATGGAAAAGTAATCCCACTTAATGGTGATAGTGCAACCGAAGACGGTGTAGTGCACTGAAGCTTAACGAAAACCTATTCACCGTTGCCTTGCAGACACATTTTGATCGAACGGAAAGGCGATGCTGGCAATTTTTTTTATTTATACCTCCACACAAGGATTTTCTCGTGTATCGTGGGGGCAGTTCACAAACATAAATTTCACAAGGACAAACATCCAGATCCGGAACAATCATTTGTAGGCCATACAACTATTTGTTCCGTCCGGGATTCGTACCCGGTGGCCCTTAGCGCTGTAACTCAAAGCTGAGCCACTGCGCCACGGAGCCAACAAATATATTATTTCACTCCTTTGCTGTACATATTATGAACGACGAAGAAAACGATTCGGTTCGAATGCGTGGTGTGTCGACAAACGAAGAAAAGAGGGCAAATGTGGGCCGACAAGGGAAGTAGATGAGCGTCTGGTGGTGCTATGATGGAACGGAGAGGGAAAAATTAGGTCATTTAAAGAAATTAGAGTTTAAATTGGGAGAACCCTATGGCGAACATAGGACAGTTTGTCATTGTAGCCTTATTGCATCTGATTATTCTCTTTTACGCTTGAACCGAAACATGATTGCGCGTGCACTAATGTTTAGGGTATAGAAAAAGGTTAGAAGATAGTATTTACCTAGATGGATTCCTTAACTATGTACAGTCTTAAACACGTAATTTATTAATTGCAAAAAATACATATTATTAATAAGTCAATAAGAGATCATTACCATCTTCAATGTCAGCCTTACTGAGACTGACAATGATGATAATCTATTAGGACTGAGACATAGGCGTCCACAAGGCGCGCCACGTAGCCCGATCCTCGGCTTCACGAATTTAGTTGCTGCCAGCTCACTTCGTGAAGGTAGTCGTTCCGTAGATAATAGATACTAGAGAAGTTTAGAATAAGATACTATAAAATTCCGGAGTCAGTGACACTGCATCTGCATTTTGATTTTTAACAATTAACACCAAGTCGACTGTGTGCTCGTTTATGAACCAATTCTATAAAAAAATAATTTTAGTCATATACAACATGAAATTAATTATGATAGTATTTTAAACAAAAATTATTATAAGATGACTGAAATAAGATTATTAAACAGTCTTAATTTGAAAAAGGTATGTTTATTTAATAATAAACAAAAATAATTCACAAAAACCACGTCGTTTTATTTTGAAGCTAAAATAAATATCTTTTAATAAAATAACAAGTACCATAAAAAATATAAATCAAATTTAATTAAGATGTCCCTGCGCCCCACTCTCCCCACCACAAAACAATAACACCAATAAGAGCCTCGCGATTTAAATATCCGAACAACAATAGCAATATCTTCCGTGACATAAAATTCGAAAAAAGTTTAATGGAACCGAAATCCCGCGGACCGATAAAACGTATTACCCCGATATATTATAGAAATTCAAAATGGTTAGGGCTACCAAATGGATAAAGGCTTTTAAGGATATATTTATTCCTATTTCATTAAATTACAAATAATAAAGCGAATTTTTAAATCGTTTACAGATTCTTTAATTAAAGAGATGAGCATTATATCGATTTAGGAATCATTAAAAGGGACTTTTATCCATGGTAGAGTCATGCTGCAGCTATATTATGTTTATAGCACAGAATACCAGCGTAAAATAGCAGCTCAATGTTTCTGTATTCCCATGGTAAGTGTAGAGAACTGGAGACACTTTTTACTGTAAATGAGGCACTCCATCTTAGTCTTCAGGGGTGATAACGCATCTGCATTTTGATTCTTAATCGAGGATAAGAATATAGGTGTCTACGGACCACAGTTACCACTTACTATAAAGGAGACTGTGTGCTCGTTTGTCACCCTTATTCTATAAAAAATAAACATTCATAACTAAATAATATCACAACAAACATGGCAAAGTTATGGTTCTCAATTTTATTATAACTTCAGCAACTAAAGAGTGGGTAAATTAAAGTATACTATTCCGTGTTTATAGGTATAGATGGCGCCCCTACTTTCGCATGATCCTTTTATTACGGCGGAGCGGACACGGAGACGCGGAACCCGCTTTGCATATATAGAAAAGCGATTCTTTTTGCGTTATGAAAAACGATGGAAAAAATGCAGCGCGTTGCGGGCAAGAATTAATGGCGCGAGAGTTTCACTGGGCTCCTAGCGCGAGCCAGTTGAATTTATGTAGGTGCGCGGCGCTCGTGTACATCCCGATGAGTTCATAGACTGGTTGCTACACTGAATAATGATTATTAAACATAGGCCTCCTGCGAAGATTGTCTCATAGGGGAGATATGCCATAGTAGCCACGCTTGGCAAGGGGTTGGCAACCACAGAGTTTTATTTTTAGTCGTTATCAGGAGATGCTGCTGCCCATCTGATTTGTTTTCCTCCGTCACTTTACGACACCCACGGGATGATATGGGGTAATAAATATTCTCACACCGCCACTACACGGTAAAAATTACGATTAGTAGGTAAATACGTAAGTAAATACAACAATATTGCGTGTGTCGAAAAAGTGAGAAAATCCATCATTCTCAATCTCGAAGGTTTTGTTAGAGCCGATCATAAGAAATACAAGATTTTATGACTTCAGAAATATGGTGGTGAATCGCCAAGATTTGTTGTAACTTGAAGCGGCTTTAAAAGTGCGGAACATCTGATGCAAGACAAATGTGAGAAATACCAGATAAACCCAATCGTTGTGTATTGGAGATCCAATGGGTAGGGATTAAATAGATTACGTTCAAGAACTTTCGGAGCGTCTAAATACTGTAAAAAAATATTGAGATGAAAACATAAAAAAATATGTTTAGTAAGGGTCAATCTTGGCGAAAACTCTTTACAAAACAACAAAGAAATGAATCAGGCGGCCATTTAAATGCATAAATAATGATGACTGCATCTCTAGTGGTCGTAAACGCGATTACATACGCGTAGTTCGGATTAACTCCAGAGTCGAGCGAAAATCAGTTATTGGGTTTTTCTGCAAGAAATACTAAGTAGCAGCCTTAAGTTAGAAAATTGGTGGCGGTGTCTCACCCCCGTGCCTGGGAAAGCAAAGCCGTTGGTCCTGCGCCTGATCTCTCCGGTCATGTCAGATTACCGTCCCATCGGACTATGAAAGTGAGGGAATAGAGAGTGCACCTGTGCTTACGCATACACTTGGCCAATATAGTGTTATCCTGTGCCGATGGCTATAGTTATCGTTGAAACCGGCAGCCGTGCCCGAAATTCGTTCTGGAGGACATTATTATTGAATAATAATACTTATAAAGTTCATTCGTCAGTGAGGATTGTTTCGAAATACAAAACAGAATGAATCAAATACAGTCGATAACGTTTAAATTGAATATCCTACAAATTTGTATACACGTCATGCCTGTAATACCTGAGGGGGTAGGCAGAGTCTAAAGAGACACTCTAACCACCTTTAGTACAAAAAATTGGATATAGATGGAAAATTGTGAAAGAAATGATAGGTGACTAGTCTTATTTGCCTTTTAGCAAGTAATACAGTTCTCAAATGTATAAGAACCTATAAGTCCCAGACATAGGACAAATTTGTATACTTACAAATTCCTCAAACACATTATCTGTCGTTTAAAAATAGGTGATCCGACAAATCCGGATTGTAAACGCGCCCCATGTTTACAAATAGACGCGGTTGCGGGTGCAAATTATTCGGAACCTGGCGAGTGTCGATGTCTGACGCGTGACGTCAGTAATAGGACAACACTGCTTATATATACAGCGATTGTGTGATTTACATACTTGAGGAAATGGGTCAGTCGGTCAGCTTAGATCAGTGTAGACATTTAGCAAGGAGGATAATAACGGTATTTCCTTGTGTCTTAAGTGAAAATTTGCATGGTTATGGAATTGTACTTAATATTTTAAAGAATAAACACGCCAACTTGTAATCATAGTGAACATGGACATTCAAAATTGACCTGTTTAATGTTTTAATGTAAAGGATAACAAATTAGCACACAGTCCATTTGATGTTAAAGTGAATGAGTCCCCATACGCTTAAAATGCAGTATATTGTCATGCTTAACAATTAAAATGGAATGCTTCCATGTTCTTCCTCACCAGTAAAAGTACTCTCCGGTTCTCTTCACTCATGATATGAAGCTCAACTCACTCAACAGTAAAATTATGTTGTTTTTTCATTGGTATTCCGTGAGAGTATGTAAAAGGTTTTATTTACGTATTTTAAGTATCCCATTGTAGCACCTTTATTGAAGGTAAGGCGAGTGCATTTTATAATAAGTGATATTCATTCTATAATACTAGGAACAGACACAAGCTAGTAGTACCAGTTACTCGACTCCACCGAGTCAGTAATTCATTCTTGTGGCGATGTATACGCTTTTACAACAAAATCCCAGAAAATATACAAAATTTGTCATAAGCAAAGTTCAAAATATTTATTAAACTAAGTTTGTATAAAAAGGGTTATTATAATATTAAGGAATTTATGGATGATCCTAACCCCTGAGAAGGGTGATCGCTACCAAGCTATTTCTAATTTGTCTTGTGTTGTTAATTGTAAACATGATTGTAAGCTATTATTTGAAAAAAAAAAAATAATCCCGCTGGGTTTCTTGCTGGTTCTTCCCAGGACAGAGGTTTTTTTTGCGAACCAGTGGTGAATGAAAAAAGTAACTTTCAATAAGTATTATATATAATCTACATTGAATAAAAAAGTTTCTGTTTCTGTTTTTTGACCGATTTCAAAATGAAGGAGGTTCTCAATTCGTATGTTTGTTCTTTTTTTGTGTGTACGTTACACGATATCTTCGTCGATAATGTACCGATTGTAATGATTATATTTTTATCAAATAGGTTATTCAGTGGTGGTACTTCAGTGGTGGGCCCATTTAAATTTGGATAAAAATACACCACTGTGATAAAGTTTCTAATGTAAATATTAAAATGAAATTCCAGTTATCCTAAGTTTGTAATTTTCCTTTATCCACTTATAAGGATCAAAAAATGAAACTTTAAATAAAAAGTAAAAGAACAAAAATAATTAAAGGTATAAAAAATAGGGGGATTTAGTTCTTATTATATACTCTATTGTATGTTATTATATCCTGTTTGTCTTAGGACCCACTTTTGAAGCAGTTATGTGATTTTTTAAAATGTCATGAGTAAAAAAAAATTGTGTTTATTAGAAAAATATAACTAAGAATATTATCATGAACTCCTCTATTGATTTATGACGTATTTAATTAACTGTTAAATACATACGTTTTCTCACGCACAGCAGCGTTAATAAATAAAATAAAAACGAGTGTGCTTATGACCGACCACGGGACTGAAGTAAAACTTCTTTATCTCCATCTGTATGTACATATATATATATATATATATATATATATATATATATATATATATATATATATATATATATATATACACAATATGTAACGTAATTAATGCACACCTTCAGACATCCCAATTAGTATATTATGTTATAATCATAATACACACACTAAATTTTCAGTTAAACATTTTTATGCACTGATTATTTATCAAAATTAGTTATACTAATTCAGGAAGAATGTTGTGGTCACAGTACAATCCACGAACGCAAAGACTTTAACGTGCTTGAAATAAAGTTCATTTTTCTTTATTTTTATGAATAATAGAATTAGTAATAATACAAATGAAACTGCACTCTTAAATTCTTATTGCCTTAAGTTACAGTCCATTTCAGTTTGTTTTGACTGTACAGATTTAGTGTGACTGTGATTTACGTAGTTTTAATTATTTTTGGGATAAAAAATTACCTATATTAAAAATGATAGAAATTGATTCAGTAAACGATTTTAAACTACTTTCTCAAAGTGCGTTAATTATGGTACATTTTGTGTGTGTATATATATATATATATATATATATATTAGTATAATATTTATTTGTATACGTATATGTATTTTTTGTAATATAAATTGATTTTCTACAAATATTTAAAATTATCGACTTCCTTCCATTACTTGTTATTACCGAAAAACCGGTATTTGTTATACCCGAAAATTCACAAAACATGAACTTTAAAATGAATTTACAATTTTATTCACTTAAAACGTAGAATATTTAATGTATTGAACAAAATATTAATCAATAAAATTGAAAAAAAGAACTGTATTTACGGTTTTTATCGCGTTTAATTAAGTACTTGTTCAAAACGAAAACGAAAATTACGAAAAATAATTGGCTATGAGAGAAAGAGAAAAAAAAATGTGTGCCCGCATGCTCTCTATTGCTTATATCCCCCACTCAACTCGCGTTCGCCTCCAACGATCACACTTTTCTCAACGCTTTCGTCACGCGTTTGCCAGTTTACGCCCCAAGTCAAGCGTGCGTAAAGAAGTTTTACTTTAAAAATACTTTGACAACATAATACATCAAATTTTAAAAATAAAAAGTATCAACACCATAAATCCGATCACTTCGGGGTCGTTCGCAGGGCGACGCAATTTTTTTCACGATTCCTTTTTTTTAAACCTCTTTCCAGCCGCGGTCGACGTGGTCGAAACTGTTTAATGATTTGAAAAACGTGTTCTATCAGCCTTTACGTGGAAACAACCGAAAAAAGCCTACAACAAAGGGTACCGAATGCAAATATAGACGCAACGGGCCGGGTTTATCGCTCAAAAGTTCACTTGTGTTCAATTTTCACTCTTCCTCCGTTGTATTAAGAATAGGCACATTAATTACGGAGCTTTTCTGATAAATATGTTGAAGTGTACGCACAGATCTCATCGGCAATTTATTATATTTTGTTCGTTCGGAATTTACGATTATTTGGACGGGACAATGGACGGTGGGCGACGATTGGCCGATTTTTTCTAACGCCAATAAAAGCACGAAGTGAAGAATGGTTGTACACCGCGGCATGAATTGTGGTCTGATAATATTTGGACACTCCGTATATAAATTACTGTTTTGAAAAAATAAAATAAAAATAAGGGAATTTTTAAATCAATGAAAATTTAATGAAACTCTATACTCTTTGGGGGTAGTCTATATCATATCATAGGAATGTAATGATGGTGATGATGAAAAACAATACTGGGTGTACACTTCTCTAGTACAAGCTTCCACGTAAGATACAAAACGGGATTTGGCTGGAACTTGTCTAATGGCACATCTTATATCATCATTTAAGTAATGATTAGAAGTGTGTTTTGAATTTTAAAAGTGATGTGGTTTCAGTTTTAAATGTCCACGCATGTGGACTATTAGTGGAAACGAAGAAACGAAATGATATAAACCAGAAGTTAGGTATTTAGACCACTCAGCTTTGAGAATTTGGTTACTTTTCTGCAGACTTAAGCTGCTATCGAAATATCCCTAATGTAACGCGATGTGACGTATCAACATATTATGAAGAAATTTGTTAACGTGTGGCGGCGCCGTCGTCGCGCCACAAGCGAAACACATCGAAGCCTAAATCGCGCTATCAAAATTCCTAATTAAACCAGTATATATAAAATAGTTACAACCTACAACTAGGAACTAACATTCCCCGGGCAGAAAACCTTCCGGCGGTAAATCTCTACTTTTCCTTCCACGAACACAAACATATTAATACATAATTAAAAAATGTATTACTGATTGATTACAGCATTTTATTTTTGTGCTCAGGGATGACGACGAAAAGGAAGAAGTCTATTCTCAGTTGAATAGCCTCGTTGGTCTATTAGCCATAAGCGTGGTTGCTAATCGTGAGGTCTTGGGTTTGAATTTCGGGTCACGACAAAATTTGTTATTGGATTTTTTGTTATGAAATTCTCAGTAGCAATCCCGAGTCACACTGAGAAACTCACTGAGAATTCTTCTATCTCTTATCTCTTGTTTGATCTTTCTCCGATCATGTCGGATTGAATTCCAATTTTAGATTGAAGGAATAGAGTGCATCTGTGCTTGCGCTCGTGTAGTATAATAACAGTCCCACGCAGACGACTAGTCTCCGTTGAGACAAGCCTCCGTGACAGCAATTTGTTCTTGAGGACATTATATTCAAAAACCTATGAAATGAGATTTTATATTTCTTCATCAGTGCGTAGCAGATCGCTGCTGGATATGGGATTCCCCCGTTGCAGGGTGGAATCATCGTAACAGCCATGCTTGGAGGGAGAATTGGTGATCACAGTACGCATAAGATGTGTCATGATTGTCAATTATGCGTAATAATTATGCGTACTATGAGTGAGAGACATAAACCTTTTTTTATAAGATAGGGTGACAAACGAGCACACAGTCCACCTATCCTCTACATCTATCCTCGATTATGCAGATGCGTTGTCACCCCTGAGGACTAAGATGGAATGTCCCTTTTTCAATAAAAAGGGTCTCCATTCTCTACACTCACCGTATGAAACACAACAGCGTAAAGCTACTATTTTACGCTGGTATTCTGTGAGAGCATGGTCCTTCCCCGGTCGAGCCGACCCATTCAAGCCTCAACTATACTACTAATACAGCTGCAGCATGACTCTACCACCTGTGATCTGTTATACAATAGATGATATATAACTATGTATTGTACGTAATACGGTATTTATAATCTATAGTCGCCTGAGGCGACTTCTCTCTTGCTGCTTGCACGGACATGTACAGTGTACACTCACAGATTTTTAACATAATTCTGGAAATGTGCAAAACAATATACAATATTTAAAACATATTTATTCAGCAGGAACAAATCACAAAACTCACAACGTGATAACAAAATATCCTCTTTCGAATTACGTTCAGCAGCCCACAACTTTACGACTTCTGTCCGAAACAACATATTTTTGCAGCCTGTACTATTTACGTGATGTAAAAAATGTGGAAGAGACAAGATACCTACTTATAAAGATTTTTTTTTATTGTAAAGCTTTTTGTGGTATCTAGGGCTTCGTTCCCACTTACCATTGGATGAGATTGTAGTCAAGCACTGGTTTATACAAGTGGTTAAATTAAAAATGTTGTACAACCGACTTCAATATAAAAAAAGAGAACATCATCAATGTAGTCAAAGTCAATTAAATACGCATTATTAAGGATAATTAAAAAACTACTGGTCAGATCTTGGTCAAATTTATATGGGACCACACGAGAAGCACCAGCTTTCAAATAAAAAAAGAATCATCAAAATCGGTTCTTCTAGAGAAAAATCTGAGGTAACACACATCCGGTCCTAAAGTCTACACTATACATAACACAGCAGCATTAAGCTGGTGTTTTACGCTGGTATTCTGTGGAAGCGTGGTTCTTCTTTTGTCGAGCTGACCTACTTGTGAAACAATCATAAAGCAGCTGCAGCATAGCTCAAGTCATAAAAATGGAGGCCTAGTGATCTGTAACCCTTCTTAATTAGAGAATTTTAATTATACTTCAAGTGATAGGGATCCGTAATCAAAACATTAATAAATCTTAGTAATAAGGTACTGGTGAGATATAAAATTACATTTTGATTTAATTTAAACAATCTTCAATTTGAACTTAGGTATATTGTAAGGTTTCACTTTCGTCGGTCTAGATTTTTTAACTCTCTTAATTGGTAACCCTACCAATGATAGTGCTACACTATCACTGGTCCCTACTGACAAGCAGCCGTGTACCCATTATTGTAACTGTTTGAAGCTTTAATTGTTACAAGCTGATTGCCTCGTTCCTTTAGTGGTAAACACGACTGTTAGACTGTAAAAATATTAAAGTTTAAAGTACACCTTGAATTTTGAACTGAATTTTGTTTACAGCCTTATTGAAGTCACTTCCAGTAGTGTAGACTCATGAAGATCTCAGTAAATAATTAACTGTATCCCGATGCGGGAAGCCCCAGTTTTTCCCGCTTAAATGTCGATCCGGGGAAGGTGATCAATTTTGTATGTCATCGAATGTGCTCGTGAGGATTTCGTTATGTTTGGTTTATTTTGGATAAGTTGGCAAATAAATTATTATATTTTAACAATAATTTTTAACCGATGGGAAAGAAAGGTTATCGAGTGTCAGCCCCGTACCCAAGTACAGGGCACCCCCCCACTAGATGGAGTGACGATCTGATAAGACATGCAGGAAGTCAATTGATGAACGTGGCTCAGGACTAGTCTTTGTGACATTCATTGGTGGAGTCCGCAGTCTGTGGACTTGTGAAGGGCTGTAGTAAAAAATGTATGAATATAATGCTTTACATCACACCGTTCTGTGGGCGGCGACAGAGGGAAAGTAAACAGGGGCAGCATCATCGTGATATCAACTATATAGCTGTAGTATGGCTCTACCACGTATAATTACGCATATTCATAAAAAGTTAACTGATTATTAAATTATTGTGTATGTCCTTTAATATCTTTGTATACCATTAAATATGAATAGTAAAATCTGCGGTTGCTAACTCAGCTGGCAAGGGTAGTAACTATGACAAATATGAGCTCTGTCAGGCGATCTATGGTGAAGACCTATGCCCAGCAGTGGACTTTAGGTAGGCGGTAATGAATGAATGAATGAATAACAAATCTAACAATTCTCGCTGGAGCAAGGCGGCGTAATTCCTTAATATTTTTTATAGGATAAGCATGACAAACGAACACACAGTCCACTTGATGATAAGTGGATGCTGTGGCCCATAGACATCTACACTTAACCTTGATTAAGAATGAAAACGCAAATGCGTTGTCACCCTTGAGGACTACGATGGAATGCCTCGATTCCATTAAAACGGGTCGCCGGTTCTCTACACTCACCATTCGAAACACAGCAACATTAAGCTGCTATTTTACGCTGGTATTCTATGAGAGCGTGGTCCCTCCCCGGTCGAGCCGACCCATTCATGCTACGAGTACAACTATATTATAGCTGTATCGTAGCTCTACCACGTATACTTAATTCATACATTTACTGAAGCTGAAATGATAGGGGCCTCTATCAGCAGTGGAGTGTATGGTGGCCTAATTTTCGCTTATCATACATATGTAAGAGCTATGCTGATATTACTTAATGTAGCTCGTAAAACAATTGTTCAGAAGAACACTTCGGTCTCAAATTATAATGTGAAATAATCTATTTATTGGATTTTTTTAAATGTATTTATTCTTTATAAAAGTACTAATGTAAGGCATGATAGGTTTAATTTGTCTGCAAATTACCATGGATGGCAGTAACCTATTAATTACTTTCAGGTGGATTGTAAGTTCGATTATCACTTTAGTTTAACAAAAAAAAAACTGGTTTAAGTAGGTTATACTTTCTTTTTCGTTATAAGTTTCATAAAACAACCTTTCATCCATCCATCATTTCATCCATTCGGTTGCATTCCGAACGTGGATACCGGGACGTCACGGTGGTCACCATCGGCGTTTTAGCCGGTAATCATTTGAATACGAGCGTGAAGTTGCAAAATAATGCTGAGTTTCGTATGGCGACTGTAGAGTCCGGTACTCTATTACACCATTTTTGCTAGAAACTATGCATTCCCTCTTAGTCTTCACTGGTAAAAACGGATCTACATTTTAATTCTTAATCTAGGATTGATGTAAATGTCTGTGTCACAGCATACGCTTACCACCAGGTAAGTGCCCGTGTGACACACCACACAGTGACCGTGTGCTTGTTTGTCAACCATATACTATAAAAAAAGTCCGGCATAACCTTTCCGTCGTCCCCGCAGCGAAAACTATCCATGAGAATTTCCCCACGAAATAAAAAAAATGTTAACAAAATCTGCACATATACAAAATAAGGACTAACATTATAGCAATAGGGCGTTAATTAATATGTGTATGATGCACATATGTGTACACGCTTTGGGAGCTGTAAATATAGCGTACTTACAAAATGATAAATTAATTATGTTTCTTCTTTTTCTACCGGGTATGTACATTTCATTTTATATACTAAATTTTATAAAATGAACGTAGCACAGTCACGCTGCAGGATATTAGATATTGTAGTAAGCTATAATTATTGATAAAATCTGTCAATGACTTCGTACAAAGCTAATTTTTAACTAAATAAGGAACATTCTCTATTAAAAAATAATGAGTTCGATGTCCAGTTTTACAGTAAGACCACACAGTATTACAGTAAGATTCACGTTAATACCAAATATTATGTATATAAACAGAAAACCATACTGCGAATTGGAATCAAATTCTGTGTTGTATATTATCGTTTTAAGTACTTTACAGATATATATATATATAAACATATATTGTGATATATGGTCTCAATCTGTTTGTG
The DNA here is from genome assembly GCA_907164705.1 of Parnassius apollo. NCBI lineage: Eukaryota > Metazoa > Arthropoda > Insecta > Lepidoptera > Papilionidae > Parnassius > Parnassius apollo. The sequence goes on along the minus strand of CAJQZP010000547.1, from coordinate 3,570,520 downwards.
ACGTTTCTAAATTAAAAATTTAAGTATTACGTGGTAGACCCATGCTGCAGCTATTTTGTCCTATCACGGTTTTACAGAATACCAGCGTAAAATAGTAGCTTAATGCTGCTGTGTTTCGTATGGTGAGTGTAGCATTTCATCTTAGTCTTCAGGAGTGACAACGCATCTGCATTTTGATTCTTAATTGAAGATAAATGCAGATGTCTATGAGCCACATCATCTACTTACCATCATATATATACGCACATAGCAGGTGAACTGTGCGCTCATTTGTCACCCGTATTCTATAAAAAATCTGCTCTTAACCCGTTACGCAATCAGCATAAGTGTTACGATTAAGGCAGGACAGATAGACAAACAAAATGTATACGAACTGTCATCCGGAAACCTATAAAAGTCTAATTCAATATTACAGCCAGATATTTGCATTCTATTTATATGTATATGTATGCATTAAATGTACTAAATAACTGTTGGCACTACTGAGGCCGGATTCCTTAGCACGGTCTCATTAAAACCTAAATCGTTTGGCGGTCAATTAAAAATGCCGCTAAGCGATTACGATGCTAAACGTGAACTACTTCTAGTAGCACTTTTTGAACCCACCCCAAATCGCGCCCGTACGAAGTGAAAGAGCTTAAAACTAATACATCTGGGTGGCGTGTGAGGCTGCGGGGTGGGAGTAGGTGGAGGGGATAGGGTGTTGGGGGTCGGTCGGTGTTAATTATTCACATTTTAATTTACGGAGCGGGGCGCGCTGGCCAAGCGGGCCGGGAAAAATGTCTTGCGCCCATTCGACAGCCACCTATGGAATTGTGTTGACTGACTAATAATTCGTTCTAATTTTCAACTTGGGCCGTAATTCCAATTTTGTCTAGGTAATGGGTAGTTTAAATGATAAAAGTGATCAAAGATTTTACGTGGTAGAGCCACGTTGCAGCTTAATTATGGTTGTAGCACGAATGGGTTGGTTCGACCGTGGTAGAACCACGATCTCATTGATCACCCGAGTAAAATAGCAGCGGAATGCAGTTGTGTTCTGTATTGTGAATGTAGAGAACCGGAGACCCTTTTTATCGGAAATGAGGCATTCCATCCCAGTCCTTTCGAAGATTCGTAAACGAGGATAGTTGTAGATGTCTATGGGCTACAGCAACCACTTACCATCAGGTGGACTGTGTGCTCGTTTGTCATCCTATCCTATAAAAAAGGTCATTAGATTCATTCATTGATTACGGTCTACCCAAACGGTCTACTGATGATTATAAGCCTCTCCCTTAGAGGCAATCTAATCATCATAGGAGCGATATTTGCAATAGTCGTTTCTTCCCCTCTTGCCCCTGTTCTTTGTTATTTCGAACTGCTGTCATGAAGGTGCTGCTACCCATGTTTGTTTTATTTCTCACCGTCATTTTTCAAACATTTTTCGAAGGTTCATAATTATTGCCAAGGTTTGTTTGCTTTTTTTCCCTTAATATGTTAGTTATAGTATAAACGCCTGTGTATTTTTGTCTATGTCCTCCTCCTAGTTTTGGTTTTATAGGGCGGCAAAGCTTAAGGTTACCATATTACCCTCACGTACCTTATATGTATATTCAGTATCGGTTCAAGTAACCGGTATAAGAAATAACATAATCACATTGGAGTCCAACATGAGACCTATTAAAACGAGTGATAATATAAAAATACGTAAAAGATATCTAAATTTTATTATTCATTTTTATTTGCATTCGGCGCGCTATTACAGACTGCCAAACGAATTCTACACAATGACCGTATATTATTCAAAATAACCATTCGAGCGTTGCGCGCGGGGCCGCGTAACGGGCACTCTTAAATATTACACACGAGACGACCCTCGGCGAAAACGACAACATCCCTCTCTTTTACATTTTATTAGTAACATGGAGACAGAGCTACTGTTCCCATTCGATCACAATGAGACAAATGATCAAAATACCGACGCACGATTGCCATCTAAATAATTCAAGCGTATACCGTACTTGTACCTGTGACACAGTTGGATTTGCATTTCGGAAATATCAAAAAAATGTCTACGAACTTCAGCATTTAAGTTTATTAAGCCGCAAATATAAAGTTGTATCGGTGTGTGGAGTTTTTACAGGCTCTTATACGAGATGTCGATTCCAATTCGCTCCCTCTTTGTGTGATGGGCCCGTAAAACAATGGATGCTGGTCGTAAAATGTGAACGACAAGACGCGAGATAACGGCGGGCTAATAACCCGTCCGTGTCACTAGACGTGACTTGATCCGCGCCAGTGCAGCGGGACACGTTCCGGACATTTGTGATTCAGATGGTGTATGCCATTTTTGATTAGAAAGTGTTTTTATACGCACTTGATATATGTCATGTGATGAGAGGATTGCATCGAGTCGATTATAATATGGATTTTTTTTAAATAGAATAAGGGTGACAAACGAGCACACAGTCCACCGTATGATAATTGGATGCTGTGGCCCATAGACATCTACATTCATCCTCGATTAAGAATCAAAATGCAGATTTGTTGTTATCCCTGATGACTAAGATATGGGACGGCTTGACCGGGGAAGGATCACGCCACAGAATACCAGCGTAAAATTGCAGCTTAATGCTGCTGTGTTGCGTACTGTGAGTGTAGAGAACTGGAAACCTTTTTTACTAGAAACGAGGAGATTTGAATTTTAATTATTCGAAGACAGATGTAGGTGTCTATGGTACACACTAAACACTAACCCTCAGGTGGACTGCGTGCTTGTTATTCACCATTACTCTATAAAAAAAATCTTTTCAATAGGAACACAAGAATGAATGTGATGTTGTTTGGCGGCAGGGTAAAATTATGACGAAATGGCCTCCTAGGCAGAAAATATGCTTTATAGAATATAATAGAATTGAAACATTTGTATTCAATATAGATTACAAGAATACTAACTAAAAGTAATTTAGGCTTTACCACTGGTTCAGATAAAACCTCTGTCTAAGAAAGAACCAGCAAGGAACCCAGCGGAACTTTAAAAAAATTCCAATATAATATTTTATACAATTAGTATGAAAACATTTAACAATAATAGTATGGTAGCGATCACCTACCAGGGGTTATTATCAAGCATGTAGTCTTTAGTAATATGATTACCTCTTACTACACGATTTTTCTTACGACACCCACGGGACAATATGGGGTAGTCGATATTCTTACACCACCACTACACTGTAAGAGGTGACAGAGGAAATCAAATCTGAAAGTAATAACGACTAAAAATAAATGATGTGGTTGCCAACCCGCTTGCCAAGCGTGGCAACTGTGGCGGATATCCCCCCCAATGAGGTAATCTATAAGGGAGGCCTATGTTTAGCAGTGGACATTAATAGGCGGTAACGGTAACTGTAACACAATTTATGCATAATAGAAATTTCAATCTTTTTGATGGATATTTTCTGGGACTTGCCCACTTATGAACTAATGAAACAAATATTAAAAAAATAACCCAAAAATATTCACGTTTATTTTTAAAACTTATTATTAATAAGATAACTCTTATTTAGAAAAATATACGCGAAGTCAATTCCCTAACGCCGACTCCTTAATTCACGTTCCCCTCCCTGGCGTGTACTCTATTAAGGTGAGAATTAAGATGTTGATTGCAACTTTGCCCCTTACGATTGATTGGAATTATTTATTCAGCTCCCTCATTGAAGATGCTGTAATCAAGCTTCGTTAGATTATATTAATTTGTGCTGTGCACTTTGAGAAGTAAATTTACGCCATATTATCAAAAGAAAATAAGACAGTAAAGGATATTCTTCAAGCCATGCGAAGGGAGCAAATAAAAGTGAAGATTCGTCGAAGATTCTATATAAATATTTGCTTATTATTAGATCCTTATCTATGAGATAATTGTTTTTAAAGACTGGCTACATTGGAGTTCGATATCTTGCATTCGATTTGGAATTCCAAATACAAATTAGTGTCATATTAATTAAGAAATGTCTCATGATTTTCATCATTTTTTTTTTAATTTTCAACCTATTGTTATCTACAATAGGTTGAAAATTATTATATATAATTATTCTTTATTAAATAAAATTTATTCTTTACTGCGATACGTTTGGGTCTTCCAATAGACGGATAGACGGACTTAATATCTTGTGGCATTTATTCTGGTCATTATTGGAATAACACGAAAAGTAGGCGCAGACATTGATTACACACTTTCAGAGACCAGCAATGTGCAGCAAGCAATATTACCATTGGATGGTTTCACCTGTCTAAGTATGATATTTTCTTTATTTTTTTTATACTGAAATGCGAGTCAGCTGGTGCAATTATAGAAAGAACTTTGCACTGGAATTTAAAAGGCTGTCGTGTTACAGTTCGCCAATTATTATTTCGACAGTCTCTGAAGCCAGTGCAAGCTTTAGATCTCCATATAGAACTCGATTGAAGGGTGAATTTTAGTAATAAATAATAAAATAACTACAATCACCGTATCACCACAAGTATCACCTAAAGCCCCACATCTCGTCAGGTAAGTGCCGTGAAACAAAATACCAAAAAAAAAGACTTAACTTTCACATAGTCAGCATCTCACATAGCGCCAACAGCTAAACTGTTTACCGATTATTGGTAAATGTGATGATTTCAAGCTAATATAAATATTAAAAACCAAGTATGAAGTCTAGTTCTATTACAGACAGTGGAATATTTTATATTAGTTATTTGGTGAAATTAGGGTTGCCAACTCCACTTAATAGGTCCGAATGCAATATTCTAAAAAATATTAGTAGACGAAAGTAGGTACTAAAGTTTGACTGTTGACTGACTACTGCATACCTAACGCAAAAACAAAAGGCTCAAAGCAACGAAAATAAAAGTATTAATTTTATGTTTCAACTTTACGAAAGACTATATTATGTTTTTCTTTGCTTTTTTCTCCTTTAATATATATTTATAGGTAACAAGCCCCGAAATTATTACATTAGACACAAAAAGTTGGCATTCTAGGTGTGACAGCTGCTGGAAGTGATCGCTACCAAGCTATTTCTAATTGGATTTGAGCAGTTTATAGTGTAACATTATTTATGATTGTAAACTGTTCCTTTTCTAAAAAAAAAGCCCCGGTGAGTTTATTGCTGGTTCTTCCCACTGCAGAGGTATTTTTCGAACCAATGGTAAGTCAAACATAAGGATGACCTTCAAAAAGTATTATTTATAACCTATATTAAATCAAACATTTTCTATTTAGATTTCTTGAAGTTTTATATCTCCACGATTTTTTAATAGAAACGGGCGTAGACGAGCATGCGTCGCATCTGTGACGATCGCCGCCCATGAACAACTGAAAAACTAGGGGAATTGCAGGTGCTTTGCCGGCCCTTTTAAAAGGAATAAACCCGTTTCTTCAAGGTCCCTCAAAAAAGTTCCACAAAAAAGTCGTGCGAGTAAGAAAAGTCCTAGTAAAACTCATAGTGGTGGACCGCCAAGCATCCAGAAGTTGTAGATGGTATCGTAATTTTAGTAAAGTACCTTTTATAACTACCAAGCGCACGGTACCGTGGAGTGGCGGTGTAAGAATATTCACTACTCCATATCTTCCCGTGGGTGTCGTAAGAGGCGACAGAGGGAAACAAATCAGATGGGCAGCAGCGTCTTCCTGATAACGACTAAAAATATAAAACAATGGTTGCCAACCCGCTTGCCCAGCGTGGCAACTATGACGAATATCCTCCCTATGAGGCAATCTATGGGGGAGGCCTATGTTCAGCAGTGAACTTTAATAGGCTATAATGGTACCGGTAACGAGCTGTACGCTGGTTTGTTTGAGACTTCTAATAAATTGAAGCACTACAGAAGAGCAAGTGAGAAGCCAGTTCATCTATTCTAAAGCCTACTAGTTGCCGGTTTGCCGGCGACCTTATCAATTTTCGTCGCGCGCCCGCTTCACAGGTGCTATTAACATATTTTTGCGATGCCCGCGCCATTTCAAAGGGGTCTGTATTTCAAAAATACGACGCCGACACACGCTTTCATTAACTTTAGATCGCACAAGGAACGAGACGGAATACTAATTGAGATCCAGATTATTTGACGCAGAGGCGACGGTTTTTTAAAGCTCATCATCATGGTCGCTACACAACGTCACAAATCTCCTCCTAAGCCTCCCGTAAAGAAATGCCGAACTGTACCGTCCCGAGCCATCTGTATCTATCGACTTCCTGTATCTCTTACTTCCTTTTTAGGTCTTCCAGGACTCCAGCTACGTGGTGTAGCCATGCTGCAGCAACATATATCACAGTTGTGGGACAGATAAGTCGTCCCGACCAGGGTAGCACTACGCTCTCATAGAATACCCTCGTATGATGAGTGTAGAGAACTGGAGACCCTTTTTACTAGAATCGAGGCATTTCATCTTAGTCCTCAGGGGTGACAAGGTATCTGCATTTTGATTCTTGATCAACGATAAATATGAATGTCTATGGATCACAGCACTCATTTACTATCAGATGGACTGAGTAATGCTCATTTAAAAAAAAATAGGATAGGATGACAAACGAGCACACAGTCCAGCTGATGGTAAGTGGTTGCTGTGGCCCATAGACATCTACATCTATCCTCGATTACGAATTAAAATGCAGATGCATTGTCATCCGTGAGGACTTAGGTGGAATGCCTCGTTTCCAGTAAAATGGGTCTCCGGTTCTCTACACTCACCATACGAAACACAGCAGCATTAAGCTACTATTTGACGCTGGTATTCTGTGAGAGCGTGGTCCTTCCCTGGTCGAGCCGACCCATTCGTGCTACAACTATACTACTAATATAACTGCAGCATGGCTCTACCACGTAAAAAATGTTTTCAAGTTTTGAGGTATACGTAACGAGAAGACGGGTCATTATCACAAGTCACAACCCTACTGTACAAACACTTCAACACTTCAACTTATACAGACAGTCAAAAGTCAGTCAGTCAGTGTTAATAAATCTTAATATTAAATACCCCTTTACCTTTATCTGCCAGCTAGGTCCTGGATCCGGTTTAAAGGAAGATGCTGGTATATAATTGGCTCTGAAACATTCCATCTTAGACCCCAGAAGAAATGAAGTTTTCTCGTTCTAAAATCGGTTGCAGGGAATTATGGGCTGAGGTAGCCACTTACCATCAAGTAGATTATTAATTTGTTTGTAACTTCAATATTATTTTAAATATCAGAAGTACAAAAGTATAAAAAGTCCAAACATTCTTTCAAGGGCCTAATCGAGTAAGCCCTCAGACGACAAAAGTCATCTGGATTTTGATTCGTATTAAATATATTAAAAATTAAAAATCTAAAAATAATTTTTCCATTTACGTAGTGGTGTTGGGAGTAGTGGTGCTGGGCTTAGTGGTGACGGGGATAGTGCACACAATTGAGGGAGGGCGGTAGGTGCTCTTTAAACTAGGTAAGACTAATTATTTTTAACATCTTATATAATTAATTTCCGTAAAGTAAAGCCTGATTGAATTAATTATTTTGCTTCTGAAGCGTTTGATTCTTAACATAGAGGATAGACATAGGTGTTTATGGGACATTAAATACCCATTTACCACAAAACACAGGTAGACTGTGTGCTCGTTTGTATCTAAAAATAAAATTGCATCCACAACTCGCAGAGTACGTCTTATCTATCTCGTTAGTCTATGATATGGAGCCAAAGGCTCGCGGGGAGATTATGTGAGGGGATACGATGGTGTTAATTATACGATTTTCTTTGAAATAAGTTAATAAATATTGGATAAGGCTCTCCCTTCGTTGGCCCTTTACGTATATGTACATACGAGTTGCTAATACTGAAATTAATTTGCTAACACTCTAGACGTGTGCGTTAGATCGAGCAAACAACTTAAAACTAACATTTTTTTAATTTAAATTATTATTATTAGTTAAACTATTAGAATAAGTGTACCCCGTTAACAACTCCAACTGAGCTTACAAATGCTAGGTGTGCTACGGGTAATCTGAGATAATGCTTTAATATATTTACGCGAATACTACATATTTATATGAAACTAAGTTTTACGGATTTTATCGCGTATATTATATATTTATTAAAGACACCCCAATGTCCTAGTTAACCACGGCTACCTTTAGTTTAAAATTATCAATTTTTGGTTGGATCGACGCAGAATTTTTTTCAGAAGCTTATAGCTCAAACTTCTTAAAAAATATAGTTTTTACCCGTGAAGTTTGTGATTAGACGATTTTTAACTACATTTGAGGGAGATCCCCTTAAAGAGAAGAATGGGGGTAGGGGCATGACCATGGATGGTGTAAAAGATTCGAAGCGTCGATAATTCAAAACGCAATAAATTCGTTATTTTTTTTTGTATTTAATGAAAAATATTAACGTAAATATAATCATTATACTCTTGAGGGTAAAGTTTGGGCATCTGCGGTGACCAACGACAATCGTTTATAAACTGTTTTATAAACGTAACGTTGAACTATTTCTTTTAAACTAAAGTGACATATGAACTGACAGTCGTCTGACAGTGACCATCTGACGGTAAGTGGCTGTTGCAGTCCGTGGACATCTGCAGCCAACTTTAAACAAAGAAAGCTGCAGAAACATTGAGATCCTTGGCGACTACGATGTGAACCGTCACTGCTTGAATTATACCGACTCTCTGTACCCTTCAGATCGCATCACAGCAGTGCATGTGCTGCTATTTGCCGGCAGAAAAATGTAACCGGGTGGGATCTAATCAAACGGACTCCTAGACAGAAAGGAAATCCCACCAGCTGATTTATTTTCAATATGACCTATTAAGAGGATATCCGGCCAGTTTTGAACGCTTACTATCACTATAACTATTGCTATCAATTCATTTGTATTCATTTGAGATTTATTTACACAAAAACAACTTGTAGAGGTTATAATAGTGTATGTGTGTAATATTATCTACCATTTTTTATACGTGGTAATGCCATGCTGCAGCTATATTATAATAGCAGCACGAATGGGTCGGCTCGACCGGGGAGGAACCATTTCCACACAAAATACCAGCATAAAATAACATCTTAATGCCGCTGTGTTTCATTTGGTGAGTGAAGAGAAACGGAGACCCTTGTTACTGGAAACTTTTCACATCATTCATCACAACATTCCTTCTCGGTTCTCAGAGGTGTTATCACCTCTGGGGACCTTTACCCATCTTAGCAGTATATTATGTCGTCATCTCTTTATGTTTTCGTTCCTTATAAAACGAAGCCGCCTCTAACTTAGCTGAGATCTGAACAGAAAACTTGTATGAAATGCTGAAATACAAAGAGAAATAAATACCTACTAACCATTTCACCAAATTGTTAAAATTTCTTTAATGCGCACTACCTATACTCCTCCACCAGATTATCCTGTTATTGGCGAGTAATCAGTTTTAATGCGAGAAACTAAGAACATCCGCACCCATACCGGCTCCCGTATTAATATTATCACATATCCGGCCCGAGCCGAGCTCTCTGGAAGAATTTTTAATGGTTTGCTTTAATTATTTCGCGTGGCAACGGGGCCTGGTCTAAGTTCCATTCACATTAGAGATTTCATTTTTGCACGGAGGCGCACGACCGTTGAATTATTAAGCCGAGTGCCGAAAACTGAAAATTCCCGAGATCACTGTACGCCAGGCACATATTTATGTGCGGAGCTTCGAGAGGGATCCAGAAACCGTTTGTACATTATGAAGGGACCTAATTAACCGACGCCGGGGCGAGATTAATAATGGACGCAGCGGCAGCGGTCGGCGCTACTAGTTCTAGTATTCTTAACTTTGAATCGACTTGACGGAATAATACATGTATCGAAAATGTCAGGGCTCTTTTTGTATCCTCCTGGCGATTTAGAGGACTCGTCTAAAAATGAAGCTGACATTTTATCGTTTGAAAATTTTAATTTCAAGTCGCCATTTTGTGTTCGTGGTTTAAAGTTATTCCATTAATTGACAATTGAACATTAAAGCTATTTATTTATTCATTCTTTACATAAAAGTTTTCACAAGACTACTGCTAAAAGTCCAAAGTCCAAATCATCAAGTACAATGCTAAGTAAAGCTATTAGAATTGAGTAAAATATAGCTATATGCGTTTTACGGCTAAGCAAAGGTCCCCCTAAGTTCCTGAGAGGATTTTTGGAGCAAGGCAGTCCGTCACGCTTCTGTGTACTGGCCATCTTAACATATCCTTAAAACATTTTATTAAATGCTGAGATATGTACGTTTCCTCGTGAATCTTTATTTCGCAACTGAGCGTTTGGTAAGCAAGCACTAAAAACTGCAATTAGCAATTTAATTAATGCTGGTAGGGATCGCACTCGTGTTGATCACCTGGGATACTACGGCTGTCAGTGAATTAGTAGTAAAATTTTTTCTTACAGGATAAGGGTGACAAAAGATCACACAGACCACCTGATAGTAAGTGGGAGATGAGGGCCATAGACACATCTATTCTCGATTAATAATTAAAATGCAGATGAGTTGTCATCCCTCAGGACTAAGATGGAATATCACTAATTATTTGTTTAACATACATGATTCTTGCTAGTATTCTTTTAGGACAGAGGTTTTTTCCAAGCCTCTGTCCTAAAAGAATACTGGTGTAACTGAACAAAAAAGTGACTTTCAATAAGTATTATTTATAATCTACATTAAATAAAAAAGTTTCTGTTTCTGTTTCTCGTTTCCAGTAAAAAAGGTCCCCAGTTCTCTAAATTCACCATATAAAACATCATTCAGCAGCATTAAGCTGCTATTTTACGCTGGTATTCTGTGAGAGCGTGGTCCTCCCCGGTTGACCAGACTCATACCCGCTACAAGCATAATATAGCTGTAGCATGGCTCGATCACTTTTTTAATTTATTGAATAACATATTTTGTTTAGTTTCGAGAACCATAACACATATAAGTAATAGTCATAGTTTACTCCAATTAAATGAATCACTCTCTCTACACATCAATTTTATCTTCTCTATTAGGTAAAATTTTAAAAAAATTCCCTCGTCTCAATTTTCACTTTTTAATATGTTCCACATTTAAAAATCCAAATGTTGTATTTTAATTACATTCCTCCTTACCGCTCTAGTGTAGCGCCACCGCACAAAACGCGTCGCCAAACAAAACGTAATACGATTAGAAACGAATTACACACACCGGATAAGTCTGCGGGGCTAACTAACCACGGGCCCCACGTTGGGCGCCACTTTGCCTTTGTCCATCCACTTTCTTTGTATTTCGTTCCATTTCATGCGAAATTTAATTTCGTTTTCAAGACTCGCGTGGAATGATATTACGGGTACAGGCCGCGACCGCTGTTGTAATTTTCATTGCTCCTCCTCAAGTGTGTGTGGACATCGGGGCGTTTTTCATCGCATTCCCTTTCGGTCGCTGCTCGGGCGTTTTTCGTTTACCGCGGGTATGCTGCGTTGGTTCAGTATTAAAGCGTCGGATTGCGGGTCCGTTAATTGCTTAACACAAACCACCTGTGAAATTTTATTGGCGGTGTTTCGCTTTGAGCTGACGTTTGTGTGCACAAAGTTTATTATTTCGAAAATAGCCTTTAGTAGTATTGACAAAAAGTTAAATTGGATATAACCAATGAGAATTATAAGAACTAATAAAACAAATGACATTAAATAAAATTAATTTTATATTGTTTATCATTCATTACAGCCTATCAGAAGTACACAGCTGAAGAAAGGCCTCCCCCATAGAATGCCTCATATAGAAGAAGGATGCGACAGTCACGCTAGACTGGCGGATTTGCAGCAGCAATTTTTTTTTTAAATTAAATACACTTTATTTCTTCGACCTATCAATTAAAATTTCGTATTGTTTCTGCTAAATCCATTACCATTTCAAAATTAGGTTCTTATGACCTGATTCTTATTAGATTAAATAATATATATTTACAACATAAAAACTTTAGTATAACGTTTTGTAGTAATAAAATATTTTATTAAGTTTTCTATACAATAAAAATCATAATTTTGTTGCGCAATCTCAATAAATTCCCAATCAGTTCATATGATTAGCTTATTATATCAAAATTAAACTAAAGTTTTGTGTCTGGCTTTATAGCCTTCAATAGATGAGGTACCAATGATATTTCAATTTTTAGCCGACTTCAAAAGAGGAGGAGGTATAAATCCAATTTGATTCAATTCGATTGTATAAATCCGGGTATAAATCCGTCGCAAGAAGTATCTCTTCCGTGAACCCCAAGCAATTGATTAACATAAAAAGATAAAGTTGTAAAAAGATCAAGTAACCAATAAAAGAAGCCCTCCGTACAAGTATCGGCGAATCCCTCCTCGAGTGCTTGGAACCCCAATTTGCCATCGATACAGGCAATACGGTCCGACAGTGAGCCCTCCCGGAGGTAAAGGGATAAAAAGGACACTCTTTTGTATGATCTACCCGCATACCGCTGCGGCGGGCACTCAATGAGAGGCGGTTAGTGGATTTCCTATTCAGATTATATTTTCTTTTAGTTCTTACGTCAATATTGAAGTGACAAACGAGCGTACATTTCAACTGCTGCAGTTTATTGACATCTACAGATTAAGCGGACACCGTGTTAAGCGCTTTTCATAACTATAAACTAGATAATAAAGCTTCTTTTCTGCCTGGCATTCAGGCTGGGTTGGTTTAAGTAGCACTGCACTTACTGCCGGTTGTAAGTTTTTTTTATATAGAATAAGGTGACAAACGAGCACACAGTCCACCTGATGGTAAGTGACCGCTGTGGCCCATAGACATATAACATCTATCTTCGATTAAGAATCAAAATGCCAACCCGTTGTTACCCTTGTGGACTAAGAACGCCTTGTTTCCAATAAAAAAGATCTCTGGTTCTCTACATTCACCACATCGCACACTCACTATACAAAACACAACAACATTGAGCTGCTATTCTCTGAAAGCGTGGTCCTAACTCGGTCGAGCCGACCCATTCGTGCTACAACCATAATATAGATGCAGCATGGCTTTACCACGATGCAGATATAGGTAACTCAAGTAATTATTAAATAAACGTTCATTCCTATAGGTGAAGACGCTGAAGTTGTTTGCTTATGTGACCAAAGTCCAGTGGACACACGATCCTGAACAAACTATGATATTTGCATGCGGAGCTATATTTGTTTTCGAGATGAAGTTGTGTCACTTAGATTAAGATGTACTGTTTGCGTTGAGAATACTACAGTGAAAGTTTTCAATCAATGATTATTATTGTAAACTATAATTAAGACTTCAGCGGAAATTAATTCATGACTATATTTGTACTGTTTATACTTTACATTTGTTAACCTAAATTATTGTGGAAATACGTAAATAAATATATTATTATTTTATTGACTGCGATTAAAGAATTGTTTGTAATATTTATGTATATGCCGCCGGTTTATGGTAAAATCGGCTTTTTGATCAAGAACCGGAATAAGACACAGTTATTTCTTAATCTTATCATTAACCTGAAAAATCCTGTTTTTGATCAAAAACTTAAACTTATTTCCATTTATGATATAATTTAAGCTTAAGTTAGAATTTTGTCATAAAACTAAATCAGTCTAGGTTATTGATTTTCTCAGGTTTATGACAACATACTCGTTTTTTTTTGTTTTTATAGAATAAGGGTGACAAACGAGCACACAGTCTACCTGATTGTAAGTGGATGCTGTGGCCCATATACGAATCTAAAAATATACGAATCGAAAATATGAATCAAAACGCAGGTGCGTTGTTACCACTGAAGACTAAGATGGAATGCCAAGTAACCAGTAAAAAGGGTCTCCGAATCTCTACACTCACCACGTACGAAACACAGCAGTATTAAGATGCTATTTTACACTGGTATTCTGTGAGAGCGTGGTCCTTCCCCTCCATTCGTGCTACAACTAAAATATAGCTGCACTGTAACATAGCCTGGCTTTACGTGGTAGAGCCACGCTGCAGCTATATTATAGTTGTAGCACGAATGGGTCGGCTCGACCGGAGAAGGACCACGCTCTCACAAATTACCAGCGTAAAATATTAGCTTAATGCTGCTGTGTTTCGTAGGGTGTATGTAGAGAACCGGAGACCGTTTTTTACTGGAAACGAGGCATTCCATCTTAGTCCTCACGGGTGACAATGCGTCTGCATTTTGACTCGAAATCGAGGATAGATATAGATGTCTATGGGCCATAGCAACCACTTATCATCAGGTAGACTGTGTGCTCGTTTGTCACCCTATCCTATATAAAAAAGATAAACAAGTGGTGGGACCACCTTTCTGCCTTCGTTCAGGAGTCCATTTGGGTAAGAAACACCCTCTTGCCTATTTCAGCCGGGAAACAGGGGAGCCTCCACCGCCGTCTTTTGGTCTGAAGCCAGTTCAATTACCAATACCTTTATTTGTCGTACGTGTACGAAACACAGCAGCATTATTCTGCGGGTTCACGCTGGTACTCCACGAGAACGTCGTCCTGTCCTGGCAAGCATAGCTGCAGCGTGGATTTATATAAAATTTTCTCTAATAAATATCTACAAGTAGGATGTAAATTATGTTCTGTTGTAGTTACCGCAAAAATAGATAAAAACACAAAAAACTTAACGTATAATACGTTAGCAATGTTGGCTAATCGAGACAATCGTCGATAAACTTTCGTATAAGAACAAATCGTAACGGCAAGTGAATTTGTCCGTATCCGTAGAGGGCGTCGGAAGGCGTCGGATCGGATCCCGCGCCGGATTAACCGGCAAATTGGTTTAAGGCAAACCCCGCGTCAGGACAACCGAGGAATCAATCCCAATTGCGGTGGCGAGGGATTGCGACGGATATGTGGAAGGAGCCTGCGACTTGTTTTTGCAGTAGTACAATTTTTTTATTCAGATCTTTTAGAGCATTCTTTTTAAGGAAAACAGTTTTGATGCTCGATAATGCATTTATTTAGCAGCATATATCTTCAGAATGTGTTAATATAAATATTTAAGTAAATTAGTAAGCTAATAAAAATCTTCTTCAACATCAACCTGAAAAAGTCTACTGCTGAAAATAAGCTTCCTCATGGAGTTAAAAGATCCTCAAAGGAGGGATATTTCCCATGTCATCCCGTATGTACCATAAGATGCGACATAGATAAATGAAACTTAACATGGACAACAGCGGCTCGCTCAAAATGACTTAATATTAAAAACAAACTATCATCATGCTTGACACGCGGATTGACTGTCAATACCAGAAGCCTCTGGACTTGGTACGAGTATTTTACGCCTGGCAAAGGTTTATCATGGCATCTGTCTATAAGATATTTCTAGCAATCCGTAGTCCATTCCTACGGGACGAAATAGGATGATGGATTATATAAGGTTGTCTTACCATACCACGCCTCTACACATGTGGACTTATAAAAAGAACATACATAAACATACATATTTGTTTATTAGTTTTTAACTAATAAAATATTGGACTTGGTATTTTACGCCTGGCAAAGGTTTATCATGGCATCTGTCTATAAGATATTTCTAGCAATCCGTAGTCCATTCCTACGGGACGAAATAGGATGATGGATTATATAAGGTTGTCTTACCACACCACGCCTCAACACATGTGGACTTATAAAAAAAAAACTAATAAAATATTAGTAATGACAACTTGTAACATATTTTAAATTGCGTTCATTTCTCTTTTTTATATAATATGGGTGAAGAGTGACAAACGAGCAAACAGTACAGCAAATGGTAAATGGATGCTGTGGACCATAGACATCTACATTTATCCTCAATTAAGAAATAAAATGGAGATGCGTTGTCACCCGTCAGGACTGACATAGAATGCCTAGTTTCTATTAAAAATGGTATTCGGTTCTCTACACTCAATATACGAAACACATCAGCATTATGATCGACACAACTGGGAGCCGACCCATTCGTAATACAACCATAATACAGTTGCACCGTAGCTCTAACTCTTTAAAATTGAATTCCGAAACAATTGATATGAAATTAAGCAACTTGTTATCTTCTTCTTCTTTCATCAGTCATCAGATATAAACCTCTCACGTTTTAAGGAGAAATTGTCTAAATCGCCGCGCCTGATGTCTCGAACATTAAACCCTGCTTCCCGTTACAGGTCTAGATTTTTACGTCTCGCGTAAATGGGATGGTTTATATACCGTTATCTGGAGGGCATTTCACGGGACAAAATGAAGTGTTGGATTCTATTAAGCCGTTTCCACATGTCATTGGATGTAATATAATATTTCATTTCATACATTCATTACAGACAACCAAAAGACCACAGCTTATATAGGCCTCTCTCATAAAAAAAATCCTCAAAGGGGGACATGGCTTCGTAAGAGAATCCACTATCCCATGTCATCCTGTGATAGCAATCTCATGACTTACTTACACTTACCGTTATGGCCTATTAAAGTCCAATTCTGAACATAGGCCTCTCCTATAGTCTCGTAGAGGGGATATTTGCCATAGTTGCCACGCTTGGCAAGAGGTTGGCAACCGCTGTTTTTATTTTGTGTCGTTATCAGGAAGACACTGCTGCCCATCTGATCTGTTTCCATCTGTCGCCTTACGACATCCACGGGATGATATGGGGTAGTGGACATACTTACACCACAACTATACGATTTCGAACTTATAACTTAATAATACAAAAAAACTGCGGTTGCCAATCCGTTGGTCACTGTGGCTTATGTGGATATTTTATTAGTTTCACAAAATCAAGCAATAGAGATTATTTTTAAATTTTTCTTAATGAAGTCTCTTTCTATACTTTTCGGCTACGTTTTCAATTCCAATAGATTCTAATAAGATTAGCGATGTCACACGGGTGTTAGATAAAATAGTTTGTGGCCTATAATTGGGGTTCAGGTCGCACGGTCCGTTATCAATACACTCTCTGTTTGAAAACAAACCCTATAACGATTGCATCAAAGACCAATTCGGTTAAATCTGGTGAAATTCCATGGTCATCACTCGCATGACTAGGCAATATCGACTTGGAAGGTGACGCGGGTCAATCGACTACTTAAATCGGACTTAATTACGTAAGACTTTAGGTTGGAAATGGGTTAGGGTAGTGGGCGAATAGTTTTCTCCGATCAGGCACGGCTTACAAATTGGATCGACCGCGAGTAAATCAGGGTAACCCAGTAATTGAGTCTTACATGATCATTCGGTTCGACAGTCGGTGGAAGCGGTCAAAGGATTACGACGCCACGGATCGTATACATTTATGTACGATACGGATGTTGTGAAGGGGCTAGTATGTTTGATGGAATATTTATTTATTAAAACGAGCTTGTATGATCTATACAAATCAATAAAATCTATAACTGTACATAAATAAAATTGAAATAACTGCCTTAGCTGGGGAGTTATTTGCATTACATTAATACATGAACACGTGAGAGTAATATGGTCATCTTAAGCTTTGCCGCACTATAAAACCAAAACTAGAAGGATAGAAACAAAAACGCAAAGTCGTATACTATAACAAATATATTAAGAAAAAATTTGCAAACAAGCTTTGTCAATAATTAGGAACACTTCGAAAAATCTACTTAAAAAAACTAACTACACTACACTAAAATCGACTAAAATATTTACTATAATGTCAACTGTCAAAATGGTGTCGATAAAGCAGCGCCCTGTTGGCCCTTTATTATTTGAAGGACCTATGAAGAGCTATGGTATCACAAAGCCATATATGCAAACAAGTTTCTGAGTTATAAGAACCCCAACGTACTATATATAAAAAAATGTTTGTCTGTCTATGTGTCTGTTTGTTCGTATGTCCGGGCTAATCTTTCGAATGGCTGAACCTATTGTAAAGAAACTTAACGAAAAGATTAGAGAGCAATGCTAAGAGTGATCTAAGCTATTTTATTTGCAAAACCTTTGTCGAAAAATAAATATTCTTTGATTATTTTATTAACGCCATATTAATAGATCCTACACAGGTGAAGACGGGGTAATACTTCGCTTAGTGTATATTTTCTTTGAAAATGCTGAATAAAGTTTATAACGCTGTACCTGGCAAACCGATGCGTTGCTTTCGGAGAAGAAATAATTGTAGAGATACAGTTTTAAATTTGGGAGAGTTATATTTTTCATTAGGAATGATAATACATTCATTGAAATTTAATGATAAATTAATCCAGGAGGAATCGGCGCATAAGTACCGAAAATTACTCCAGCTGAATTTTTTTAAGTAAATCCAATGGGGCAACTCGGTGCCACATTGTTTAAAACATTTTTTTAAATTACAAATTTTAATTTTTTTAATTATTTTTTCAAACAGGACATTTTTTTATATTCTTTGATGAAATACGAATTTAAAAGGTCTTATGAATTTTTAGGATAAAGTTACTACTTTCGGAGTTAAGAGTTTTTAAAGGTTTAAATTCGGATACCTTTGACTGATTAAAATATATAAAAATTAAAAAGTTCAATTAGAATTCTTGTAATATCTATATAGAATAAAAATGATTCATTATATTTTCATTAAAATAGTTCTTTAGCTTCGGCACCACAGTCTGCGAAATTTGGCTTTTGCTATCAAACTTAATACACATTTACATTCCCACTGAAATACGCGATAGTTCGCATATTTTCGTGGGAATTCTTTCATGAAACAAATTCTAGATGAAACCTGAGAATTGTCTTTTGATAATTTATAAATAGCTTAACAAAAACTTTCGCCAACAGTTTTATAGTTTAGCGGTACCTTTATATCAGTAACTACTTGTGTAAATTTTTCTAAGAATAAATTAAAAAATAATAATAACAAATAAAATCCATACATTTAAAATGAGTGTTTCACGTACGTAGATTCTGTAGGGATACGTCCGTTTTATATTTATACAGGATACTGTTTGGCGACCGTCTGCCAAATAATGGGTGTTTGATTTATTTCCTTTGACTTCTTAGACTTAATAGTGGTAAATAAACGAAATGTAAGACACAAGGGATGAGACTAAGTTACCGTACACACACATCTGAAAAAAATATTAACTCACGACATTAATTAAAATATTACATACTCAGTATTCATTACTTTATAACATATTAAAAGTAAAGTACGTCTTTATACGTCTCACTGCTGTTTTTTTTAATTTATAAAATTATTTATTATTTTTATATTATTAATTATTAAAATATATTAAATTTATAAAATTTTATAAAAAAACAGCAGTGAGACGTATAAAGACGTACTTTACTTTTAATATGTTATAAAGTAATGAATACTGAGTAATATTTTAATTAGTGTCGTGAGTTAATATTTTTTCAGATGTGTGTGTACGGTAACTCAGTCTCATCCCATGTGTCTTACATTTCGTTTATTTACCACTATTTATTAGGGTTATATTATATATTATTTTTAATAGGGTGCTAAGCGAGCACACCCACTTGATGGTACGTGGATGCTGTCGCCCATAGACATTTACATTCCCCTCGATTAAAAATCAAAATGCAGATGCGATGTCATCCCTAAGGACTAAGATTATTTTTAAAGCAATAAAACTCCTTTCCTGTTCCTCTTCCAACTCCGTTCCTGATTCCATCTGAATAGGTAGCACCGTCATACCTATTTCTGATGGCAAGCAGCAGGCCTGTACTGCCGGCAAAAGAGGATTCCTCCACCTAATATACCACCAATAATGAGAAGGGTCCTGTACATGGTAGAGCCATGCTGCAGCTATATTATGGTTGTAATACGAATAGGTCGGCTCGACCGGGGAAGGAGCACAGTAACACAGAATACCAGCGTAAAATAGCTTAATGTTGCTGTATTTCAACGCACATCGCGTCAAAATTCAAGATACCATCCTCACCATCTGGAGTGCGTTTTACAAGGAGTTTTCTTCCTTGTACAACTTCCCTGCGGAATTTTTTACCACCGGCGATTTTTCTGGACCGATACGATTTAGGGACCTTCAAGAAAAGAGCTTACTCCTTTTTAAAAGGCCGGCAACGCACCTGCAATTCTCCTAGTGTTGCGGTTGTTCATGGGTAGTGGTAATCACTTACCATCAGGTGAGCCACATCCTTGTTTGCCGCCTCTTCTATAAAAATGGTGAGTGTAGAGAACCGAAGGCTCTTTTTATCGGTAACGAGGCCATCTTTGGCGCGCACGCATCTGTATTTTGATTCTTAATCGAGGGTAGATGTAGATGACCTTGAGCCAAAGCTTCTTACCATCAGGTAGACTGTGTGCTCGTTTACCATCACAACTTGTTTGAAAAGAACTACACTACACTTTTATATTAATGATTTCATACAATTTTGGATATAAAAAGTTAAGGAGAGGCATTTGTATCCAGCGGTGGGACGAATATAAGCGTAACTTTAGTTCTTAATATGACCTGTAGACCCGGTGCAAACATACAGTAAGTTAACTATTTCGAATTCAAAATTTTAATATCTCGTTTAAGAAGTAGACCGTGATATAAACTGCATTGTCGACTAAAATCCCCGGCGCGACGCGGGCGACACCACCCGAAACATCTTAGCATAATTAGCCGAAAGGGGCTGTTTATTGCTAATATTAGTTGTAAGGATTAATACTAACGGGCTATGCGATGTGGAGAGCCTTTTAACTACTATTATCATAAGTCTTCAGCCTCGCTTCCGTTTATACGCGGCGACTTTTTCGCGTTGCTAAATCGTATAAAAATCGTTGCGAGCGGGATTTGCAGTTTTGGGTATAGCATACCACGGAATAAATAATATGAGCATAATTAGCATTTTGACCGAGTTTACCCTGAAAGTGATAAAATATAGAGATCATAAAAAAACAGTTGGCATATTTTAATCTCTTTTTCAAGCGTTCTGTGTAACGGGTTGTTCGGCGGGCTTCGTTTCGCTAAACGTTGAAACGAACACTCAGTTTTAACACATATGCTATAAGAGATTGAATGAAATTCAATATTATAAGTTTTTGTTTAAAAATTAGAATTCAGCTTTTAAATTATTTTAAACATGGTGTTTTACCCAGATATTACAATATGTGCTCCCTCATGTTTATTCATTTATTATTGTTTCTACAGCAAAGGAGTGGAATAGTTTGCCACCGTTGTGAGTGAATATGCTTTTGTTCTGCTAAGACAGTGGGTTTTACTATTTAGGTCTTCATCATTGCTCATCACAAGATAATTGAAGTCAATAACTGGTATAATAATAAGCTAAAAAAATAATGACAAGAAAACACATGTGTTTACATTTTAAAAATGAGTAAAGAGTTTACATTCGCTTTTTAAAAATTGTATCAAAGGCAAAATGAGAAATTAAAAAAAATACAACAGACACAATGAAGTTAGAAGCTTAGAAGATGTCGGTGTCGTGCGGTACACGTGTCGTGGATTACGTAAATAGGTTTGACATAATGTTGATATTAAAAGTTAGCCGCGCGGATCAAATGCTAATTAGCTCAGACTTCAGCTCGATAGCATAAGTAATTTTATATCCTTTATTACTTTTACATCCTCATAACGTTCCATATATAAAAAGCTCCTAACATAAAGTTGTCTTACCCTTACGACCTGGTAAGGCATGCAGGAAAAGTTGATGGATGCAGGTGGCTCAGGACCGTTATGGCATTCAATGGGGGAGGTCTATGTACAGCAGTAGATATGTGAAGGGCTGGAATGATGATGATAATGATACCGTTGATATCAAAAATGATTGTGAACTACAGAAGAGTGTATGTTCTCCTTGAGCTCGTAAAAGTTGATTGAGGTTGAAAAGTTGACTGGATATGGGCCTCTTCCATTGTTTTTTTTTTATAGAATAAGGGTGACAAACGAGCACACAGTCCACATACCACATGTATCCTCGATTAAGAATCAAAACGCAGAGGCGTTGTCACTCCCGAGGACTAAGATGGAATACCTCGTTTCCAATAAAAAAGGGTCTCCATATCATAGCAGCATTAAGCTGCTATTTTACGCTCGTATTCAGTGAGAGCGTGGTCCTTCAACGGTCGGTCCGACACATTCGTGTTACAACCATAATATAGCTGCAGTGTGGCTCTACCACGTACACTACGTACTAACGCATCTAAGCATTTGTTATCTTTATATTTATCTTCATAAGTCACCCTTGGCAGGAGGGTTGACTATCGCAGTACCAGACGTGAGCACCTTATTCTCTGCTGCCCGTCGTCAGGACGGTATTTTACCTGTGGTGTAAACGAGATGATCATACAATTATATATCGAAAGCAACACGAACCACTTGGCCTTTTTACAAGCTCCTCTTGCGTACCCATGGGATGATATGGGGTGATGGTTGCCCAAATGTTGTCACCACACCGTGCGTCATGCGTACAGTTAGGGAGTAGAATAAGTTGCCAGCATACGTCTTTCCATCCGATTACAATCTGAGTAAATACCAATAATGGACACCTCAAACAGTACCCGGTAGACAGTAGAAATCCGGATAGTGGATATTCTTATACCACCACTACACGGTTCATTTGACTTATTAGATGGTAATAGTGTAACAGCAATCTCGTATTGTGACTCCCAGTTCGTCCTGCGAACATTGTGAATACGGCAAATTGCATCAATTTTGGAGACCGATGTATGACTATCAAAAGTGGATATTAAAGTAAGAGGTTTAAATAAGGTTACGAATAAATTCAAAATTTCAAATTCAAAATTCATTTTCGAATGGCAGCGTCGTACCAAGGCCTTCGACTAGATGGAGTCACGATCTGATAAAACATGCAGGAAGTCGATGGATATAGATGGCTCAGGACATTGCTGGCTATGGAAATGGCCTACGTTAGCAGTGGACTGTGAAACATGATAAATTTCATCAGTATTGCTAAAAAATTGGTACAAAAAGAAACCTGTTTCTACAAAAACTTTTAATTTAAATAAACGATTATTTATACAACTGTCTCGCCTCAAGTCATCGGCACGACTCAATCCGAATGCACAAATCCAAAAACATTATCCCCCAGCGAAGACGCCCTCCACTCGTCTGGATGCGGGCAAATCTTCGAATTAATTTTACTGCAGAAATATGCAAATCGCGAGATATAGCCGCCTAATAACATGTACAAAAGAGTGGTGACTTGAGCGCGCAAGAGCTCTAGAGTATGTCCATAGATAGTTGGTTGACTCTTATTTGGCTAACTGTGTGTAGTCTCTGAGAGGCTGCTGTGATAAGTGTTTGAAAGGAGACAATCATTTTTGGGCCCACTAGAAATATTAACGTCGTTTAATGGTATTTACACCAAAAAAAGACACCAAATTATAATAGTAAATGGCCTATAGATTTTTCTAAAATGTAAACGGAAACAAGAAATCTGAAAAAAAAATTAGTTGTTTTGACATTCGTGTTCTGATCATTGGCTAAGGTAATGTAATATTTAAAAAATTATTGTCTTAGAGATGTGCCGTGATAACTCGGAAAAAATCGAATCGAGTTGAAATTCAGGTAACTCGATTTTGAGCTCGAGTTAAACAATTCAAATTATATGTCACAAATTATTTTTATAATTGTTCTTTCATACAACACAATTATTATTACTACACTTAATAGGTAGTTATATATTATTTTTGGTATGCGTATCGATATCTTCATAAAATAATATCACTCTTAACGTTATGACGTAAGTCTTAATGTTATTAATAATTTGACTATCCAAAGTACATATAATCAATTTATATTATGTATAACATAAATTGATACAACATTATATACATATTACTTAATATCAATTTATTTATTACATAATATATCAATAAATTGCTCGAATTAGTAATTCGATTTAATCACTAAATTGTAGACAAACACTGCATTGGCCGTAAGATAAAGATGCGATTCGAGTAGAGTTTTGTGACTCGAGCCACTCGGGTTAATTTACGAGTATGTATGTATGTCATTCTAGTTGTATACTAGTTTTTGAGTAAATCAACTATTTACAGAAAAGTTTATCACTAGAGTTGAGAGTAGCGATTACTTTAGTTAAACAATTTTTAAATATGTACCTTTATAAATAAGTAATATGTGAAATTAAAACTATAAATCAATATCATAAATAAAACTAAATTCAGGTTTGTTTACAACATGCCAGATGCAAGTTTGAATTTGGATGCAACTTGTGATGTCACCTGCAGCGACTTATTATATATACAAGTAAATTAGTGAAGTAATATCTATATAGCACCCTCTGAATTTATACGATGCGCCGAGTTAACTCGGTAACTCGGTAAAATAATTCACTCGATTCACTCGGGTGAAATAAAACATAGTTGGAGGCGCATCATTATGGTAAGAACAAAATGGAGTTTTTATTTACAAGCATTATTAAACTAATGTTTAAGAAAATATGGATATTATCATTTATCAGAAAGGTTAGCCAAATATTAATTGACACAAGTACGTATGTTTTTCTCTTTATAGTTTTTGTGGTAAAATTCGCAAATAGAATATAAGAGTTTATTAATTTACACCTATTCTAGGTTGTGAAAATCTATTATTAAGTTTGTATATTTTACCTAAAACAAAATAAATACAAATAATAAACAGGTCTTAGAACCTTATTAGTTTGTTAAAAGTGACAAAGTACTATGTTTATTTTATTAGTAAAATCTAAATTAAATACATAATAAATAGAATAAATGCACAAAATAATTTATTATAATGTTAAAAGAAAATTAGAATCTTTGGGTCGAGGGACTTAAAGAGGGTTTTGAAGAGCAATTCATATAACTACATTTGTGTACAAATAGGTACCTATGTATTCAGCAAGTTGCTTAATACTAAATGGCTTTTTCGTTAAGCCAGACACAGATCCTGGATTTATACCAGCCATAGTAGATAGGCAATATAAATGTTACATAATATATTTATGTGTAAAAAATGTAGTAATTATTTGTACTAGAAGCAAATATAAATATAAGTTTAATAATAATAGTTTGCATAAAAAAGTGTAATGGTTGTATCTATTATGCTTAGACAGCTGTGTTGTTCACTGTGCAGAAAGGAATATTATTTTGTCATCTAGAAACAGATATACTTAATATAACAATAATATCTTTGTCTCCTATGTACATGAAACCAGTAAAAATAAAAAGTGAGACAACTTTTACATGGTTGAATATCATAGATGATGATCACTAATTACTGCTCCTCTATTTGATCAGATGGAGCTGATTAATGCTGTATAGTTTATAATAATTTCTTTATTATTTAACATATGAAAAGGCAGATATAAGAAAATGCTTACAGAAATATGTAAATACAGTTTATTGACATTGAAGGCATAGTCTTATCTCATATCTCTTATTATTAAAAATGTCCTTTTAATTCCTATATAATATAGAAAAAAATAATATATTGATAAGAATTATTATTTAGTTAAAACACCTTTACAATTGTCATTAACTTCTTTTCAGGTGGATCGCTTAGAACAAATCTATATGCCGTGCAGGCTGAAAGCTTGCAGAGACAAAAAGTGTATGGATATTGGAGACAACAGTCTTATATCATATCTCTTATAATTGAAAATTCCTTCTGATTGCTTACAATATCATAAATGTACATGTTACCATCAAGTTATTTTCAAAAAACCTTCAGAAATATATCTAACACTAAAATGTTTCTACCTATGTCCGTTATAGATAAAACATAAGAAACCATCCAACCAATTTCAATGAAAATGTTTGTGTGTATTTGGATGGATCCCTAGATGGTTTATATTTGGACACATTTGGACCCGGTAGATGGCACTGTTGTCAAGATCCATAAACCACCAGTGCTGCAGCTGAGCCGCATCGCTAGTAATAAATACATTTAAATTAAGCCTGTGTTTTTGTAATCCTTACACAAACAGTTTGAAACATCTTACTTCCTCACTATTTATCATTGTGTAATAACATAGATAAGGCATGTTAATTCCTAGTCATTTTATTATGATGTATACTACTTACTAATCAACCAAAACATATTAAAACAATGTCTTGACACCGCTCCTGTCTATATATGTCAGTCAATCATCAAAGTTCAAAAAAATTATTAAATTAAGTTTGTATAAAAGGGGTTATTATAGTATAAAGGAATTTATGGCTGACAATAACCCGTGGGAAGGGTGATCGCTACCAAGCTATTTCTAATTTGTTCTGTGTTGTTAATTATGACATACATGATTGTAAGCTGCCTTTTCTTTAAAAGACCCACTGGGTATTTTGCTGGTTCTCTTCAAGTCAGAGGTTTTTTCCGAACCAGTGGTAAATTAAAAAAGTGACTTTCAATAAGTATTATTTATAATCTAAATTGAATAAAAGGTTTCTGTTTCTGTACCTACTACTTTTAATAGAATACTTAAATAAATTATGATTTACAATAATAAATAGAATTAACTACATTATATTTTGTTTTTTGTAATACAACCAGTTTAAAACATCTTACTGTGTGTTGGTAATATCATAAATATAAATAGACATTATCCCTTAGCCATCTTGGTATTTAGAATTACACTCACAATCAATCAATACATGTCAAACTTAGAATCCATACGACATTTGTGCATAGACAGGCACTATGTTTTGCCGGAACTA
The DNA here is from genome assembly GCA_907164705.1 of Parnassius apollo. Classification (NCBI taxonomy): domain Eukaryota; kingdom Metazoa; phylum Arthropoda; class Insecta; order Lepidoptera; family Papilionidae; genus Parnassius; species Parnassius apollo. The sequence continues at coordinate 3,543,917 of CAJQZP010000547.1, read as the reverse complement.
GTGAAAGGTTTTACATCGATTTTAAAATATTTATAAATTCTGAATATATCTACAGCTTAGTTTTATATGTACTATTATTCAAGTGTGCACTATTTTAACTTATAATACCGATGAATACTACTAGAAAATCACTTTCAGTTTGTTTTTAGGTTATTGTTACATTCACATTTTATTGGTTAATTTCTCTTTGTAATACAACCAGTTTAAAACATATCTTACTGTGTGTTGGTAATATCATAAATATAAATAGACATTATCCCTTAGCCATCTTGGTATTTAGAATTACACTCACAATCAATCAATACATGTCAAACTTAGAATCCATACAACATTTGTGCATAGACAGGCACTATGTTTTGCCGGAACTAGTGAAAGGTTTTACATCGATTTTAAAATATTTATAAATTCTGAATATATCTACAGCTTAGTTTTATATGTACTATTATTCAAGTGTGCACTATTTTAACTTATAATACCGATGAATACTACCAGAAAATCGCTTTCAGTTTGTTTTTAGGTTATTGTTAGATTCATATTTTATTTGTTAATTTCTCAGGACTCCGTTTAGATGCAGTAAAACTAATAATTTTATTGTAATCTATGGATTATAAGGAATAAATCGACATGCATTTCATTGATAATCTTTAAAATTTGTAGTGGGCCCATTCTCCATAGAAAAATTGATTGTCTCCTTTGCGATGGTAAAGTGCTGGGTTAAGAGCACTACGTCTTAACTCTTTAATTCCCTAGCCTATGTTTATCAAAAAAAATACTTACTTTATAAGGTAATGCTGACTTTAAGTTACCATTTTTGAAATAAGACACATTTTTTAAGTTTTTTGGAACATTGATTATTCATTGTTATGTTTTCAAATTAGAAATTTTCTTCTCAAAATGCGTTAATAGAATACGAAATCGGAAACGTATACGGATGCATTAAAAATATCTCAATTTTGTGTTGATGACAATACAATTGTAGCTTTAAACAAAAATGAACATAAAATAACAGTATGGGCAGAAAATCAGATTTCAGAAAAGTGCCAGCTCTGCGGAAATATAAAACTCCTTACTAATCTATGTCTTAATCGTTACCTCAGGCTAACATTATAGCCGCTTCGAGGAGCTTAATAGGTTACAAAATTTACCGTGATAGTAGAAAATACACGATGCTTACGTGCCGGCGCTCTCGGGAACTTATCACGCGGGGTATGCAGGTGTTTACTTTAAGTATACGACTTTAAAACTTCGCTCTAATAAATATCCTTAGAATTATATTTAGTAAGGTACTTTACGTGTTGCCTAACACATGAAGTAATGCGGGCTGGTGTCCATAATTACACGTTGCAGAGCCATGTTGCAGTTACATTGAAGTTGCAGCACGAATGGATCGGCTCGACCGGAGAAGAACCCTGCTCTCACAGGATATCAGAGAAAAATAGCAGATTAATGCTGCTGTGTTTCTTATGGTGGCTGGAGAGAACCGGAGACTTTCTTTTATTGGAAACGAGGCATTCCATCTTAGTCCTCAGGTGTAGCAACGCATAGACAGTTTTATTCTTAATTGATGATAGCCACAGCATCCGTTAACCATCAGGTGGACTGTATGCTGTACATATAAAAATAATAATTATTAATATACGAAAAATGCCTTTCGAAGAACCGAAAAGTGATAAGAAGGAAATGTTCTCGTGTCAGTCTTGATGAAGTGACAACCTGGTAGGCAGTCGACGAATGCGGGTGGCTCAGGACCGTGTTTTGCGGTACTCCTTATGTTCAGCAGCGGACTTATAAAGGGCTAGGAAACGGAAATACAATCCCCTTCTTTAGAAAATAATTTTGATAAAATAATTAAATTTATTACCGTGGAAAGCTATCAGAAAATCAAGAAACATTTTAAAACTAAGAAAGTCAATCGCGTTTTGTTGTATTAATAAGTAGACTTACTTGCAGAGCACAGTCTTGCTGCCGGAATTGAAGAGACCGCCGCGACCCCACCTGCTGGGCAACTCCGCGACAGTCACGCCCCGGGAACCGAACAGGCACAGGCGACTGCCGCAGTTGCTGCTCATGAGACGCTCAACCTTGAAAGCCGGAGGAGAGAGAAGGTGAAGTTTCTGAAACAATAAGAGTAACGTTCTAGCTTTATTGTGTAAGTGTATAAGGTGATGTTCTAAAGCAGATTTCAAATAGAAAAGTGGAGGGGGTAGGGGGAGACGTTCTCAATTCGGGTGTATGGTTTTTGTGTGTATATTACGTGATACAGTTGGTCAAATGTGGGTAAATTTTGAAATTATTTTTATTAAATAGAAGGAACGAAAGAAAGTCGGCAGGTATAGGTATGGTCCTCTTTTATAAAATATATCTTTATATAATAATATTAAGTGGATGCTATAGCCCATAAACACTTCATCTATCATCGATTAAGATTCAAACCCTTGAGGACTAAGATGGAATGCCTCGTTACTAGTAAAAAGGGTCTCCGGTACACCGGCACACTCACCATACGAAACACAGCAGCATTAAAGTGATAGTTCGCGTCTTATTTTATCCTGGCAGGGTCACCATGTAATGTTGGAAGGAGTTAAATGAAAAGGAGACGTGGTACCTACTCTTGTTATGACTAATTATACTGCCTATTATTGAACAGAACACAAATATATAAATATGTAATGTCGTGGACTACAATACAATGGTATTGTTTGAGACGTTTTAAATGTGAGAATTTATAATTTTAAATGGTGAGTGTATATCGTAACATAACAGCATATATATATATATATATATATATATATATATATATATATATATATATATGTTGAGATAACAAGAACATATATTACAGTAGAGCACTATGCGTTCTTCCTAAGGAAGAGCGGAGGAAAATTCCGATGAAGACGCATTTCCATCGCGCTGATAACGCCCAACTATCTCCCGACGAACGCTGCGGAGATATGATTAAGAAACTTTTTTAATCAATAAAAGGTACAAAAAAGGCGCCTGAGGGAGCTCGTCTCGCTTCCTGGTCGCCTTTTTCGCTTTATTTCTCATTACGCCGCCGCCTCGCCTCGTTTCCTCTTACGTCTTACTTATAATCGTTTATCGTTTGGTAGCCGGTCGGCGGCTTCTATTTTAGAGGAAATTGAAAAAGTTGCGTTGATTGTTGAGTGCAAAATTGCTATCGCCGGATAAACTTTAAGACTACATCATTCGTGTATAACTACTAAAGTAAAACATTTTTTAAATATGTAGTGGACGCGTAAGGGAATCTACCCTTCGTCTCGTGGGTAAGTTGCAAAAGGCGATAATGGAAAACGCTAGGAAATCTCATGGTTGGCCGGACATAAAAAACACAGATTTTATACTGAAATAATACTAGTTTTTACGGATTTTATCGCGTATATTTAACTATAAATACCCGACGTTTCGAGCGCTTTACAGCACCCATGGTCACGGGGAGGACTGAGATGTTCAACGTCCAAATGTCATAGTTAACAGCGGTTACCATAGATAAAAGAACAAAAGTTAAATTTTTGGGTGCTGTAAAGCGCTCGAAACGTCGGGTATTTATAGTTAAATATACGCGATAAAATCCGTAAAAACTAGTATTATTTCAATGTGTAGTGTTCGCGTATATATAAGAAAACAGATTTTATATTTTGTATATTGGATATCTGTTTTATATATTAGTATAATAGTAATAATAGCCTGCCCCGTTGGTCTAGTGGTTGTAGTAGTGCGACTGCTGATCATGAGGTCCTTCAAATCCCGGGTCGGGCCAAAAAAAATCAGTTATTGAGTTTTTCCATTATGAAATTCTTAGCTGCCCGGAATCAGGAAGTTGGCGTTGGCAAAGTGTCTCATCCCGGTGACTCGGAAAGCAAGTAAAGCCGCTGGTCCTGCGCCTGATCTCTGTCCGGTCGTGTCGGTTTATCGTACCATCGGATTATGAGAGTGAGGGAATAGAGAGTGCACCTGTGCTTTCGCCTAAACTTGGGCACTATAGTCTTATCCTGCGCCCGAAATTAAGTCTGGAGGACATTTTTGTAAGTATATTGATGTAAAGTTGAAAGTCGAAATATAGTTAGCTTATTATACAAATCTAAAAAAAAATATCAATTACAGTCGAATTTCGACCACTAGGCGACCACTAGTATGCAAACAATATGGAAAAATTTGAACTGCATTAGGCAGTGATTATCGAAAGAATCAAAGCGCTTTAACTCGAACGAATTCCGTGTCGGGTCGCCCCGAACCCCGCGGTTTATAAATCTGGGGAGCTAGTGAGTGGGTTGAAACAAAAATTGATTAATGACTAACTCACCTTAATCGACGCTCCTTTTAATATGCGCTTTGTAAACAATTGACAAGATACTATATTAACAAAAATATTTTAAATGACGTGGAAAAACACTCATCTTCAAAATACTCTTTGTGGCATTTTAAAATTCAGGACATTAAAATGATGCCGCCGGAAGTAACAGCCCCACTGTTGGGCAGGTTTAACAAATGGACAGTGGGCAACGACTCCACGTTATTGAATGAAATAAATAAATTGATTTCCTACAATTTTATTTCTATTTAATTAAGACTGCGTATTCTTATTGCAAAATACACATTTTTCGTCCTTTATTAAATAATAAAAAATAATCATAAATATTAGGCGTGACAAAATATGGAGTTTCCAATAACAAATAACAATAACAACTTGAAAAGTAGAAGTAGACTTCAAGTATATAAAAAAATACATAATTTCATTCTAATATCGCGCTAACGAATAAAACTATTATTTACGGATTTTATCGAATTTAATTACTACTTTAACTTATTTTTATTATTCCGACGTTTCGGGTGCTTTACAGCACTCATGGTCACGGGGGGGGGGACTGAGATGCTTGACGTCGCAATGTCATAGTTGGCCCGGCTACATTCAGTTTTTGAATATAAATTTTTGGTCCGATTTACGCAAAACTGATACTATAAGCTCGTTTTGATAGCAATTAAACGGAATAAAATCCGTAAATAATAGTTTTATTCAATTTGTAATGTTCGAGTAAATTTAAGAAATCATTATGGGACTAACGAATACATATATCCCGATCTCAATGTCATCTAAATAGCTACATTAAAAAGAGTGTACTTTTTTCTACAAATTTCCATAGAATCTCCTTAAATATAAACTAATTATTAAAAAAAGAATTATCAAAATCGGTTCACAGAACATTGAAAAAGAATTTGCGTAACATACAGACATAAAAACATGTAGTCAAATTATTGAGCCCTTACTTTTTTAAAGTATAAAGCAAAAGGTTCAAATAATTTCCAACTGACAATTGATTTTCCACAGGCTCTCATCCTCTAGTACACACACAAATAGATATAAGGTGCCAGTACGCCATATTGTAGTTTAAAATGTTTCTGCATGATGTGTGACTTTGATATCGGGAACGATCTTTGATTTATTTCTCAATCTTCATTTGAGTTGTGTGATTATAGAATTTGAATACCTATTATGTAAGAAGTTAGTGTAAGTATTCATGTGAATAATTGGCAACAAAGTTATTGTATATAACTCTTCTTGATTGAGAGTATAGGAACGATGCCCTTTATGATAATCTTACGTGTGTCAAACTTTCGTTTACTTTTAAAACAAAGTGATTACGAATATTTTTCTAACAGTCAAATTTTTTTTTCAAATTTATATGGGACGAATTCAGAGGTATATCCTATCCAATAAAAAGAATTATCAAAATCGGACTAGTCTGTAAAAAGTTATGCGTGGTCATACATAAAAAAATATACACGTCAACTTGAGAACCTCCTCCTTTTTTCCGTCGGTTACATAATTTTATTAATGATAAAATATAGGGAAATAGAATAATTACTTAAAATGGAAACTCTGAGCATCGTCAATTTCAGTAGTAAATATGTTATTATTGTATTGTTTTTTCTTTCTTATTTTTTCCTCTATAAACAATGGTCCACAGTTCGAAATCATTCGCCTCGGTCGACTAATGCCGCCGGAATAAATAAATTAGAGCTGTAGAACAAAAATTATATATGCAAATTTCTCACCGCAAGTACAATAAAAATAAAAGCCCGGGGATTCGCCGGGTGGATATTAAAATTCGAGATGCACGTACGGGGTTAAGCCGGTACACAATTAAACGAAGGTGGGTCCGTCTAAGGGGGGTCGGTGCGCGTAGGGTTATTTTTCCATATTTAATAAAATAATATAAAAATTAAAATATTCAAGGCGCGTTTGTCCGCGTATCGCGATCGGTGCGCGGGACAGATATATATTTTTTTTGGCCGTTTCGTTTTACGTGACCGGAGAGACGGTTTGCGAAGATTAGCGACGTGCATGTGCTCGAACAGTAATTGCTTCCGATTTATTTTTTGACTCACGTTCCGAATATTTATTTTAATTCATGTATCAAAAAATATGGTTAGTATAACAGAGTTCGCAATTAAAAAACTACGTTACTCTCAATACGTTAAAAATCCTATTATAAATACCTAATATGTAGGCTATTGTAATTTCCATATTGTTCAATAATGTTGTGTGTCGTTCGTCACTTTTTCAATTTAATTTTGTTGTTTTATTCGATTTGATAGGTGAGGTAACTACATACCGTGAATGTCTTGTGGAAAGCCGTTTCTGAATCTTAGGGCGGATAACTTTTGGAGTAATTATATCTATCTTCTTCCTTTTCCTGTAGCGGAGCGATGCTTAGTTTTAAATGCCGATAGAACTACACCTATACCGGATACTGATATTATGTTGTAGGACTATTTTTCTGTCTAGAAGTTTGTCCTGGTCAAAACCTATTTCTGCCGCGAAATAGCAGTTGCATTGTAAGTTCGTTCCTCAAATCAATTTTATAAAACAATACAGGCAACTATTTGTTACTGCTACAAGTACTAGTTTTTTTTAACAAAGGTGAAAATTAGCCATTCAACGAGGAAACTCTGCCAGAGTTTTTGACACTGCTATCAAAATAGCAATACTATATAATATTTTTGTTTTAGCTCTTTAAATAAATGACTCGAAGTTTCATCTACATCATGATGGTTGGCAATCCACAACCGTGAGTTTTAAACGATTTTTTAAACGACATTTTACTGTCGCCAGCGGTTTTTCAGACCAATACGATTTAGGGGCCTTCAAGAAAAGACATTCCTCTAAAAAGCTCGCAAGGCACCTGCAATTTTAACTTTAGACATGGTAGAGCCACGCTGCAGCTATATTATGATTGTAGCATGAATGGGTCGGCTCGACTGGAGTAGGACCATGCTCTCAAAGAATACCAGCGTAAAATAGCAGCTTAACGCTGCTGTGTTTCGTATGGTGAGTATAGAGATCCGGAGATCCTTTTTGCTAGAAATGAGGCATTTCAACGACGCATCTGGATTTAGATTCTTAATCGAGGATAAATGTAGATGTCAATGATGTGTAATATGTCTGCAGTTATGTTAGTAGTATAGGTGTAGCACGAATGGGTCGGCTCTGACCGGGGAAGTACCACGCTCTCACAGAATACCAGCGTAAAATAGCAGCTTAATGCTGCTGTGTTTCGTATGGTGAGTGTAGAGAACCGGAGACCCTTTTTGCTGGAAATGAGGCATTCATTTTCATACGACGCATTTGGTTTAGATTCTTGATCGAGGATAGATGTAGATGTCTATGATGTGTAATATGTCTGCAGTTATATTAGTAGTATAGTTGTAGCACGAATGGGTCGGCTCGACTGGAGTAGGACCATGCTCTCAAAGAATACCAGCGTAAAATAGCAGCTTAACGCTGCTGTGTTTCGTATGGTGAGTATAGAGATCCGGAGACCCTTTTTGCTAGAAATGAGGCATTTCAACGACGCATCTGGTTTTAGATTCTTAATCGAGGATAAATGTAGATGTCAATGATGTGTAATATGTCTGCAGTTATATTAGTAGTATAGTTGTAGCACGAATGGGTCGGCTCGACTGGAGTAGGACCATGCTCTCAAAGAATACCAGCGTAAAATAGCAGCTTAACGCTGCTGTGTTTCGTATGGTGAGTATAGAGATCCGGAGACCCTTTTTGCTAGAAATGAGGCATTTCAACGACGCATCTGGTTTTAGATTCTTAATCGAGGATAAATGTAGATGTCAATGATGTGTAATATGTCTGCAGTTATATTAGTAGTATAGTTGTAGCACGAATGGGTCGGCTCGACTGGAGTAGGACCATGCTCTCAAAGAATACCAGCGTAAAATAGCAGCTTAACGCTGCTGTGTTTCGTATGGTGAGTATAGAGATCCGGAGACCCTTTTTGCTAGAAATGAGGCATTTCAACGACGCATCTGGTTTTAGATTCTTAATCGAGGATAAATGTAGATGTCAATGATGTGTAATATGTCTGCAGTTATATTAGTAGTATAGTTGTAGCACGAATGGGTCGGCTCGACTGGAGTAGGACCATGCTCTCAAAGAATACCAGCGTAAAATAGCAGCTTAACGCTGCTGTGTTTCGTATGGTGAGTATAGAGATCCGGAGACCCTTTTTGCTAGAAATGAGGCATTTCAACGACGCATCTGGTTTTAGATTCTTAATCGAGGATAAATGTAGATGTCAATGATGTGTAATATGTCTGCAGTTATATTAGTAGTATAGTTGTAGCACGAATGGGTCGGCTCGACTGGAGTAGGACCATGCTCTCAAAGAATACCAGCGTAAAATAGCAGCTTAACGCTGCTGTGTTTCGTATGGTGAGTATAGAGATCCGGAGACCCTTTTTGCTAGAAATGAGGCATTTCAACGACGCATCTGGTTTTAGATTCTTAATCGAGGATAAATGTAGATGTCAATGATGTGTAATATGTCTGCAGTTATATTAGTAGTATAGTTGTAGCACGAATGGGTCGGCTCGACTGGAGTAGGACCATGCTCTCAAAGAATACCAGCGTAAAATAGCAGCTTAACGCTGCTGTGTTTCGTATGGTGAGTATAGAGATCCGGAGACCCTTTTTGCTAGAAATGAGGCATTTCAACGACGCATCTGGTTTTAGATTCTTAATCGAGGATAAATGTAGATGTCAATGATGTGTAATATGTCTGCAGTTATATTAGTAGTATAGTTGTAGCACGAATGGGTCGGCTCGACTGGAGTAGGACCATGCTCTCAAAGAATACCAGCGTAAAATAGCAGCTTAACGCTGCTGTGTTTCGTATGGTGAGTATAGAGATCCGGAGACCCTTTTTGCTAGAAATGAGGCATTTCAACGACGCATCTGGTTTTAGATTCTTAATCGAGGATAAATGTAGATGTCAATGATGTGTAATATGTCTGCAGTTATATTAGTAGTATAGTTGTAGCACGAATGGGTCGGCTCGACTGGAGTAGGACCATGCTCTCAAAGAATACCAGCGTAAAATAGCAGCTTAACGCTGCTGTGTTTCGTATGGTGAGTATAGAGATCCGGAGACCCTTTTTGCTAGAAATGAGGCATTTCAACGACGCATCTGGTTTTAGATTCTTAATCGAGGATAAATGTAGATGTCAATGATGTGTAATATGTCTGCAGTTATATTAGTAGTATAGTTGTAGCACGAATGGGTCGGCTCGACTGGAGTAGGACCATGCTCTCAAAGAATACCAGCGTAAAATAGCAGCTTAACGCTGCTGTGTTTCGTATGGTGAGTATAGAGATCCGGAGACCCTTTTTGCTAGAAATGAGGCATTTCAACGACGCATCTGGTTTTAGATTCTTAATCGAGGATAAATGTAGATGTCAATGATGTGTAATATGTCTGCAGTTATATTAGTAGTATAGTTGTAGCACGAATGGGTCGGCTCGACTGGAGTAGGACCATGCTCTCAAAGAATACCAGCGTAAAATAGCAGCTTAACGCTGCTGTGTTTCGTATGGTGAGTATAGAGATCCGGAGACCCTTTTTGCTAGAAATGAGGCATTTCAACGACGCATCTGGTTTTAGATTCTTAATCGAGGATAAATGTAGATGTCAATGATGTGTAATATGTCTGCAGTTATATTAGTAGTATAGTTGTAGCACGAATGGGTCGGCTCGACTGGAGTAGGACCATGCTCTCAAAGAATACCAGCGTAAAATAGCAGCTTAACGCTGCTGTGTTTCGTATGGTGAGTATAGAGATCCGGAGACCCTTTTTGCTAGAAATGAGGCATTTCAACGACGCATCTGGTTTTAGATTCTTAATCGAGGATAAATGTAGATGTCAATGATGTGTAATATGTCTGCAGTTATATTAGTAGTATAGTTGTAGCACGAATGGGTCGGCTCGACTGGAGTAGGACCATGCTCTCAAAGAATACCAGCGTAAAATAGCAGCTTAACGCTGCTGTGTTTCGTATGGTGAGTATAGAGATCCGGAGACCCTTTTTGCTAGAAATGAGGCATTTCAACGACGCATCTGGTTTTAGATTCTTAATCGAGGATAAATGTAGATGTCAATGATGTGTAATATGTCTGCAGTTATATTAGTAGTATAGTTGTAGCACGAATGGGTCGGCTCGACTGGAGTAGGACCATGCTCTCAAAGAATACCAGCGTAAAATAGCAGCTTAACGCTGCTGTGTTTCGTATGGTGAGTATAGAGATCCGGAGACCCTTTTTGCTAGAAATGAGGCATTTCAACGACGCATCTGGTTTTAGATTCTTAATCGAGGATAAATGTAGATGTCAATGATGTGTAATATGTCTGCAGTTATATTAGTAGTATAGTTGTAGCACGAATGGGTCGGCTCGACCAGGGAAGGACCACGCTCTCACAGAATACCAGCGTAAAATAGTAGCTTAATGCTGCTGTGTTTCGTATGGTGAGTGTAGAGAACCGGAGACCCTTTTTACTGGAAATGAGGTATTCCATCTTAGCCCTCACGGGTGACAACGCATTTGCATTGATTCGTGATCGAGGATACATGTAGGTGTCTATGGGCCACAGCAACCACTTACCATCAGGTGGACTGTGTGCTCGTTTGTCACACTTATAAAATCCTCTGGCGGTGCAGATGTTCAATGCGACAGTGATCACATATACTCGTGTGCCTGCTCTTTTATAAAAATGTTTATTATGTAATGTAATTAAAGAAATAAAAGCAAATATAAAAGTCGAAAACGCGTAATTCTACAGCTTTTCGAAAGAGCGCAAAGTCGTTACACAAAACTATACCAAAGAGCTTGACCTCGTGACTTCGTGGATTAAAAAAGCATTTCGGGATAATCTCTGCAAGCAATTTTTACTATGCTCCACTAAGCAACATTATTAGTGATTTTAAAATGGTATCGCCAGCTGCTCGCAAACACATAGCTGTGGTAACTCAGGTAAGCGATTATAAATTTTACACAACGCGAGCAAGCTGGGTTCCATCCTCGTCGGCACCAAGCGATGAAGTAAAAGTAAAGTAAAGTTACAGCCTATATACGTCCCACTGCTGGGCACACGCCTCCTCTCATTTCTGAGTGGGTTTTAGGGAAAGGAAGTATTCGCCGCGCTGCCCCAATGCGTGTTGGCGAACTTCACATGTCTTCGAAATATTTTTTCCTTATTCCTCGGACATGCAGGTTTCCTCACGATGTTTTCCTTTAGCGCTGAGCACGTGGTAAATCAGCAGTTAAAATTGCAATTAAACAATTTCATCGATGCCGGCGGGGATCGAACGCGGGTTACTCGCGTTCTAATATATTTACGAGCGTTAACCATCTGAGCTACTACGGCTCTTCTGAGCTACAACGGCTCTGAAGCGATGAAGTAAAACATCTTAAAGAAACAAGTATTTCTAAGTAAAGTAACTTTATTTGTACAAATATTATTTTCTTTTGTGGTCTGAGCTTTAAAATAAAAGATCCCAAAATTAAAATTAAAATAAATAATTGTTTCAAGTTCTCTGTAATAAAGGCGAGTATTTAAAATTTATTAAAGTTACAACCTATATACGTCCCACTGCTGGGCACAAGCCTCCCCTCATTTCTGAGAGGGTTTTAGGGCAAGGAAGTGTCCGCCGCGCTGCCTCAATGCGTGTTGGCGAACTTCACATGTCTTCGAAATATTTTTTTCTTATTCCTCAGACATGCAGGTTTCCTCACGATGTTATCCTTCACCGCCGAGCACGTGGTAAATCAGCACTTAAAATTGCAATTAACAATTTCATTGGTGCCGGCGGGGATCGAACCCGGTTTGCTAGTTTAGGAGCTGACTCCATATGGGTGCCTATTGGTGACCATAATGAAAGATTAAATCTTTTACTAATATATTTATTATGCGGAACGTGCCATACAGTTGGCGGGCAACTAGTGACTGGTTGAAAATTCTTATTCACTACATAATATAGTTACAATACAACATTGCGAAGTTTACATGTGTGTGCGCAGCACACCTACAATACTTCCCCCTTTACAAAAAATGAATACAAAAAACTTAAAACTATACAATGAATATAAACTTAAAACTAACAACAAAAACTTGCTAATGCGCTTGTGCGCAGGGCTGTACGGAGACCCCCGCGAAAGGGGTGGCGGCCGCGGCGGGCGCGGGCACATGCTGCAGACTGGTGCTAGAAGCACCTATCATGTGACCCATATTCTGGCCCGATATCGGAACGCCTGTCATTAACACTTGATGACGAAGCCAGCTTTTGAACTTCTTATTAAACTTTACCCAAATAGTGTACAGGATTATCGCCCCCATAAAACTGGCTATCACATATAACCATGTTTGAAAATTATCCACTTTATTCTCTACAGTATTTTGAGCCTGAGAAACAATAACTGGTTTTTCTTGAAAATTACCCATAGTAAAAATCGTAAAACTTATCGCGCTAATGCTATCGCAAAGGAAGTATTTCGAATGAAATTATATTAAATACATTATAACTAAACTAGCTACCTGGAACCTATATGAAAGTGCAGTATACGCAAAATACTGAACACGATACCTCTACAATTACATTCAACTTAAATAATGTAACTTGAATATCCTGAATGAAAATATTATGCACTTGACAATGCAAATAATACTTTCACATCCATAATAACTTAACCTGATTATCATTTAGACATGTAATTGTATAATATATATTTTATATTAACACTAGCTTATAAATCGTGAAGGTAACTTAACAATCCGACCACTTCGCGTTGTTTTCACGGTTATCGGGTTGCTCGGGCCGGGTAACAACGACGTCAGCGGTGTGGACGGTGGTAACGGAAACCGTACATGCGCAGGTGCCACATCCGCTGCGTTGTCAGCGTTACTTTGGCGTGGCGTTGCTTCGTTACCATCACATTCCTTTAATACATATGCAGGCTTTAATCTGTCGATAGAAATATGTACCTGTCTATCGGGTAATTGAATTAGGTAAACTTTTGAGCCCCTTTTTATCACGCGGTATGGACCGTCGTAGGGTGGTTTCAAAGGTTTACGTATTGAATCGTCCCTAACAAAGACATATTCACAGTTACGTAAGTCCTTGTGCACAAAAAAACTATGACAGTTACGTGAATCGTCGGATGTAGGCTTATAACTACGAATAGTATCTCTAATCTTATCCACTAAACAATAATCATTGACGTTACGGTTGTTCGAAGAGCCGTCATAAAAGTCTCCCCGGTAGACGTAAGTTTCGTCCGAACGTTAACTCGGCGGCGCTAACCCCTGAGTCACTGCGGGCGGCCGCGCGAAGCCCAAGTAATACTGTGGGTAGCTCTTCCACCCAGGACCCATGTGACAGGCGAGCTGAAAGTGCTGTTTTTAAAGAACGATGCCAACGTTCAACTGCGCCATTGCTTTGCGGATGATAAGGAGTAGTTCGAATTCTATTAACCCCCAACTTTTTTAACAGCTGGTTAAAAAGACTACTCTCAAACTGGCGACCTTGGTCGCTAGTTAACTTTATCGGGCAACCGTAACGACAAATCCAACCTTCATATAAATGTTTGGCAACAGTTTCTGCCGTAATGTCTCGTAACGGAAAAGCTTCAGGCCACCTGGTCCTCCTATCAATTATCGTGAGTAAGTATCTATAACCATCTGGTGAGATCTCAAGAGGGCCAACGATATCGACGTGCACATGCTCAAAACGCTCTACTTCCGGAAACTTAGTCAGATTCGATACCGTATGTCTGTTAATTTTAGAACGTTGATATTGTATGCATGTTTTTGCCCACAAAGAAACATCACGATTCATACTAGGCCAGAAATACTTTTTGGCTAACATCTTTCGCGTAGAACGAATTCCAGGATGGCTCAAATTATGTAAACTATCAAAAGCTAGGCGTCGAAACTTTTCCGGTAGGTACGGACGAGCTGTATCAGTAGACATCTCACAAAAAATAGACTTATTTAACATAGGTATAACTAGTTCCTTTAACAAAATATTATCGGTATTTAAACCAGACATAACATTCATGATATAACTGTCGCTACGCTGCTCATTTGCAATGTCATCGAAATTCAACGCAGTTGGCATAGTCACGGCTTCGATGCGCGATAAGGTGTCAGCTACGATGTTATTCGTACCGGTTATATGTCTTATATTTGTAGTGAACTCACTTATGAAAGCTAAATGTCTCGTTCTCCGAGGCGTTTCGCTTTCATCGCGTCCTACCTTTTGAAATGCAAAAGTTAAAGGTTTATGGTCCGTATACACGGTTATTTCTTGCCCTTCAAATAATTTCCGAAAATGTTTTATAGCTAAGTATATAGCGAGCAACTCGCGATCGTATGTGCTATATCGCTGTTGGGTGGTGGTCAATTTTTTTGAGAAATAGCCCAATGGTTTCCAGCTATCTCCTTCCTTTTGTTGCAAGACTGCTCCCACGCATGTATTAGATGCATCAGTCATTAAAGCGAGTGCGGAACCTACTCTAGGGTACGTCCATGTAGCGGCCTGTGTGAGACCTGCCTTACATTGCGTAAATGCTTCGTTCGCACTATCCGTCCAGACGATGGGAGTCTTATCATTTTTCTTTGAGCTTTTAAGATATTTATTTAATTCTGTTAGATATAAAGTTGCGTTGGGAAGATGAGCTCGATAAAAATTGACCATACCGAGAAAACGTCTTAGTTCTGCAACAGTTTTCGGCTTCGAAAATTCCACAATTGCCTGAACCTTATCTTGCAACGGCCTGACGCCGTCGGTACTAATCTCGTGTCCTAAAAATTCTAGTTTAGTTTGTCCGAAACGACATTTTGCCAAATTAATTGAAATTCCATATTTATTAAGCCTTTTAAAAATAATTTCTAAATGTTGCCTGTGTTGAACTTCGTTGTCACTAGCTATAAGTAAGTCGTCTAAATAACAAAAAACAAAATCAAGACCTTGTAAAATGGAGTTCATAAAGCGCTGGAAGGTTTGTGCTGCTCCGCGCAAACCGAAGGTCATTCGAGGAAACTCGAAAAGTCCGAATGGTGTTATGATAGCGGTTTTCTCCACGTCACCTGGTGCGACAGGTATAAAATGATAACTTCTATTGATGTCTAATTTTGAAAATATCTTTTTATCCGGAAGAATAAAAGTAAAATCGTTCAAGCGAGGAATCGGGTATCTGTCGGGCTTTGTTATCGCATTCAGCTGGCGATAGTCCCCACAAGGTCTTATATCTCCATTCTTTTTAGGAACTACATGGAGCGGACTAGCCCACGCGCTCTTTGAAGGACGACAGATGCCCAGTTCTTGCATGATGCGAAATTCTTCTTTAACTTTTTTTATACCTGTCAGGTGGCAACGGGCGCGCTTTCGCGTGCACGGGCGGGCCAGAGGTCTCGATATAGTGGACGACATCGTGTTTCGCAGTTTCTCGGAATGACGCTGGTTTAGTGATGTCCGGATACTTTAACAATAAATCCTGATATGGATGATTTACATCAATAGTTTTAACACTAGGTTGAGATACATTGACAACAGATGCCGAAACATTCAATTCTGTAGTTTTATCTATTAATTTACGCGCGTTTAAATCAACTAATAGTTTGTGGTACGCTAAAAAATCGGCGCCCAAAATTGGTTGTTTGACATCTGCTACAACGAATTCCCAACGATAAGGTCGGCGTAAGTTTAAGTTTAACACTATTGTCTTGGTACCGTAAGTTGCGATTTCATTGCCGTTAGCTGCGTATAATTTATATTCACTACACTGATTTAGACGATCTTTTCTCACGGCTGGTAAAACAGACACATTGGCACCGGTGTCAACTAAAAATCTAAGTCCGGAGTTACTGTCTGACACACACAAACGATTGAATGGAAAAACGGTACAGACCTGAAGACCCTCGGACTGTACCTCGCTGCTCAGTTTTCCGGCTGTGTTGTTTTCCACGCGCAAGGCTTCGTACACCTGTTGGCCTTTTCTCGGAACCTGTAATGGTAAAAGCATAAGTAGTTCTCCTTCCGGGGACGGCAGGGACTGCTACGGCGCCTGGACTGTGAACGACGCCGGTTGCGATCAGGGGCGCGGGACCGCGACCTCTGCTGATCGATCCGGTCCACGGTAGCCTTTATTTTAGCCACCTCAGCTCTCAACAGGGCCAAGTCATAGGCGGTAGTAGATGCTGGCGCTGGCACGGTGTAAGTAGCGGTGGCGGCATAGGAAGGCCGCACAGCCTCCATGACGTTATCTGCAACTGCTGCTAGGTTGTCCAGGTCCTTGGAGTCAGACGCAGTGAGCACGTTAACAGGCGGCACGTTCTGTGACGTAGGCGGAAACGGCGCATTCATGTTACTATATCTATTGTCCACCGATCACAACCACGCGAATATTGCCCACTACTGCATTAACATCACATAGACCACTTCGGTCATCTTGATCACGTCGGGCTTTGATCACGTCGGGGTCACCAGTTTAGGAGCTGACTCCATATGGGTGCCTATTGGTGACCATAATGAAAGATTAAATCTTTTACTAATATATTTATTATGCGGAACGTGCCATACAGTTGGCGGGCAACTAGTGACTGGTTGAAAATTCTTATTCACTACATAATATAGTTACAATACAACATTGCGAAGTTTACATGTGTGTGCGCAGCACACCTACACTAGCGTACTGTGAAATTTACAGCGAGCGCTAACCATCTGAGCTACCACGGCTCTTTTTTTAACTTTTTATTAAAAATTTATTAAAGTTAGTATATTTATAAAGAGTATTTTGTTTAAAGGCATCACATTTGGTTAAAGCAATTTTCATTTCTAATTTAACATATTCTCTGCGGTGAAGGAAACATCGTGAGACAGTCTAGGAAATAAAAAAAATCGATGACATGTTACTGCTAAGCCTCACACATTGAGACAGGCGGTCGACACTTCCTAGCGCTGAAACCCTCGCAGAATTGAAAGGTAGTTTGTGCTAAGGAGTGCGACATATTATATAGACTGAATACTTTAACAGTAAAATATAGTAGATTACATTACAGATTTTTTATTCATTCATTTATAACAGCCATAGATTACCTCATAGGAGCAATTTTTGCCATAGTTGCAACGCGTAGAAGGCGGGTCGTTAACTGCAGTTTATTTAAAATAACACACCCAAAAACTCAAATACTTAAATAATTGTTCTACGTTATCAGTAATAAAGTCGAGTAATTAAAGTTAATTATTTATAAAAAGTGTTTCTATATTATTTTGTAAGGCAATTTAACTTGGTTAGAGCTATTCGACACTAGATGGCGTTACTGGTCACATTTTACTTTAGTGTGAAATGAACGCATAATAATTTTTGTCTCCATTCCTTTTCTTTAAAATACAGAAGTAAAACAAATAATTACTATTTATAAACCAGCCAGGAAGATATCACGCCTTCAAGTCTGGAAATTTTACTGTGACCTCTTTATTGCATTTCCTCCTAGTTGATTAAAAAGTTTAAAATAAAGGAAAACTATTTTACATATTGAATGTGATCTATTTAATTTCAAGTGCTGAATTCTATTCTGTAAAATATATCATATAATTTTTCCCTACTGATAGTTCGATGACAACAGATTGTTGCACTACAGTTTAAAATCCTTAACATTTTAGTATGTAGTGCCTCATCAACATCATCATCATAACAAGTCCAGTGCTAAGCAGAAACCTCCCAACAAACTCCACACGCACCACAAATCTGGGTTACCTGCGTCAATTAGCTTCCTGCATTGCAAAGCATCTCGTTTTTTAATATTTAATTAATATGAAAGGGAATCTACTTTTGTACTGTTTGTTACTGTATGAATTATATTGCAAATGTACAATTTCATTGATTTGTGAATAATGCGAGTGAGATTTTTACAGTAGGTATCATGTAATTTTACCTTTCACAATAATAGCTTAGTTTTTTTTTTAAAGAATAAGGTTGTGATGTAGGAAGTCGATAGATGCAGGTGGCTCAGGACCGTGCTTTTTCCTGGGGCAGGCCTGTGTTCAGTAGTGGACTAATTATGATGATATAATGTGAATTCAAATGATGAATATTAAGCAGTAGTATCCACTGACGTATTTGCGTGTGTTTGAAAACATTCAATCTTACGGCCCCAATTAATATCCAATATTAATAATAATATCATCACGATTGACATCGCATCGGTAGTTCTTCTTTTGCAGATGGTCAACGAAATCTGTAGGTTATAATGACCATTTAATATTTCAGTAGAATGTAAAATATATTTACAAATACTAAACACATTATAAAAGTTACTCTAAATAAGTGGTTTTAAAATGATGTACAACCGACTTTAATATAAATAAAATGAGAATCATCAATGTATTCTAAGTCAATCAAATGGTAAAGGAAATTACTCTGCGCCCATACATTGTTCGCACTGGAACCAAGAGCATCGGAAAATTGTGTGTTGCATTGCCGATCATTAGTAAATTCCTATCATCATCATCATCATCACAGCCCTTCACAAGTCCACTGCTGAACATAGGCCTTCTCCAAGGTATGCCACAAAGCACGGTTCTGAGCCACCTGCATTCATCGACTTCCTGCCTGTTTTACCAGATCGCCTACCGGTACGAGGCTGCCACTCGAGAACTTTTTCCCCCAACGGTTGTCGGTTCTTCGAGATATATGGCCGGCCCATTGCCACTTCAGCTTACTAATCCGTTGGGGTATGTCGGTCACTCTGGTTCTACTGCGGATATCATCATTTCTAAGTTTATCACGCACAGAAACACCGAGCATATAGCTCGCTGAGCGACTTTGAGCGTCCTCATACGGTCAGCAGTGAAGAATCACGTCTCGGTTCCATAATTCATCACTGGCAACACGCACTGGTTGTACAATTTAGTAAAATTTATATTATTTAATTTAGCAAATTCCTATATGATCATATTATTATACCGGACTAGCTGCAGAAAAGATATACATATTTCAAAAAAGTATCAGATTTTGAGGTTATAATAGCTAAAACTAACATTATGGTTTTTATTATTTAGTATGATTTTTAAGAAACTGTAAAACAATATCCTAAAACATGTAGCAATTTTTGATGCCATCTTCCAATAACATAGAGCCACAAGCAGAGCCGCAATTAACAGAATATACACTTTCCATTACATATGGGGTAAGTTCGTTGACGAGTGGCAGTTTATCGTTTGAGCGGTACACAGTTCCGAGAATCACAGGCAGGTAAGTCGTTTTTGAAAGCAATCAGAATCCGTTAAAATAGCCAAGTCGTAATACTCAATAGTACTGAAAGTCACAAAAACACACCGGTAACATTACGAAGAACGAGCGACGCCAATGTAATTGACAGGGTGAGAGCACAGCTGAGAGACTGACTAGTGACAAGTTACCATTTAGTGTCGTCAAAAATAGGGATGCCAATATGATAACGATTTATCAATACTTATTTGCTAAGATTTACTAAGGCCCACGGTTACAAACAGCATTACATAAACTTTTGTCATACGATAATATTAATACCGTAACAAGTGTAACAGAGTCCTTCTTTACCTATAAATAACACTATACTTCTCTACTTCTTCTATACTTGTAACATTTATTATGTAATTTTAACAACTGTATCTAGTCTGCAATATTGTTTTTTTTTTTCATAGAAAATATTTATAATTCATACAGTAGCGATAATATTTGTTTTTTAAATATTAACTGTCGTAAACTCGTAAGTGATCGCTTCGTTTTCTAAAGCATCATTAGACCCTCAAATAATGATCATGATAAAATAATTCGGTTTCTACACTTCAGCATTATTCTAACTACCTATTTATAATCAGGTATAACTTAATTCAAAATAGTAGCTTAATGCTGATGTGTTTCGTATGGTGAGTGTAGAGAACCGAAGACCCTTTTTACTGGAAACGAGGCATTCCATCTTAGCCCACACGGGTGACAACGCATCTGCATTTTGATTTGTAATCGAGGATAGATGTAGATATCTATGGGCCACAGCAACTACTTACCATCAGGTGGGCTGTGTGCTCGTTTGTCACCCTATCCTATAAAAAAATTCACTAGGTTTTTTATATTATGCTTTTAGGGTATAACAATAAAGGAATGGTGATTGACTGTTATATTGTAGTTGCTATTTGCTGTTATTCGAAATAAATTCAAAATGTGATTAAGATTAAATATCTAAATAAAATATATAAAGATAATATAAAGAAAAAAAAATATGCAACAGTTTATTAATAATTCAAAAGATCGATTACAACCGATTGGGCATCCCTCATCATTTTTCGACACCACATGACGTTTATTAATATAGCGGCGATTAATGTTATTAGTCTTTATAATACTTTTTAACGATAATTTTGGTATTCAGCCAATGATTTCAAGTCAATGTATTCGGCTAGTCCGTGTCATAAAAGTATTTGCAATTAATATAATAAAATAGATAATTAATTACCGTGTATGTCCGATGCTTTTTGGACATTGTCCTTTAAAATTTTGTACAACCGACTTCAATATAAATAAAATGAGAACATCATCAATGCATTCGAAGTCAATCAAATAAGCATTATTAAGGATAACTCAAAAACTAGTGGTCAAATCTTGATAAAATTTATTTGGCACTACAAAAGAAGCACCAGCTTTCAAATAAGAATCATCAAAATCGGTTCACCTAGAAAAAGGATCTGAGGTAACACATAAAACAACATACAGTCGAATTGAGTACCCCCTCCTTTTAGAAGTCGGTTAAAATAGGCGATATCAAGAATACGAGAAAGACTTGCCTCAACTATACTTACAATGCAAGATAAAACTTTGCATTTAATGTCAAATTCTTCTTTCGAACAAAATTTATAATCAGCAAAACTATAAAAATATTCCGATAAATTTGCGAACCATTTGTTTTATTACTGTCTCGTTGATCTATTGATCGTAAGCGGGACTGTGGTACCGGGCTCGAATCCCGGGTTGGGTTAAATCAGTTATCAGGCTATATATATATATATATATATATATATATTATATATATGATATATTCATGGTGGCATATATATATATAATCACCATTTACATTTGTAGTCATCTAGTAAAATTTTAGTCAAACAAGCACTGCCTTTACTAAGTAGAAAAAGATTTTGTTTTTATAGGATTAGGCGCAGTAACAAGCGAGCACACAGCCTACCTGATGGTAAACGGATGCTGTAGCCTATATTTGTCTAATATATCCTCGATTAAGAATCAAAATGTAGAATCGATGTCACCCCTTAAGATTAAGAAGGAATGCCTCGTATCCAATAAAAAAAGGCCTCCAGTTTTCTAAACGCAATACGAACCAGCATTAAGCTGCTATTTAACGCTGGTATTCTGCAAGCGTGGTCCTTCCCCGGTCGAGCCGACACATTCGTGCTCAAACTATAAGTTTTAAAAAGAAAGAGAGAGAACGTACATTTGTTATACTTATAACGTCTCAGTTTATGATACAGTAAGTAGAAGTGACCTTTAATAATTAATTAATTTTCTTTCACTTCTACGTATTTATATGTAGACAAGTACCTACATATAAAAATATAAATGTTAAAGAACTAACAAAAATTTAATCTTATTTTATAGTTTTTCCTAAGTCAGTTTATTTTAATTTTAAACTTACTAACAGTAGAAACAGAATAAGAGTGATAATTAATTAATTTTCTTTCACTTCTACGTATTTATATGTAGACAAGTATCTACATATAAAGATATAAATGTAAAAGAACTAACTTCGTTGTTGTAACCCAGTAAAGATTGTTTAGTCTTTTGTTTCTAGTGCTGTATTGTGTTGTAGCTAGGTAAGAATAAATATTCATTCATTCTTTCTTTCAAGATTCATCTTAAAGGCAGAAACTAACTTTTCTTGAAGAATAAAATGAAGAGAACAATGTCTAGAAGAGAAATAAGGGCAATAATTGCTGAATGTGATGCGAAGTAAGAAGGATTAGTGAACGTCATTTTCACTTATTGTACAAACTTCACAATAATAATCGCAAGTGGAATATAAATAAAGAGTTATAAGCTTAAAAACTCCCAGAAAACCTGGCGAAAATTTCGAATATTTGCATAAAATCTCTAATTGCGTAATATTTTGATATCTCGCGTGCGTGTGATGAATAATGGAATTATAATTGTGTTATAATACCTAGTCAATTTAATCGTAACGTTCGATTTCCTAGGTGAAGGTCAAATCGATTGGCGTATCGTTCATTAGGCATATGAGACAGCGATTCGGGTGTAACTAGGTGAAAGGTTTTTGATAAGATACCGTGGGCAAGTTATCTAATTGTTTTTCAAATTATTTGCTATTTAAGTCAAGTATATATATAATATCAAGTAATTATAAATGTAGTTCGGTTCCAAAACACACAAGTCGCTTGCCATAAAAATGAGTTTTAAAAATAAAGTCGTAATAGTGACGGGCTCTAGCTCCGGTATCGGTGCATCTACAGCCATCGAATTTGCTAAAGAAGGTGCTCAAGTTGTTTTAGTTGGAAGGAACGAAGCGAAACTTACAAACGTTCGGGAACAGTGCGAGAAGGTTGGCAAGAAACCTCTCATTGTCAAAGCCGATGTGTCAAAAGACGATGACGCTAAAACTATAATAAATAAAACCATCGAACATTTTGGAAAGCTGGATGTACTTGTCAATAATGCTGGTATGGGCGGATGGCAAGATATTCTCAAGGATGGTTTCATGGAAACGTACGACCGTATAATGAATATTAATTTGAGAGCACCCGTTTATATAACACACTTAGCAATTCCTTACCTCATTAAATCAAAAGGAAATATCATTAATGTATCCAGCGTAGCCGGAATTTCTACAGTGGGATTGGAAGATTCAACCCCGTACTGTATTTCAAAAGCTGGGATTAGCCATTTCTCACGGAGTGTTGCTCTTAAATTAGCACCGTATGGTATACGGGTCAATACTGTTAGCCCTGGACCTGTATACACTGATATTTTAGCTAATTCCTCAGCGGATGAAGCTTTGTTTGAACAATTTAAACGTGATACAGCGCTTAAACGGGTGAGTGAACCTAAAGAAATTGCTGATTTGATACTTTTCTTAGCCAGCGACAAAGCCAAAGGCATCACTGGTTCTGATTTTGTTTCGGACAACGGTAGGCTGATAAAATAATTAATGCAATAAAAAGAAAACTGTTCGAAAATGTTAAGTTCTATGCAAAAATATTAGAGCAAGTAAAACATTAAATTTATTTTTATAGAATTTTCGAGGAAAATAAAAACCTAATGCCTACAAAGTTTTTTATTATATCTTGCATATCCATTAAACGACTCTAATGTGGACGTTAGAGTGGTGATATTCTTATTGTGTATGTGCGCGCGTGCACGTGTGCGTGCGTGTGTGTGTGTGTGTGTGCGTGCATGCGTGCGTGCGTGCGTGCGTGCGTGCGTGCGTGCGTGGTGCGTGCGTGCGTGTGCGTGCGTGTGTGTGTGTGTGTGTGTGTGCGTGTGTGTGTGTGTGTTTTTTTTTTTTTTTTTTGTGTGTCATAACGTATAGAATTGGTAATGCATACTTTGTGACGAAATGTAAAAATATATTTTGTTAATAAATATATGTTTAAATGGAAAGTATAGTAGAACCGATAATGATGCAGGCGCAGCACAAATTTTATCAGGACCACTGACACTTGGAGCGTTGCGTTGCGGCAGTTATGCGTTACCATTTTTAGGCGGATTTTTTAAAACATAAAAATAGACCATTTTCGCACATAATGGTGTGGTAAGGTAAGTGGTAATGCAACATCAGTATAGAGTGAATAAGGATAGAGAGAGATATGAGAATGGGAAATTAAATTTTGACATCACATCATTTACGGAAAGTAATATTTCTGTTTATATTGACTTTATATAGATTGTTATCTAGTTACGTTAAAGTCTTATTATGTAAGTGATTGATGCCAATAAAACGCATGTCTTTGTCTAAATAAGGATCATTTATTATCAGACTCATTATAACAATTAGGCCGGCCACAGACATACGGAATTCCGTTTCGGAATTCGGATTCGGGATTCTGAACGCAGCAAATCCGTATAAAATAAGGTGCAGGCGGGATCGATTCCCAATCTACCCAGGTTGCTGGCGTAATGTGGAATTTAAGACGAGCGTTTATCGCCAGAGCCACCTCAGCCCCGAAGGAAATAGAAATAAGTTTTGATAAAGCTTATTATATTAAAATAACATAAAATCTGTAAATTTAGTTTCAAGCAATGTGAAGCACACGCGTAAATATAAGAAATCGTTGTGAGAACCGGACCATTTTTTTGGATGCTGTGACCCATAGACATCTACATCTATCCACGATTGAGAATAAAAATGCAGATGTATCATACTTGAGGACTAAGATGGAATGCCTCGTAACCGGTTAAAAGTATCTTCAAATCTCTACACTCATCATACGGTCCTACCCTCGTTTGATCTGCTGTAGTATTCTCTAAAACGTATACATTATTGCAAGGCCTCTGCATATTGATTACTAACCGAGGGTAGATATAGGTATCAATAGATCATGGAATCCACTTCCTATCAGAGGGCCTGCTTGCTCATTTGTCAACCATTATTGCATAAAAGATTGTTTAAAGTAAATTCAGGTACAATTATTTATCTAATTACGAATCCAAGACGATTGCGGTCGATCGAACAGAAATTGCTTATATCCGAACATAAATCACTTTTTTATTACACTTTGAGAATTTAGTAGAATTCGGTCGCGGGATATTAATCGTTAGAATATTATACCGGCCGTTTAATGGCGCCGGCTCCATTGCATGTTATAAATTCTTAACAAAATGCGTTCAGTTCAAAATTTACCGGTGGGATTATTTAACGAAAGACCACCTGATGGTGAGTGGCTGCTGCAGCCCATATTCATTTGCAACGCACTTGAAATGAAAAAAAATATTAATGAAGAGTTGTAACTTCAGAAGAATAAGATGTATTTAATTAATACTTGCTCTCTATAACCTTTAGAGCTATAAACTGCCTTGCACGAACTACTGCAACAGTTGTAACTTCAGAAGAATAAGATGTATTTAATTAATACTTGCTCCCTATAACCTTTAGAGCTATAAACTGCCTTGCACGAACTACTGCAACAGTTGTAACTTCAGAAGAATAAGATGTATTTAATTAATACTTGCTCCCTATAACCTTTAGAGCTATAAACTGCCTTGCACGAACTACTGCAACAGTTGTAACTTCAGAAGAATAAGATGTATTTAATTAATACTTGCTCCCTATAACCTTTAGAGCTATAAACTGCCTTGCACGAACTACTGCAACAGTTGTAACTTCAGAAGAATAAGATGTATTTAATTAATACTTGCTCCCTATAACCTTTAGAGCTATAAACTGCCTTGCACGAACTACTGCTTGGCGGTAGATATAGGTACCTATACAGACTCTCTCCTGGGCAGTAAAGAATTCCTACCATCTCCTGGTTTGTTTCATACATTCATCTCTTGCGGCACGCTCGGGATGATACAGGCAGTGGGTGGATATTCCTACACGGCTACATGTAGTGGCGAAGTAAGAATATACACTCGGATAGCCACCTTAGCTTTACTGTACACACACTTCAGCACTTCGATATACCGACGGTCAACTAGGCACCGCTGTAGGGACTGTAGCACCGCCCGAATTTAGACGGAATTGAAAGCTTTCTCATAGTCCACATACGCCAGGCAAATTGGCAGATTGTGCTCTTAGGTCTTCTGTACAATTGGCCGAAGGGTGTTTATGTGGTCTATGGTACTAAAGCCTTTTCGGAGGCCGGCTTGTTCGGGAGCCTGGAAGTGGTCGAGTCTGCGTGCGAGACGATTCGTAATGACTCTCGAAAACAGCACGTAGACGCGATTCAGAACGGAAATCGGTCTGTAGTTCTTCAAGAGAGCGTTTCAACCTTTCTTGAAGAACAAGACCACCGCGCTTTTGCTCCACGCCTCCGTAATGCCTAGATTTAAGAGTTAATTTGTACATTTGTTACCATGTGGCAACAAATGTACAAATTAACTCTTAAATCTTGAGTATTGGTTATATAGTGCAGATACAGAAAAGGCAGGCAATGGAAGTAAAAGAGTCCTTTAATCTAAAATAATGAAAAAATAATGTAAAAATGAGACATTACTTAGTAACTCTAATTATTTCATCATTAGAAGGAAGAATCAAAAAAGTGATGTACATTGTGTAATCACATACAAGCTCAATCAGTTACTCGATGTCAAAAGTCAGAAATTCCTTCATGGGGCAATGTACCCGAATTATATATACGCCTATACAACAAAGTACCTGAAAGTATGCAGGGCTTATCTATTAAAATTTTAAAATTGTATTTATGCGATAATTGTTTAATAAGGGTTACTATACTACTAAAGAGTACATGGTTGATAACAACCGCTGGGAATGAGGTGATGGCTAACTTGCTGTTTCTAAATGTTTCATTCTTAATTGTATAAAATATTATATTGTAAATTACTGTATAAAATTTCACGCTAGGTTTTTTGCTGGTTCTCCGCAGGACAGAAGTTTTTTTGCAAACCAGTGATAACACTCAAATTACTTTATAATTAAATATTCTTGTAACCTTTATTTTATAAAGTAATTCTATTCTATTCTATTAATATCAAGAATAAAAATTTTTAGGCAACAAAAAAGAACATTAATAATGAGAAAAGCCTATGTAAATAGGACAGGCGACCTTAATTCCAGCACACCTGTCCGCAAACAGGCAAGACGACGTCGAAGCGGATAGTTGGGACAACTCCTCACATAAATCACCTCACTCCGGTAAAACGTACTCTCAGCCGGGCCATTAGCATTTTTTATGCATAGGAATCGATCCGGCTACCGTCTAATGCCTCCCGCGATACATTAATATCTTACTTTTTATGACTCTTCGGTAACATACCTTAAGACGTAATGCGAATTTAGCCATAAGCAAACTGAAATTCTATCACGCAGAATTAGGTTTCAGTTTGGTTTCGCGGAGCGCCTCCTAAGTTACGCCGCTACAGAAGTTATGGGAGTTCCAGGAGTTGATAATAGGTGGCGCTGGCGATTTTCTTAACGCCTTCATTTTTCTTTCACGGGCACTTTGAGATTAAAAGTTTGGAAAATGAAATGAAAAGTTAGCGAGCCAGTTAGCGCGCGTTCTCTCGTATCAGCCGGATTGGGGGGTGGCGTTCAGCGTGAGATTTTTAAACTTTTTGAATCACTTTCACACTGACATAGTCGGCCTTTATTTTGAAATGTTACCTTCGCTGGTATATTCGAGAAATTCTACTACTTATTACCAATCGACATGTGGAATCTTTTTTTATAAATCTTAAGTGACAAAGAACTTATAGTCCACTACATGTTAAGTGACCATAGCCTTCCATGGACATGAGTAATTTAAGAAATACGATAGAATGCCTTATAGCTTGCTATAAAACTGGCTCTATACTCTTCAGACGGGTGCATAGCAGTGCAAGCACTGCTATTTAGCAACAGAAATGGGTAAGAAGATGGTAGAACCTGACAGGTTCCTAGGCACAAAAATATTTCTACCGTCTACTACCTAGTATAAAAAATGTAGGTGTTCTGACTATAAGAAAAGTCCAGGTGTGTTTATATGTGCTATTGTGTTGAGGGCTAAGATAGAAAACTTCGTCATTAGTGGTAGTAATAATGGGATTGTGGGTCACGCGTGGTAAAGCCATGCTGCATCTATACTATGGTTGTAGTAGGAATGTGTCAATTCGACCGGGGAAGGACTACATTCTCCAGAATACTAGCGTAAAATAGCAGCTGCTGGGTTTCGTATGGTGAGTGTAGAGAACCGGAGACCCTTTTTATTGGAAACGAGGCACTTAGTCCTCACGGGTGACAAAGCATTTGTATATTGATTCGTAATCGAGGATAGATGTCTATGGGCCACAGCATCCACTTACCATCAGATAGCCTGTGTTCTCGTTTGTTACCCTTATAACATGTTTGTGATTTGCGTATTGTATCAGTCACACGATATAAATTATAAATAATGTATATAAGTACAATATAAGAGCAGATGCGTTGTCATCCCTGAGGAATAAGATGGAATGCCTCGTTTCCAGTAAAAAGGGCCTCCGGTTCTCTACACTCACCATACAAAACACAGCCACATTGAACTGCTATTTTAAGCTGGTATTTTGTGAGAGCGTGGTCCTTCCCCGTTCGAGTCAACCCATTCGTGTTACACCATAATATACCTGCAGTGAGGCAACTTAATACTGCTGAGATTCGAATTGTGAACGACTGAAACCTTTTTTACTGGAAACAAGGCATTCTATCTTAGTACTCCGGGGTGACAACACCTCTGCATTTTTATTTTTATTTGAGGATAAATATAGATTTATATGGGCCACTGCAACCCCTTACCATCAGATGGACTGTATGCTCGTTTGTTACCCTTATTTTACTAAAAATACACTAAAGAATTTCGATGTATCGTAGATAAATAACAATAGCAGCAAATGAGATAAATCGAAGATATGGATATCTTTTATTATTTATTATTATTGTGGAGATATATTATCTTTACAATAATAATTAATAAGAAGACATTAGCGAGTCGTTGGCAACGACCCAGGCACTACGTTATTGGCCTCGCCAAAATATTACCACCACTGCTGTTTTAACTATACCAAAACGTATAAATTATTCATATAATATAATTAATGTGCATTCAAATTCAAACAAAGTTTCTTAGTAACATATATCGATAATGTTTAAGAGCCATGGTAGCAAAAGCGAATTGGTGCAGCATAACCCAAAGGACCCTTTCCTATACCAAAAATTTTCTTATATAGATACTAGCTTGCTAAGCAGACGTTGTTCTGTCCGTTTCGGGGGCGACCTTTTGTCACGTCCTATTAAAAACCCTTAAATTCGCAAAAAAAATTGTGGTTCACTCACAGGCAAAAAAACTATCCTATCTCTCAAGTTGGACCAAACTGCACACTGTGTGCAAATTTGATTGAAATCGGTAAAGTAGTTTAGGAGACCATCGCGGACAAGCTACGTGACAAGTAATTTATATATATTAAGAGATAAGAGGCCTGTACATAGGTGTAAGAGGTACATATGTTATTATTTTACACTCATATCAGAATATACAATCTTCATTCATAATGCCTTACGGAAATCCACTGTCGAACATAGCCCTTCCCTCTAGGATTGCCTCTAATGGCGGATATTTGCCATAGTTGCCACGCTTGACAGATGGTTTGGCAGCCTAAGGTTTTTTTATTCCCCTCTTCTTTTTTCCTTTATACTGTAAGCACTCTATGATATGAGGTAGTGTATTCTCTGAAGGCATTACTTTGACGCTGGTGAAAATTTTAAGAAAATTCACATTACGCAGGACCATTATTCTCACTGCTTGATAGTGCAGAAGGCAGCTGCGGTATTACGGAACGAGACACTCTATATTTATATTAATAAGACGTTACAAATAAACGATTCCGGCGCTGTGCACAACCGATACGAACGCTTGGCACCGAGCCCAAGCCCGCTTGATTAGCCATCTCGTCGTATTTATCACAAGTTACGTCTGCACACTACTAATATTACAACTCTATTATAATCGTGAAACAATTACAGCGTATATTTATCAAAATGTTTAATGAAAAGAATATTTTTTCTGAATGTTATCATTATTAGTACCAACAGTGTAGTGGCTATTAGGTAGTTAGTAATAACGGTGTAAAAATATCCAAGCAAGAAGCGAAAGAGTTAACTGAAACAGGAGATGGCACAGCAGCATGACAGCATCTCCTGCGCCAAGCGAGGCAACTGCTGAAAATATCATAACTATTAGGTAATCTATGGGGGAGGCTTATGTTCAGTAGTTATTTCAGTAATTTATTTAGTCTGTAATTGTAATAAAGATTGTTCAAAGTATGATCAATATCATATAAGACGGCTCAATATCATCTGCCGCAAACTTCTCTTGTTGGACCGTGGTAAAACATGTCGTTCCCGAACCAACGTGGTAGAGCATGCTGCAGCTATATTAGTAGTATAGTTGTAGCACGAATGGGTCGGCTCGACCGGGGAAGGACCACGCTCTTACAGAATACAATAGCAGCTTAACGTTGCTGTGTTTCGTACGGTGATCGTAGAGAACCGGAGACAGTTTTTACTGGAAACGAGGCATTCCATCTTATTCCTCACTGGTGAAGCTTCAATTTTGAGAATAGATATAGATGTTATATGCGACATAGCAACTACTTACCATCAGGTGGATTGTGGGCTTGTTTGGCAACCTTATCGTATAAAAAAATCACCAAAAGCGTTATCTCTCCCATATTGCATCATAAATCATCTGTTATAGACACAATGAGCTAGTTTGAATAAGAACTGCATTAAATGGAACTTAACTATAATTCCTGGAAAAAAATACACCTTGTGTTGATTCAAACCCTACCATCTTTCATACAAACGACATGTACAATATAGCAAATTTTAGCCAGCATTGATTCTAAGCCCGTGAAAAGCTTATTCAGTGTTAACAGATAAGATAATAAAATAATTATAACCTTCCTTAAGTTTTTTTATAGAATAAGGGTGATAAATGAACACACAGTCTATCCGATGGTAAGATGACGTGGCCCATAAACATCTGCACCTATCCTCAATTAGGAATAACAATGCAGATGCGTTGTCACCCTTGAGGACTAAGATGAAATGCCTCATTTCCAGTAAAAAGGTTCTCATCACCATACAAAACATAGCAGTATTAAACTTTTAACGCTGGTATTCAGTGAGAGCGTGGTCCTTTCCCCGTCCATTCGTGCTACAACTATAACTATATAGCTACATTAGCATGACTCTACCACGATTGAAAATTTACATT
This sequence comes from Parnassius apollo, assembly GCA_907164705.1. Lineage (NCBI taxonomy): Eukaryota > Metazoa > Arthropoda > Insecta > Lepidoptera > Papilionidae > Parnassius > Parnassius apollo. The sequence goes on along the minus strand of CAJQZP010000547.1, from coordinate 3,512,584 downwards.
AGGTAGCGTCAAATTCGAAAGGTATTAGTGTAAAAAAAAAAACAAAAGACATTAAGGTGAAATTCAAAATTTCGTTACCTTATATATTCTTGGTGCTATATTCTTCTAACTTTTTAACAGTAGTTACTGAAATAAAGTGTTGTGGTTTTACCACAACTCATTGCTTGAGTAATGATCGTTTCTGACATGCCTTCAACGTACCTGCATTTATTAAATTTCGTATTTTTGTTAAAAATTTGTACATAGTTGTTTATATGTCTCTACTCTGTGCCAAAATAAATGTATTTGTTTCTTCCTTAATGAGTATGTGCACTTTGCTTTAAAAAATCGAAAGAATTTACACTTCGACAAAATTTGCCACTTATTAAAAAAGTTACGTCTTAATCTTACTACGTCGCAAAATGGCGGCATAAACACGGACCGTTTTAGTTGTTAATAATAAAAAAGCACGGTCCTCTTGCGGGCATTACCGCCGCGGGCTTTTTTTCCGTTTTCACAAATAACCTACTGAGGCCATCGCTAAATGACGTCACGTATTTAATTACCACGCCTACGGAACCTCAAAAGTGTCGCTTAGGAATTGAAAGTAAATGAAAGGTGACACACGGGCTCTGACATAAGACAGCAATGTAACATTTCTGTAATGGTGATTAAAAATACTCAGGTATCGGAAATAAAACTTTACAAGTGTCACAAATTTAAGTCATATTAAGTAATTGATAGAATCAGACGTTACTTTGAGGAAATCCATTATAATAAAGATAGTAATTAATTTGCAACCTTCCGCTAACTAAATACAATGATGTGTCTTACCTGGATTGGAGAGCACCTCCCGCCCCACCTCAATTGCATGCACCAATCCCTTCACCACTAATCACAGCACCACTACTCCCAACACCACTACTCCCGGCACCACTACTCTCAACATCACTATTCCAAGAAAGACACACCATCGACGATAATACGACACGTGTTTCGCCTCTACACGAGACATCCTCAGGTGATGTAGACTCTACGGCGGCTGACCGCTAAGTCTAATATTATCTTACATCTAACACATGCCTTACATCTATAGATTACTATGTACCACGAATTATAGGAGAACATATCATTCTATAATAATAACAGTGTCTATAATTTGATTTCAATAACAGTGTATATAATTCGATTAACTTATTTTAAAATGGTAAAATTGTAAATGGTAGAAATAAGTTGGAAAGAAATAAGTTGAATGAATAAAATATATGTTTTTGTAACAAAACTAAAATTTAAGTAATAAATAAAGGTTGTATTTAATTATTTTCTAAAGTGACGCGTGTAATCTGCTACTCCAGATAACCTCGTGGGTTTTATAAGAGACAGCAGATACAAATGAAGCAGGATATCGGCAGCAGACACTCTCTGATAACAACTTAAAATCCATATTGATATTATACGAGGGGTGATCCAAAAGTAATGATAATGAAAATAAAACACGGTAATTAAAGTTAAAATAATAATTTTTCTACATACTCTTCTAACAAATCAATACATTTAGTCCATCTTTTTTTCTAAACCCAGGATTCCCTTTGAAAAAAATTCTTTGTCTTAACCCTCCCAAAACGCTTCAACAGCTGCCATTGCTTCGCTATCGTCTTCGAATTTCTTGCCTCGGAGGCGTTCCTTGAGCCGACTAAAGAGGTAGAAGTCACTAGGAGCTAGATCTGGCGAATAGGGAGGGTGTTCGAGCAGTTCGAATCCCGTTTCTTGAATGGCAGCCATCGCAACTGCGGTTTTGTGAGCCGGTGCTTTGTCTTGGTGAAACAGCACTCCAGCTCGGAGTTTGCCGCGTCTTTTTTCCTTAATGGCCTCCCGTAATCTTCTTATTTGGTCTGCGTAGTAAGAGCCCGTAATAGTGGCTCGTTTTCCAAATATTCCACCATATTTATGCCTTGAGCGTCCCAAAAAACAGATGCCATAACCTTTCCCGCCGAACTTGAAACTTTGAATTTCTTTGGCGTCGGTGAGGAGGCTCGCTTACAAGTCATCGATTGTTGTTTCGTTTCGGGATCAAAATGGTGGATCCAGGTCTCGTCCATAGTCACAAAACGGAACAAAAAAATTTCTTGATCTGCTTGGAACTTTTCGAGATTGACCCTCGAAATCTCAACACCATTTTTCTTTTGCTCGTCGGTTAACATTCTGGGTACCCAACGCGCAGAGACCTTTTTCATATGCAACTCGTTCGCAAGGATTCTTTGAACTCTACCATATGAGATCCCTGTGACCTCAGCTACTTGCTTGATGGTGACTCTTTGATCTGCCAACACAACATCATCGACTTTTTTCACGTTGTCTTCAGTGAGGGACCGGGATGGGCGTCCTTCGCGATGTTCGTCTTCAGTGGATGTTCTGCCCAGTTTAAACTCCTTGGCCCAGCGTGCAACTGTAGAATATGGAGGAGCAGAGTCCCCCAATGTTTACACTAAGTCACTGTGTGTGTCACTTGTTGAAGACATTTTTTTCAGAGGTACTTGATGACAGCTCTAATTTAGTTTTTCTCCAAGTTGATGTTATCTCTTTGACAGTTCGTATTCAAATGAATGTATCTCCCGGAAATGGTGATCTATTTATATGATTTTTTTAGGCTGACGTAGTGAGTATATAAGCAAGCAATAAATATTTTTTTTTTTGGATTTTTATGCGGAGCTGATGTAACCGATTATCATTAATTTTGGATCACTCCTCGTAAATGCGAAAATGTGTTTTTTTGTTTGTTTGTCCTTCTTTCACGTCGCAACAGACATCACGTCGCGTCAGCATGGCATGATTTTTTGTATGGGGATAGTTCGATGGCTGTAGAGTGACATAGGTTACTTTTTTCCGCGGAAAAACATCTCATTCCCGTGGGAAAATAGAATATGTTGCACAAGTTTGTCCTTCTTTCACGTCGCAACAGAGAGTCGGCATGGCATGATTTTTTGTATGGCGATAGTTCGGTGGCTGTAGAGTGACATAGGCTACTTTTTTCAGCGGAAAAACATACCATTCCCGTGGGAAAATCGAATATGTTGCAAAATTAAATTCAGCTAGGTGGCGTCACCGTGATTCTTCAAGACGGACGACGGTACGATGGACGAACACAGAAGGTCATAATATCTGGATTATTATGTCTTTTTACCAAAATTAAGATAAAAAATGTATGGATCTGAATTTTTCCACGCAGGACCGGGAAGAGAGCGATAAAAAAACACAAAATTCACCAGCTGATTTTCTTCAAACGTTTTGGTGCATTGTAATTCACAGAATAGGCGATAACCTCGCAGACGATATTAAGTAATCCGTTGATGCTCTGCCTACCCGCAAGAGTTACAGGCGTGATTATAAGTATGGCGTGATTTAAGTATGGAGTAGAAATACTATCACCACCTGTCACGCTTTCACCCTTAACTATTACTTAACTGTGGTAGAAACAGTTCTTAGTAAGCCTTATTAATAAGCCTTAGTAATATTTATTGAACGGAAATGAATACAGTTCTTATATTATGTGGTTATGAATGAATCGGTATTACAATAAGAAAAATTGTGGAAAATTATAAGAAAAATATTTTTGAGAGTTCTTATTAACTAACGTATACATAGTTTAAATTGATTCCGCTAGATGTCGTTACTAGGTTTTAAAAAGCGGTAACGAAATATTTCCTGACATGTAATTAACTCCCGCCGTAAAGCCGCGCGTCAACTTATAGTGCATACGGTACCTATACGCTTAAATTGTTTCTATTTCGTAGCTTATTCGACTACCTGCTTTCGATTTCGGTTGTTTGTTATTTGGTTTGTGATTTGGTTAAAAGGTTGAATGGATTTATATTGGCTTTCATTTACGGATTTGTGTATTTTCTTGGATCGGTTTTGTTGATTTGGTTGGTATTCCTTTATACATATTTAGACTCTGGCTTTGATTTTGGATTTTGTTTATTTAGAATCCTGAATTGGTTTTCGTTGCTTTAGGTTGTTTAACAATATTTCAAAGGAATATTAATAGTATAGATAGTAATGATTTCTTATATTTACGCGAACACTATACATGATTAAAACTACTTTTACGGATTTTATCGCGTTTATTTTTAGTTTTTATTTACTAAATTAAAAAACATCCTAATTTCAATAGAGAAGGAGGCTGGGTACTACCACCTGCTTGGGATCCTATAATCAATAAAATTAAAACCAAACCCAAGCATACCACTGCAAGACCTCAGGACAGTCAGTTCATTTTGCATAGATCGGACCATAAACAATAATCAAAAAAGCTGAAGGTACTCCGGGTTTAACAATGACATCGGGACGTCAGTCATCTCAGTCCCCCCGTGAGCATGGGTGCTGGAAAGCGCCCGAAACGTCGGGAATTAAAAATAAAAGTAAATAAAAAGTAAAAATAAACGCGATAAACTCCGTAAAAGTAGTTTTAATCAAGTATAGATAGTGTACATACGGTACCTATACACTTACTTCTTTATTCGTTGGTTATATTTATATTGACTACTGCTTTCGATTTCGGTTTTCTGCGAATTGTTTTGTGATTTGGTTTAAGTTAATTCGATTTTTTTTGCTATCGTTTTCGGATTCGTGATGTGTCTTGAATTGGTTTTGTTGTTTTGATTTTAAAAAATATTTAAAAGGAATATTTATATATTTATTCCTTTTAGATATTTTGGATTTGCTTTTTAAAAAAAATATTTAAAAGGAAATTTAATTCCTTTTAGGTATTTTAACGTTTTTTTATAAATAGGTTTTTTGTTACTTCAAATGCCTCGCAAACGTAAGTCCAGCCTTTCAAGAGTATCTTCTCAAAGACAAGCAAAAAGATTAGCTCGATCACTAGAATCTTTAGAAGATGCTGAACTGAGAAGACAAGAACAAGCAGAGCGTCAGGCTGCTTTAAGAGCTTCCGACATCTTCTCAAAGTCAGGAAAGGCGTCTTGAACAGGCAGAGCGTCAAGATACTTTAAGAGCTTCTGAAACACCTTCTCAAAGTCAGCGAAGGCGTCTTGAACAGGCAGAGCGTCAAGCTACTTTAAGAGCTACTGAAACACCTGCTCAAGGTCAGCAAAGGCGTCTTGAACAGACACAGCGTCAAGCTATTTTAAGAGCTACTGAAACACCTGATCAAAGTCAGCAAAGGCGTCTTGAACAGGCAGAGCGTCAATCTACTTTAAGAGCTACTGAAACACCTGCTCAAAGTCAGCAAAGGCTATTCGAACAAGCGGAACGTCAGGCCGCCTTAAAAGCCGCGGAAACACCTGATGAAACTCAACACAGACTCATTGAGCAAGCTGAACGTGAATCTACTATAAGGGCATCTGAAACACCAGAACAGACACAGGCGCGAAGAGATGCAAATGCACAGCTCCAAGCTGAACGTCGACAACATTTTCAAAGAAACAATTGGTCGGTTTTTAATGACATAAATTAATTACAGCATACATTTTTACAAGTATATTTTATGGGTGACAAAGAAATTGAGGTAGACCGTCGCTGCTAATTTATCCAGGGAGTTGAGAGAGACACAGTGTTCAAAATTCAAAGATTCTTGCATGAACGTAACATTTTAGTCAAAACATTTAAAACTGCTTTAGAAAACCTACCTGAAGAGGATTATATAGTCGTCATTCACGCAGATCGGACCCCTCGAGGAGAGCATGAAAGGCGCTACAATGCACCTTTGATAAACGAAATAGCAGCCGTAATTAGTGGTGATCAATTTTCTTCACGAGACATTGTCTTGCGAGCACGTGATGATACGTTGCAACGGGTAGCCGATACACACAAGTTTTATGACGCTCTGCAATACCCATTAATTTATTGCAAAGGACAAGAGGGTTATCATTTTCAAATTCCACTCATTAACCCGGTCACAAAGGAGCCTACTCCGAACAAAAAAGTATCATGTATGGATTTTTATGCGCGTTGTGTTTTTGTTTTTATGTTGCGAGAAAATGATTTTAACCTCTTAGCCCGGTGTAGACAATTATTTCATCAATTTTTGGTAGACATGTATGTGAAGGTAGAAAGTGAACGTCTCTGTTATATATCTTTAAATCAAAAAAAGCTGCGCGTTGAGAATTATATACATTTACAAGATGCAGTTTCTAGCGACGCCAATGTAAACCCCAGAGATTTGGTAAAATGGTAATTCTGCCCTCATCATTCGTTAACAGTCCCCGCTACCTATATGAGTACACACAAGACGCATTCGCCTATGAACGAACTTACGGAAGACCTGATCTTTTTTTTACTTTTACTTGCAATCCCACATGGAAAAAATAACCGAGGAGCTAATGCCGGGCCAAAAAGGTACTGACAGACACGATTTAGTTGCTAGAGTATTTAGATTAAAAGTACAAAAATTAATGTATGTAATTAACAAAGGGAAAATTTTCGGAGTGGTGCTGTGCTTACATCATCCGAAATATGATTCTCGGTCCACGAAATTCAATATCGCCATGTATGAATGAAGGAAAACGTACAAAGAAATTCCGTAAACAGCTACTAAAAGTAACAGTGCACTGACAACGGCTACCCTTTATAGAGACGCAGAGCTCCCGAAGATGGTGGCAGGAAAGTTAGAATCAAATCTCGCTCTGGAGCGTTCGAAACCTTAGATAACAGGATGTATTCGCCCATTTATGTAAAATGTTTAATGCCCACATTAATGTAGAAGCATGTAGCTCTGTCCGCGCAATCAAGTATATCTGTAAGCACATAAATAAAGGAAGCGACCAAGCAATATTTAATCTCAGGAGTGAAGGTGAGGCAAATTCCGTTAATAAAGTACAGATCTTTCAAGCAGGGCGTTATGTCAGCAGTAACGAGGCAGCGTGGCGTCTCCTTGGCTTCCCTTTACACGAAAGGCACCCAACAGTTACTCACCTTGCTGTGCACTTAGAAAATGGAGACCGTGTATATTTCACCGAAAGAAATTTCCAAGAAAGAATTGCATCACCGCCAAAAACTACACTAACAGCCTTCTTTCAACTTTGTCAAACCGACCTCTTTGCAAAAACGTTGTTATATTCTGAAGTCCCCCGCTATTATACTTGGAATACATCTAGGAAGGACTGGAAACGCCGTATTCAAGGCGCGCCTGTTGCAAATTGGCCCGGTGTAAAATCATCAGATGCCCTTTTTCGTGTGTATACCGTCCATGTAACTAATTTTGAATGTTTCTGTTTACGATTGCTGCTGCACCATGTTCGGGGTCCTACAGGATATAAAGACCTTAAAACTGTCAACAGTCAGGAATGCGCAACTTATAGAGAAGCATGTGAAGCTCTGCATCTTTTAGAAAACGATAATCACTTGGATGAAACCAAGGAGGAAGCTGTACAGTGCTAGTCACCAGCCAAAATTAGGGATCTTTATGCAACTCTCATATCATCTTGCGGGCTATCTAATGCACATGAATTGTGGGACAAATATAAAGAGTACATGGCGGAAGATATTTTGCGAAGGTAACAGCAGTCACACGCGAACATGACATACAATGAACACATTTATAATGAAGCACTTGGAAAAATTGAAGATAAAGTAATGGCAATGGTAGGCAAAAAATTAAGTGACTGGAATGATAAGACCTCAGCGAACAACCGAAAATGAACTAAGTGATGAAATTATACGTGAAACAAACTACGATATACCAACTTTGCAGCAGCAAGTAGCCGAATTTGTACCCCGCTTGCTTCCCGAACAAAAACGAGTTTTTGACAAAGTATTAGGACAAATTGAATCTGGAAATGCTGCACTTTTCTTTTTAGATGCCCCTGGAGGGACTGGGAAGACATTTTTGTTAAATTTATTATTAGCGCAAGTACGGAAAGATAAAAACACTGCTGTGGCCGTAGCTTCCTCCGGTATAGCCGCCACGCTGCTAAGGGGGAGCCGCACTGCACATTCTGTTTTAAAACTCCCTCTAAATCTAGCCCAGGAAGAATCGCCGATCTGCAACTTTAGCAAAAATAGTGCACGAGGTATAATGCTACGACAATGCAAACTTTTAGTGTGGGACGAAAGTACAATGTCGCATAAAAAGCTGTAGAAGCACTAAATCGAACGCTCCAGGATATGCGCAGCAATACCGATGTAATGGGAGGAATGGTGGTTTTACTGGCTGGTGACTTTCGCCAAACTTTATGTCATTCATAAGGGCACACCTGCAGATGAAATTAAAGCATGCCTCAAGTCGTCTATTTTATGGAACAAGGTGACAAAATTCAGTTTAACTACGAATATGAGAGTGCATTTGTATAATGATATCAATGATGGAAACTATGCTGATACACTATTAAAAATTGGCGATGGGCGGTTGGAAACGGATGCTGAGGGCTGCGTTAAATTGACGAGAGATTTTTGTAATTTAGTACAGAGTCATTCCGAATTAATTACGAGCGTTTATTCAGATTTAACGAACAAGATGCATAAAGACAAATGGTTATGTGAAAGGGCGATTCTTGCACCAATAAATGAGATCGTTAAGAAAATAAATTCAGACATATTAAGCGAAGTAGCAGGAGAAATAACTGAGTATTTGTCAGTAGACACAGTTATGGACACAGAACAGAGCACTTCATACCCCGCAGAGTTTCTAAATTCTCTAGAGTTGTCAGGTGTGCCCTCACATAAGCTTCAATTAAAATTAGGCGTTCCAGTAATGCTAATTCGAAATTTAGATGCTCCTCGGTTATGTAACGGGACAAGGCTGAGTGTGACACATCTTGGACGGAACATAATCGGTGTTACAATTTTGACAGGCGTAGGAAAAGGTGAAAATGTTATTATACCACGGATCCCTATAATTCCCACAGATCTTCCTTTTCAATTCAAAAGGTTGCAGTTCCCGCAGAAAAACCGTGCTTCTCTCATGGTCAGCTGTATGTAGCATGTTCGCGTGTGTCAAATGCCCAGAATCTCCACATTCTTTCCCCGAATGGAAAAACATATAACATTGTGTACAGTAGCGTCTTAAAATAGTGTTGAGTTAGTTTTTTTTCTAAAAATCCCACAATCAATTTCAGAATTCCCACAGATCTTCCCTTTCAATTCAAAGTTTCCTATTTAGCTCAGTTTCTTTTCAATTCCAAATGCTGCACCTCTGACGGACCTATTAAGCTCAGTTTCCTTTCAACTCAATAGGCTGCATCTCTGACGGATCTTTTATTTGGCTCAGTTTCCTTTCAATTCAGAAAACTGCATCTCTGACGAATGAATTTAGCTCAGTTTCTTTTCAAAAGTCTGCATCCCTGACGGATAATTATGCTCAGTTTCCTTTAATTAAAAAATATCCCATTTCCATTACGAATAAACAGGCTATTTTCATGCTTTCCTATACGCTGCGTTTCAAAACATTTAAATAGGCTGACGAATAAATTTTGCTCGGTTTCCTTTTAATGGAGCTGCATCTCTGACAAATCTATAAAACTCAGTTTTCTTTCAATTCAAAAAGCAATGGATAGTTAATTTCCCAGTGACCATGCGGGCGAAGCCGCGGGTAACAGCTAGTATTAAATAAAGCTGCAGTTGTCAAATTTGTCAAGTGTGGCAATGATGGTAACCATTAGGCAATCTATGGGAAGCCCTAAGTTCAGCAGTGGACTTTTGTAAGGCTGTAATAATTTCAATGTGGTACGACCGACGATGTAGAAAATGGTGATAAAGTTGTCATAAGTTGCTTAATCTTATTATAATGTTTAGCACAATTTCTTTCAGGGCAGCATTAAAGCGTACAAGTGTACCAAAGCACAGCACTCTCTATTTCTACACTCTCATAGTCCGATGCGACCGGACGACAACCGGAAAAAGGTTAGTGGCAGGACCGACGTCTGTATGTGGGGGTGAAACACCACCAACTTCCTGACTCCAGACTGCCATATTGATTATTTGCTATTATTGATTTGGCCCGACCAAGAATTTAAGCCCAGGAACAATTAATGATCAGTCGCGTTGAAGTGACGAACGAACTTATAGTCCATTTACTGGTAAGTGGCACGCCATGGACTTGCAACCAACTTCAAACAAAGAACTGCAGATACGATTCTCCTCTGAGGACTAAGAAGGAATACAGGCTGTATTGTTATACCAGCTGCTATACCTTACGGACCGACATAACCTTGGCGGTTCTCACCAGGCAGAGGTGGGAGTCCGCACTCCCCTTACAGGCCGCGAGCCCTGAGTCAGATGAAGCTGTAAGAGCTGCATTACTAACAGCACTTACTTCTTGAAAATAGGACCGACAGCAGTGACTGGAATAATAGGTAAATTAGGCACGTAAGGGGTTCTTGCTCCACTACCAAGCATAGGCAAGTTTACAGGTTGGAGAAACAACATTTTAATAAATTAAAATCTATTTTCGAGTCTAATGATCGATAAAATTATCAACCGCATGTTATAAAGTCACGAGGTCAATAGAGACGGTCGGTCTAATGTTTGCTGGTAAAAAGAAAACCAATTTGCCTCCACCTGCCACCCCGCAAATGGCAAATCCACAAAGGAACGCTATCTAGCGATAAATTGTCGAAATTATTGCATTAAAAATTCCATCTAGTAAGTCAAAGCGAGCCATTATAGCGGAGGCAGCGAATACTTCAGGGCAGAAGGGGCGTAACTGCATTCAGTCATTGGACGCAATACGTCGTTTGGGTAGGGATGCTGTTTTTATCTGATATTACGCCAGAACGTTTCTTACTCTACATTCTCTTTAATCTGAAATGAATAGCGTAATAACATTGTCTAATGATATAATAAATTAAGATTAATTTAATTTTAAATGTACTTTATCATCAGAACAATGTAAAACATACTTTTTATAATTTTCATAATTATTTCTTGTTATTACAAATTAATTATAATTTATTTTTACAATAGTAAAAAAACATTTTTTTTAAATAAAACTGAAGTGGGAAACGAACTTACAGTCCACCCTGTGGTAAGTGAATACTGCAGCCCACGGACACCTGTACCCAACTTCATACAAAGAAGGTTAGAGATACACTGTCTGTGACTAAGATCTAATGCCTAACAGCTTCTTACTATACTGCCTTTAACCGTAATTAAAACAAATCTATTGCCATATAAGTTAACAAAATTTAACGACTATTTGCACAAATAGAAATATGGTAGGTATACCTGTACACCTGATACTATGTCACCTCTGAAGACTAAAATGGAATTCCAAATAGTCCATTATTATAATTGTTCTCTATACTCGTCGCACTGGAACATACTTGGCGGTAAAAATGGTTAGAGGGGAACCTACCAGGCAAACTCCTGTGCATAAAAGGACCTACCGTTACCACCATCACCGGTAAACAATTTACATTATGAAATATCTTTTTATAAAGTATTGCTATTGTCCTGCTAAAAATCATTTTTTATAAAAGAGGAGTGACAAGCTCAGTCCACCTGATGGTAAGTGGATGCTGTGGCCCATAGTCATCTATCACCGATTAGGAACAAAATGCAGATGCCTGACGCAGATGTAACAACTTACACTTGATGAATAGGATGGTATGCCTCGTTTCCAGTAAAAATAGTCTCCGGTTCCCTACACTCTGCATATAAAACACAGCAGCTCTAAGCTACTATTTTACGCTGGTATATGAGAGCGTGGTCCTATCCTGGTCAAGCCGACCCATTCGTGCTACAACCATTATAAAGCTACAGCATGGCTCTACCACGTAGAAAGTTTCTATAGTAGCCTCTTACGATACCCATGCCATCCCATACCATTCCATTCTTATCGTACGCCGCAACCGTACAAATGCATTCCTGAACGCCTATAACATAACAGTGCAATTGATTTTACAGGACAAAAAAGGAGGGGGCTTGCAATTGGAATGTATGTTTTTAGTTTTTCGTATGTATGTGATTTTGATTTTTTTAAAATAAAATGTACTTCAGCGGTGATCCCAAATAAATTTAGAGAAAAAAATTCACCCATAAGTGTGGCAAAATAGGGGATGAAATTTTTATTGTAACTATTTAGACAATTTTGAAATTTTCATATTCCCTAGTTCACTTAAAAGATAATTAACTATATTATAGTCTATATCGTAGCACCAACTTCAGAATGTGAAGTTGTTTTAATCTTTTTAGTTCTTTGAAGTTGGCGTTTACTTTGATGTTAAATATAAATCTTTCTAATTACGTCTTGCTGATTTTATAGAATCTATTGTGAGAATAAGGAAACTGGTTATACCTAAACATTACCTGTTTTATATTGTTTTATAGGGGTTAGGTTGCTGTGGCCCATAGACATCTACATTTACCTTCGATTACGAATCAAAATGCAGATGCGTGGTCACCCGTGAGTACTAAGATGGAATTCGTCGTTTCCAGTAAAAGGGTCTCTGATTCTCTACACTCACCATACGAAACACAGAAGCGTTAAGCTGCTATTTTACGCTGGTATTCTGTGAGAGCGTGGTCCTTCCCCGGTCGAGCCGACCCATTCGTGCTACAACTGTACTTCTAATATAACTGCAGCATGGATCTACCACCTAAAATACTGTACTGTAATCTTCAACCTCAGCAGAGCATGATACTCAAGTATAATTTTTATTCAACTGAATAAAGTTCCTTGAAGTATACTTTCAATCTTAAAGCCATAAAAACAAAGCAATACTTTACATTGGTTGCACTGAGCTTAATATTCCGGACCCGTCCGGACGCGTTTCGTTCCGGTGAACGGTCTAGACACCTTCGTTAATATGAAAATTAGCCGGAATGAGCTACACGAGGAAATTGGCCCGCATATCTGAGTCCGCCGCGTTTCAAGCTGGAGTACATTGAATAGATATTAGTAAAATGATTACATGGTACGGAAACCACGTTAAGGAAGTAAGAATAATCATTGCGATAAGTTTAATTAGGTTCAAATAAAAAGGGACGTTGACGTGTAGTTTTTTACGTGGTAGAGCCAAACTGTAGTAGCTATATTGTAGTTGTAGCATGAATGGGTCGGCTCGACCGGGGAAGGACCACGCTCTCACAGAATACCAGCGTTAAATAGCAGCGTAATGCTGCTGTGTTGCGTATGGTGAGTGTAGAGAACCGGAGACCCGTTTTACTGGAATCGAAGCATTCCATCTTAGTCCTCAGGGGCGACAACGCATTTGCATTTTGATTTTTAATTGAGGATAAATGTAGATGCCTATGGGCCACAGCGTCCACTTACCATAAGGTGGACTGTGTGATCGTTTGTCAACCAACGCTATAAAAAAAAGTGACAGCGTGAGTGAATCCACTGCTCCATATCATCCCGTGAGTGTCGTAAGGCGACAGAAAGAAACTCAACTTCGCGGTTAGACTTAGTACCCTTATCGAATATGTTACTGTCGCTTTTATATATGATTACATTATAACCTTGTAGTTTCTGGGAGATGTTGGAATAAACATATTCTACATGAATGAATTAAAATATAGAAACCGGCCACTGGGAGAAACGTCAAAAAAATTAAATCCTATCCCAAGCATACCACTGCAAGACTTAAAGATAATATAAGTTCTTTCTGTCTTGAACAGACCCAAAATTAATAATTTTAAACAGAAGATAGCCGTGGTTAACTATGACATTAGCACATCGAATACATAAGTCCTTTCCGTAACCAAGGGTGCTGGAAACTTTGAGTAAACATAAGCAAGTTATTATGCATACTATAAGGCTGTAAAATACTTAAACGACGGGAATATAAAATAAATTGACGAAACGCGATACAATCCACAAAACTTGTTTTATTCAATGTGTAGTGTGCGTGTAAAAGTTAGTAGGGATTATTCAAAACCAATTTCAAAACTTTAGATTTAGAATACCTAGGCTGCACTAAAAGTATCGGGAATGGAATATTTCCACTGTTCCTGTCATATTAAAATCTTTTTAATTAGAAACTCCTTGGTTTTAAGAATCGAATACCATTTGTTTATTTAAAAAAAAAGATTCTCGGTCTTGTCACAAGGTTTTGGCAAAACTTGTTTAGTCGTTGAGAAAATGGAATTGACTCGAGAAAATTCAAGAGCGATGATTTATTATGACTTTCGAAGTGGTTTAACACAAAAACGTGACCGGTGTTTCTGTTTGGTGATGAGCCCCATCCAAAACCACAATTTATCGCTGGTTTGCTGAGTTTCAACGTGGACGTGTCAAGCTCAGTGATGATCCCCGTCAAGGTCGTCCAAAAACTGCAGTCACCCAAGAAAACGTTGATGCTGTGCGTAAGCTGATTGAGGAAGATCGACATGTGACATACCGCGAAATTCAGGCAACTTTAGACATTGGCATGAGTCAAATACAAATGATCTTGTATGAACAATTAGGTGTAAAAAAGTTGTTTTCCCGATGGATACCGCATTCGCTCCGTGAAGAGCAAAAAAGCGGCTCGCGTTACTTGGTGCGTCAGAACTCTCGAAAGATTCCACGCAGGATCCTCAAATGCTGTGTACAACATCGTATCAGGTAACGTATCCTGGATATACGCGTACGAACCCGAAACAAAAAACCAGTCACGAGTTTGGGTGTTCGAAAATGAGTTAAAGCTAACAAAAATTGTTCGTTCACGGAGTGTTGCAAAAAAAATGGTGGTCACGTTTGTCTCCAAAACCGGCCATGTTACGACTATTCCTCTTGAGGGACAAAGAACGGTTAATGCAGAATGGTATGCTAGCATTTGTTTGCCACAGGTCGTTTCTGAACTCCGTAAAGAGAACTGCAACCGCCGCATTATCCTCCATCACGACAATGCGAGTTCTCACACCGCACACAGAACAAAAGAGTTTTTAGAGTAAGAAAACATAGAATTATTAGACCATCCGCCGTACAGCCCATAGCTAATGATTTCTTTAATTTCCCTAAAATAAAGAATAAATTGCGTGGACAGAGATTTTCATCACCTGAAGAAGCTGTGGACGCCTACAAAACGGCCATTTTGGCGACCCCAATTTCCGAATGGAATGGTTGCTTCAATGATTGGTTCCATCGTATGGAACATGTGTCAAATTTCGTGGAGAATACTTCGAAAATCAATAAATACATTTTTAAATAATAATGTTGTGTCACTTCCTTGATTCCCTAAATTTTCAGTGCCGCCCTCGTAGTATTCAACAGAAATATATTGACATTTACGGGATGTTGTGTAAAGGTGTTGAATTTTCAAATACATTTTGTAATATTTTTATATTCTGCTTCGCACGGGTGACTTCTGGATCTCGACAACAGCGTCACCTACCGGGTCCAATTTTGAATCTAAACGGACCCATTTAAACTCACACAAAAGATTTCATCAAAATCGGTAAAGTCGTTATTGAGTTTTAGTGAGAATAACGGATATCAATTGATTTTTCTATATAGAGAAGTTTTGGGAATATTTAAGTGCAAGAGAAAAAAATATGTATAGGATAACCTTCATATATTTTATTAATGCAGAGGTAATTTAAAGAATCTCATTCTTGAGCGCGTCAAAGTCTCAAACTAGTTCCACAAGCCCATCGAACTGCTCCCGGGTCAATATAGCCCCCATAAAACACCTGAACGCGTCGCTAACAATTTAATTTAGTATAAGGAGCTAAAGCACCCGATATTATAAATTCCGCCATGTTGACATAAATTTTTAAGGGAAATAGTCAGGGCTGAACAATACGTTAAGCAAGGAAGCTAAACTAACTAGTTTTATAGCCCGAACGTTTTTATGTACTTTTGATGTGGAATATTTTCGATAATTGTGAATAGTATAGAAAGGAAAACTTTTTTTTACAGAGAGTTAAACACCTGAAGGAAAATGAACGCCGCCCATGAACAACTGCAACACCAGGGGAATTACCGGTGCGTTTCCGGCCTTATAAAAAGGATTAAAACATACTACAAGTTGCTGAATAAGATTAGTCAATTTTTATCATCTACGAGTATCAAGTGTAGCCGGGGTAACTATGACATTGGGACGTCAAACATCTCAGTCCCCCCCCCCGCCCCCCGTGATCACGGCTGCTGTAAAACACCCGAAATGTCGGCAATTAAAAGAAGTCATTTAAACGCGATAAAATCCGTATAATTATTTTTATTCAAGGAGTAAGCTCATTTCTTGAACGTTGCTAAGTCGGGGTAGAAAAATGCTGTAATAAATTGGAAATGTTCTAAAAAACACCTTTATGTGGTAATGAGATATTCCATCTTTCCTCAAGCGTGGTAAAGCATCTGCATTTCGATTCTTAATTTGGGATAAATGTAGGAATGTATGGGCAATAGCATTTACTTACCAGGTGCGTTGTGTGCTCGTTCGTCACCCTTATTCTATAAATACTACAGGAGTTATGATAACTTATCAACGTGCGTTTGTGTAAATCCGGTGGGAATCGTGGTTGGCTTCGTTTTGATGTTCGACGTTATGTTTTGTTGTATTGTGTAAATACAACGACGATTGTGTAATACAACTACGAGCACAGAGTATAAATCAATTTATTTACACGCTTTTATTAGCTACGCGTGTATCTTACCTATCTATGTATGTTAAGATATTTTAATTTTCACCAACTTGTAGACGGTGGATTGATTAGAAAATTTATACTGTAATCAAGGACCGGTGACAATACAATAATTTATTAACTTTATCTTGTACCCTGATCAGGACCACCAGGATAAAATAAATTATATATCACGATCATTACAAGTCATGATATATGCATGTTATTTATGGTTAAATTTTTATATTATAGTTTTTAAATTATTTGATATTGCAAATTATCATGATAAAAATATATACACAGATTCAGATTGATTCCTCTGCAGTACAGAAACGAAAATAAAAAATGTCTTTTGAACAAATGTAGGTTCTGATTGGGATCTGAAACCACATCGCTCGGTGTAGTGACCAGGTATTATAACCTCTAGGCCACAAGAACGTCGAGAATGAGTGTACAAACAACAATATCGCTGGCATTAAATTTAGTTTTCAGGACTTTTATCACCAGCAAAGTCTTATTTTGAATTGGATTCAGGGGTCCAAGTCCTGTTGCCACTTAGGTACTACCGTCTGGTAGTCACTATATTTTTATATATTTAATTTTCCATTGAGTGTTCGTAATTCTTCTCCTTCCTAACGGTCGGACCGATTTGGATGAAATTTTTATGGGGTACTTATGGGGTCACCTGGATAGTTCTTAGCTATAGTTGGACCCGGTAGACGCTTTTGTCAAGATACAGCAATCGTCTGATTGCTGTATCTTGCTGATCGCTTTTGTCGAGATACAGAATCCGAGGCGACTCGCTAACTGCTCTTTTTACATATATACAGTGGGTCAGAATTGTTGCCGTAATGAGAGCATGTCTGGCTCCTAAATATTGTAAATGTTCCTAGGGGATGGAGGGAAGTGAAAGTCACATACATACCCAAACCAGGCAAGAGCGACTATACAGACCATAAATCGTACAGACCCATTAGCCTCACATCCTTTCTCCTGAAGACTATATATTATTTAATATTATTATACTAGCTTATGAACGACGTATAACAAGGCAGTCATATATATATATATATATATATGATTGCCTCGTTGGTCTAGTCCTGGGTTCGAATCCCGGGTCGGGTCAAAAAAAATCATTTATTGAGTTTTTCTGTCAAGAAATTCTCAGTGGTTGCCCGGAGTCAGGAAGTTGGCGGTGTCTCACCCCCGTGCCTCGGAAAGCACGTAGGTAAAGCCGTTGGTCTTGCGCCTGATCTCTCTCCGGTCTTGTCGGTTTACCGGCCCATCGGATTATGAGAGTGAGGGAATAGAGTGCACTTGCATGCGCAAGCACACTTGGGCACTATAATCGTGTCCTGCGCCGATGGCTAGCCTCCGTTGAGGCGGTCTGTCTGTCTGTCGGTCTGGAGGACATTATTACTAGCTTATTATATAATATATAAAATATTATTTTACAATCATTATATAAATTTGTTTCAAATAAATTTTCTCATAAGTATTGAATTGAATTTACGAGCCGAATCATCGCCAACCCTGGAAGATAGGCACGTGGAAAGAAGCAAATTAAAAATATCCCAAGACAAAAAAATCACAACGCTCGACTAATAAACGCGGTGTTCGCTAATTCATCACTGTTTTTTCACTAATAAAAACACGACAAAAACACATCTTTTCCGTCGCCGGCCCTCGCCGGGGAAACGCCACCCGGAGGAGGGTCAACGATATGTCAAAATCTATAGTGTTTGTACGTTTGTCGCAAAGAAAACCGATTACAAAATATTAAAACTACGATACTACGCAATTTGGATTATTAACCTCTTATATGATACAGTAATTAACATGTGCTTAAAATTCACCCTTCATTAAAACCTTGTTTAAATAACTAAGACACATTCAACTAGCTCTTCTGTCGGAATTGATAGTCAAAACAAACAATAAGTAATAAATAAACTATTAAAATTAATTATATGTTTCTATATAATATATAATGCTGACAAACGGGCAAACAGTCCACCTGATGGTAAGTGAACGCTGTGGCCCATAGACATCTACATTTACCTTCGAGTAGGAATCAAAATGCAGATGCGTTTTCACACCCGAGGGTTAAGATACCCATCATGCGAAACACAGCAGCAAAAAAGTCCAAATATTTGAGTCTGTTGTCACACTTCACTCGACTGTGCGAAAGCTATCTATTGTCTGATGAGGGCTAGGCTACGTTTCATACAAAGCTTGAAATGGTGCGTTAATAAATCTATTTTCATTCATTCATTAAAGCCCAAAAATCCACCGCTGAACTATTTGATACTCTTAGCAAGTGGCTTTGCAAGCGCAGTTTGAATAATTGAATAAAAGTGTATGTATATGTTTTATTTACCGTGTAGTGGCGGTGTAAGAATATCCACTACCCCGTATCATCCTATAGGTGTCTTAAGTGACGACAGAGGTAAACCAGAACAAAAAAAATTCAATAGAATTTCGCTGATGACAATATAAAATAATGAAAAACTGCGGTTGGCAACCCGCTTGCCAAGCGTGGAAAATAAGAAAAAATGTAAAATTTTATAGACTTTTATGGATGAATGGACATATTTTAAATTTTAATACTCAACTCATGTTTAAGAACTTGTTAATATTACAGTAAATTTGAAAAGTTACAAGCGAAGCGGCGGTAATAGCGCTAGTTCGCCATAATGTCTTCCGCTGCCATTCTATAGATTGAAAATATTTAAAACTGATGTGCTCGCGTAGACGGCGCTGCAAATAATGAAATTATGTAGGGCGGGGAGGGTGGGGCGAGCTCGCCCACCTTTTTTCTCTACGTTTTGTTTGTTCAATCGTTATTTATCGGGAGATCGAGAATCCGCCGTAGATTAACATCAAAGGTACTTGGGGGTCTGTATACGGCGTCGTTAAAATTAAATAGGCTTAGTAATGAGATGGCTTTATTGGCTTCGTTCGCTTAGGAGGAACGCGCGAGTTAGTGAAATACAAGGTTAAGAGTTTTAAATATATTCATGTCAATAATAATTCCTGTTTTCTGTTGTGTTCTTTTTAAATTACCATTTACTTCTTTATACTAGTGTATTACAAAACTTTCCTTCAAGATATGAGCTTTGAGTAAAAAACAAATAAATTCAAAAATAGCAATAGTATTTCCATTGACGTCTACATAAGTACCCAAATCCTAACATATAATAGAACTTCACTCGAGTGGCAACCTCGTACCCGTCGTACCGGTAGGCGAAGTGTGCGGCGACCCCCACTAGATAGAGTGACGACCTGGTAAAACAAGGAGGAAGCCAATGAATGCAGGTGGCTCAGGACCGTGCCTTTGTGGTATTCTTTGGGGGAGGCCTATGTTCAGCAGTGGACTTGTGAAGGGCTGTAATGATGATGATAAGCTTTATTATATCACAAATAGTTCCAGGAGAGGACTAGGCTCTCACAGTATATTAGCAGCAGAGATACCAGCGTGAAACAACTGTTTAATGCTGCTATGTGCTTTTAAATGGTAACGAGGTATTTCGCATTAGGGGTGACAACGCATCTGCATTTTAATTCGTAATTGAGGATAAATGTAGATGTCTATGGGCCACAGCATCCACTTACCATCGGGTCGACTGTGTGCTCGTTTGTCACCCTTATCCTATAAAATATAGATTGTTTAATTCAAGTGCATCAATAAACCATCACACACAATCAAAATTTGCCTATCAAATCAAGTTATTAGATTTCGAGCTTATTGTTGTTTTTAATGAAAACTGACCGGTGCGATGATCGTACAAAGCATTGTCCGACGAATCGTGCCCATTATCCCCGAGGTTCCTCTTAATATCGTCGAGGAACCGTCGTAAAATTCGCTATGTGATGCTCCGGACTGATCGAGTGACAACGACTTTGTAATCTCACAACCTACTTTAGTTAGGAGCGTGAACAAAATTGAGTTAATAATTGTTTTCAAAACTATTAAACGATGCTTCTGACTATAAAATTTATTAAAAAAATACAATTTCGTGTACCTAATCACATGATTCTTTGTTAAGAGCCAGTTACATATGTCTACCAAGACCTTGCAAGCAATCAGGAAGTCATCTTATCTTCACCTTACAGCACCGACTGCTAAGCAAATACCATCACGTGACCTAAGAATATTCAACACAATGCCATCAGGAAGTCACCTACCGTCTACTAACCAAGTAACAGCACGTTTTTAAAGATGTGACTCAATTTACTTACGAGGCACAGTCTACCAGTCCAGATAAGTGGATGTTGTGGCCCATAGTCATCTACATCTATCCTCGATTAAAAATGAAAATGCAGATTTTATGTTATCCCTAAGGACTAATATGGAACATCTCGATTCCAGTAAAAGGCGAACCAAGTTATCTACACTTACCATACGAAATACAGCAACATTAAGCTGCAATTTAACGTTGGTATTCTGTGAGAGCGTTGTCCTTCCTCGGTAGAGCCAACCTATTCGTGCTACAACTATAGTATAACAGCAGTATGGCTATACCACGTTTGTATATTCTCTAACACATGATAATGCAAATGTGTGTAATCGATAACAGTCCAAATATCATTTTGAAATTAAACGAACAATTTTCATCTCAGCATATAATGTAAAAAAAAACAGAACGATAACGGTGAGATTAATAAAGCGTCAACTAAAGCGAAAACAAGCGGAAAAATAGAGCCGGGGGAGCGTAAAAACGTCCACCAGGAACGTGCTCTTCATTAAGGCGGAATGGTAACAGCGGATGAATTGATCAATCAGAAATTTTATGACCGAGAATCACTCAACGGAAAATAATTCCCCGGCCGTTTGGTATGGCTCATCGCCGCCGTTTTAATTTCGTCCTCTTGGGGAGATCGAGTGTCATCCAATCTATCTGACGACTCGGGGTAGAAAAAAGTGCCCCCTCACCCCCCACTTTAACTTAGAGCGGACGTCTCGAAGACGATAATGCTCGCCGCGGGACTCTTTAATGCGTCGCTTCGTGTGTTTTCTATCTGTGTCAATAATTTTTGATTTAATTATTTGCAGACTGAGTAGTGACGCTGAAATATATTCACTACCCCATATCATCCCGTGGCTATCGTAAGAGGCGACAGAGGGAAACAAATCAGGAGATGGGCAGCGGCGTCTTCCTGGTAACGACTAAAAACGAATAATAATAAATATGGCAAATATGCATTATATATGGCAATATGAGGCAATCTATGAAGGCGGCCTATGATTATAACCTCAAATCGCTTACCAAGATCCTCCGTTATGGCGAAAATATTCCAGCATTAATTTTGAAATAAATATATGGTAAAGTTGAGGATTAATGTTAAGTACTATTTTAAATGAAAACATGATTTCGTAAAATTTTCTCCATAGAAAAAAAATCCAAAGTTACCTCCAAATTGAACAATAAACCGCTGTCATTCATAAAATACTTTAAATAAGAATCATGAAACTTTGCATACTAACTGAACTAACTATAAAGCAGGGCCTATGTTTTTTATTTTTTTTAATTAACATTATTTTCACTGTAAAAAGAAATTACCTAAACTATCAGCGTCCTGAAGCTTGAGAAACAACGCGTGCCGTACGCCGTATGCTGCTGTATTATGCTTCACATGATGCACAAACCATGCTCAATTTCAATAGAAAAGATGGCTGAGTGCTACTATCTGGTTGGGATCCTATATTTAATAAAATTAAATCACAACCCAAGCATACAACTGTAAGACTTCAAGATACTATAAGTTCATATTCATACTGCGTAGATCGGAACAAAAATTAATAATTTTAATTTGGAGGTAGCCATGGTTAACTACGACATTGAGACGTCGAACAGCTCTATCCCCCCCGTGGCCATGGGTGCTGTAAGGTGTTCGAAACGTCTGGAATATAAAATAAGTTAAAACACGCGATAAAATCCGTAAAAACTCGTTTAATTTAAATAATAAATAGTTTCAGTTTTTAAATACGTTGCATGTACAAATGTTTAAAACTATTTGTAACAAAATGTAAAGTACATGTTAAATTTCCATAATTTACAGTGACTTAGATGTAAGAAAGTTCATTATACAGATGATATCATTTTCTTTGGCGTGAGTAAAAATGCCAATACACTAGCACAATTCTTACATTTCGTACCTAAATCGGTTTACAAATAAAATAATACATAAAATATATCCCGATTGAACCGCCACTACACGGCCGATATATATTGGCCGTGTAGTGGCGGTAAAGAATATCCACTACCCCATATCTTCCTGTGGGTGTCGTATAAGGCGACAGAGGGAGACAGGCAGGAGATGGGCAGCAGCATCTTCCTGATAACAACAACTGTACGACAAAAAAAAAACTGCGGTTGCCAACCCGCTCGCCAAGCGTGGAAACTATGGCAATATACCCCCCATGAACAATTACACAAATAGACGGCCCCCAGTCCTCGACGGCCCCGCTATTCCTGGCTATGGTGGCGACCATGGTAACGGCGGGGCAGGGTGTGCTAAGAATCTCCGGTGTAGGTTCGGTTGCCACCTACGACGACTCGACCTGGCAACATTTAACGCACGCACCCTGAGGACTGACGAGAAGATCTTAGAGCTGGAAGAAGAGATAGACAAGTTGCGCTGGAATATTATAGGATTATCCGAGGTCCGAAGAGAGGGGGAGGACACGGTGATTCTCAAATACGGCAACTTGTTCTATCACCGGGAGAGCGACCATCTGTCCCAAGGAGGTGTCGGATTTATCGCACACAAGTCTCTCGTCAACAACGTTGTAAAGATTGGCAGTGTGTCGACGAGGGTCGCGTACCTGATACTCAGAATCACCAAACGGTATTCGCTGAAGGTCATACAGGTTTACGCACCAACCTCGGCACATCCCGATGAGGAGGTGGAGGAAATGTATGAGGATATTTCCAAAGCCATGCATTCCTCTAAAACCCACTACACGGTGTTGATGGGAGACTTCAACGCAAAACTAGGCACAGGAGAAAACGGTGAGCTGAAGTTAGGGAAATTTGGAGTAGGGCAACGGAACCGAAGGGGCCAGCAGCTGGCCGACTTTATGAAGAAAGAGGGAGTTTTTATGATGAACTCTTTTTTCCAGAAGCGGCCCCACAGGAAGTGGACCTGGTCGAGCCCCGACGGTTCGACAAAAAATGAGATTGACTTCATTATGACGACCAGCGTTTGACGCTGTTTTCAACTTTAATACTGCTCGTATTAAAGAAGCGATCGAGCGGAACCAGGGCTCCAAAGTCTTTGCCAGAGATCTGTCTGCCAGTAAGAGCCAACTGTCAAAGCTGAAGACTGAGTGTGGCAACATCGTTTCCGGGACACCTGAGATTTTGAGTGAGATTGAAAGGTTCTATGGGCAGCTGTACACATCATCGTTGGAGCCACACGCAAGTGTGAGTAACGATCAAAGAGCAAGTCTTATCCGACACTATTCCGATGATATCCCGGACGTCAGTCTAAGCGAGATTAGAATGGCTCTTCAGCACTTTAAAAACGGCAGGGCCCCAGGCGAGGATGAAATTACAGCGGAGCTTCTGAAAGCGGGTGGAACACCGGTACTTGAAGTCCTTCAGAAGCTCTTCAATTCCGTCCTCCATGGTGGCACTATTCCAGAGGCGTGGAGCAGAAGTGCGGTGGTCTTGTTCTTTAAGAAAGGCGACAACGCTCTCTTGAAGAACTACGGACCGATTTCCCTTCTGAGCCGCGTTTACGTGCTGTTTTCGAGAGTCATTACGAATCGTCTCGCACGCAGACCCGACGACTTCCAGCCTCCCGAACAAGCCGGTTTCCGAAAAGGCTTCAGTACCATAGACCACATACATACCTTGCGGCAGATTGTACAGAAGACTGAAGAGTACAATCTGCCACTCTGCCTGGCGTATGTGGACTATGAGAAAGCCTTTGATTCCGTCGAAAGTTGGGCGGTGCTACACTCCCTTCAGCGGTGCCAAGTTGACTGTCGGTATATCGAAGTGCTTTAGTGTGTGTACAGTAGGGCTACGATGGCTATCCGAGTACAGAACCAGAGTACGAAACCTATCCAACTGTAGAGAGGTGTAAGACAGGGTGACGTCATATCCCCGAAACTCTTCACCGCTGCGTTGGAAGACGTTTTCAAGCTACTGGACTGGAAAGGATATGGTATTAACATCAATGACGAGTACATCACTCACCTTCGATTTGCCGACGATATATAAGGTTCCTTATGGCAGAATCGCTGGAGGACCTTAGCACTATGCTCAATGACCTCAATAGTGCCTCCCAACGGATAGGTCTTAAGATGAACATGGACAAAACAAAGATTATGTTTAATGTCCATGTCACACCTACGCCGGTAGTTGTTGGGAGCACTATGCTCGAAGTTGTTGACGAGTACGTTTACCTGGGACAAATAGTCCGACTAGCCAAGTCCAACTTCGACCGAGAGGTCAATCGACGGATTCAACTCGGCTGGGCAGCGTTCGGAAAATTACGACATATCTTCTCGTCAGGTATACCTCAATCTCAAAAAACTAGATTGTACAACCAGTGCGTGTTGCCAGTGATGACTTACGGATCTGAGACGTGGTCCTTCACTGCTGGCCGTATGAGGACGCTCTCGCTCAGCGATCTATGGAGAGGGCTATGCTCGGAGTTTCTCTGCGTGATAGACTCAGAAATGAGGATATCCGCAGTAAAACCAGAGTGACCGACATAGCCCAACGGATTAGTAAGCTGAAGTGGCAATGGGCCGGCCATATAGCTAGAACATAACCGGTGGGGAAGAAAGGTTCTCGAGTGGCAGCCTCGTACCGCTAGGCGTAGTATAGGGAGACCCCTCACTAGATGGAGTGACAATCTGGTAAGATATGCAGGAAGTCGATGGACGCAGGTGGCTCAGGACCGTGCTTTGCGGCATTACTTGGGGGAGGCCTATATTCAGCAGTGGACTTGTGAAGGACTGTAATGATGATGATGATGATAAAATATATCAAAGATTATATAAAATGTATATAAAAGGTATGTAAATAATGTAAGTACTAACAGAAATAAAACAACCCTTACAAAAGTAACCTGGGAGTTTAGTTAATAATCATATCTTAAAACTTTTTCTCGAGATACCATTCTTACCATCTGGATGATCGGCGGTCCACTACATCTGCATCTGTAATTTCCCTGGTGCTGCGGTTGTTTATGGGCGGCGGTAGTCACTAACCATCAAGTGAGCCGCATGCTCGTTTGCCCCCTCTCATATGAAAAAAAAACGTTTATGTTAAGTTACCCGCACGCATCACTAGGCGTTAATTAACTTTAGTAATAATTGTTATAAAGAGTATCCTATGCCATATTCCACGACCTAATACCATTCTATGCTTAATTTCACAAGTATCCGCCGAGCTGTTCAAGCGTTATTGAAGGCCAAATGAACACACTTTCATATTTAAAGAAGATTCTAAAACAAAATTGTGTTTCGAACCGGTCAAGAATATTATCCGGTTGAAAATATTTTATTCATTTCTTTACAAAATATTTTGCATAATCCCGAAGAGAAAACTCGAAGGAGGTGGCATTAAAAACGGCAATCAAACTGGCAATTTGAAAGGGAGTGCCGAATTTAAATCTGAAAGAAACGGCCTTCCGATTTGTAATTCAAACGTGCGAGAAAATGGCACGATATCCGATTTGAATAAAGAATCGGGTAATACTAGGGGGTGGATAGACGGACTTGCGGCAAGATGCTGGAATTAAAATGCTCAATTTTTTGAATTTACTAGATGGTAGGATTGGGTAGGAACCTTTTACCCATCGATCACTAATGTTTTTTATTAGTGATTGATGCTTTTACCTATTTGTGACGCCTAATAGTAATGCTGTCTTTCGCTAGAAGAGCCAGTATAACAAATACGCTGCGAGGAATTTCATATTAGTTCGTCGTTGATTTGTCTTGAAGGTGGCAACGCACCTAGCCTTTTAGTGGACTGCTAGTTTATTTGTCACTTTGGTTTTGTTAAAATATTAATAGTAGATCTAGCAATATTATTTAACATACCTCTCAAATTCATCATCCATAATCCAGTCCATTGCTTTGTAAGTGCAGCAAACGGTCCTGAGTAGCAAAGTTTTGCCGTAATCGAATTACTTGCAGGATCAGCTGGCAGCATCAACAAACATCGTAGAAATTTCGCGATGTTCCATGTCATCGGGTTGGAAATTTTAGAAACATGTTCAAAATGATGATGAGTTTGAACGTGACAATAGCCTAAAGATTAAGGTCATCACAAATACGGACTACAAAACGTTATGTAGTGGGTTTGAATTGAATCCGCCTATTATCATTAAATATTACAAGCAAAAGTATTGTAATGGTGTAGTAATTTAAGGTAGTAGGGTAAGGCTTAGTGCCAGTGATTAATACCGAAATTCAGCGACTAGAGAAGCAGAAGCTCTATCTAAACATATTGAACTCAAATCTATACAGAGTTGAGATACCATTGTCGCTTCCGCACTGATTGAGCTTATCGAAAAATATTCTGAAAATGCCTAGTTGACTTAATCTTAGAAAAATCATTGTGTATATTATTTATTTTTTAGTAGCACTAATGTATTCACTAAGTTTGCAATTTCAAGGTAGAAAATGCCATATGGCATTAAGTCCGCCGTTTGCCGTTTGTACCTTTAGTACAATAAAGTGTAAATAAATAAATAATTCCCTTTATGGGTCTACTGGAAGATATTTCAGCTAATTATGGAATAAGTAGAACCTTTGTACGAAATTACTATAAGACTGCTTCTGTATTTTGATGTATGTACATAAAATAAATTTAAAAAATCATCGTTTCAGCATTAGGCAAAGTAGAAAAAAGGTCGTAAACTAGAAGGTAAATGAGAAAGACCTATTCGCAGCATCCACTTTATTAGATAATGCAGCGTGATTTAAAGTATTCTAATATTTTTTAGAAGAAAGATAAATTTAAAACTTTTTTCATCATTTGTAATCAGCTCTAAAAGCTTCATACAGAAATCCAAGTACATCGCAGTTTAAAATTTCCTGCCAATAATAAGTATGCAATAATTTTTATAACGATTATTAAAAAATTCGCAGACGTATCAATCTGTAACTACCCCACTATAAAGGCTCGATACAGCGCCGAATAATCAGCCCTAAAGCCTTCATTAATGAAAACCATAAAGCCGGGGGCGCGTATCCGGCTCGAAGGACCAAGTTAAAAACGCGTCAAACGACCGACGCCTTGTTACGCCAACGGCAGGTGGGGCGTTGGAAAAATTGTAGTGCTAAAGGAATTATGATATCGGAGGCGGGGAGGTTAATTAGTTTAGCCATTGGCATATTGATGAAGTGGCGATACTTTGTTACGTTTTTAGATTGATTTCAAATTAAATTATATTCTAAGTTGCTCTATGTATATATTAATTGCGATGACATTTAAAGTATGATGTTTGACGACTATAATTGATGTTATTTGGACTGTAATATGAACGTTTTTACGTCATAAAGCCACACTGCAGCTATTTATAGTTTGAGCCGTATGGGTTGGCTTGGTCAGGATAGGACCACGCTCTCACAGAATACCAGTGTGAAATAACAGAATAATGCTGCTGCGTTTCGATGTGGATTGTAGAGGATCGCAAACCCGGTAACTAGGTATTCCATATTAGTCCTTAGAGGTGAGAATGCGTATTCTTTAGATAGGTGTAGGTATCTATTTGCCACAAAATCTACTTTGCATCTGGTGGACTGTATGCCCGTTTGTCACCCTTATTATATTTAAAAAAGTTTTTTATTTATATATATTTAGTTTATATTTATTTTTATTATTAAAATTCAGCACGTTTTGTTCGACTTTTGCTTACTACCGCTCTCACTGGATTAGAAGATTAGGTATAAAAGATCTGATCAATTATTAAAATATAATTTTTAATAAAATATTCACTGACATGTGTTTTACATATCATATATACACATAAATACAATTGAAGTGTCTGTCCGTAACATAGAAATAACAGGCTTCTATTAAGCTCAGGTGGTTATTTGTATGCTATTAAGGCATAAATAACCATTACCACTTTTTATACATACATACACATAACCATTTTTTAACGCGGTAGAGCCATGCTGCAGTTATATTAGTAGTATAGTTGTAGCACGAATGGGTCGGCTTAACCGGGGAAGGACCACGCTCTCACAGACTAACCGCGTCAAATAGTAGCTAAATGCTGCTGTATTTCGTGTGGTGAGTCTAGAGAACCAGAGACCCTTTTTAGTGGAAACGAGGCATTCCATCTTAGCCCTCACGGGTGACAACGTATTTGCATTTTGATTCGTAATCTAGGATAGATGTAGATGTTTATGGGCCACAGCATCCACTTACTGTGTGCTCGTTTGTCACCCTATCCTATAAAAAAAAACCTTTGTCTGTCTGTCTGTCCGTTCGGGCTAATCTTCAAAATGGCTGAACCAATTGTGATGAAACTTTATAAATAGATAGACCGCAATATCAGGAGCGACTTAGGGTATATTTTAACCGAAAAACTGATCCCATCTGGTCGAAGCCGAGGGGTGGGAGGGGGGTATCAATAGTTATATACTATATAACTTATTCTATTACTATGCTTGTGACGATTCCGACTTTATGGTTGTCTGAAAACCAGTTGTCAGTAAGTTCTTAAATGTAACCCTCACACTCGAGCAATTCGGAAAATAACACAATCGCAACCAGCGGAGCGGGACGGGGCAGTCAATTAAATCGCTTTGATGTTGATAGCAGCGGATGCTGTGACGTAGACGCCTCTGCTGGAGGCAGATTTGCTGATATTTGCTTGCATTAGAAGTAGGTCGTACTATGGTATAGTTTTACGTATGTTGCTTGTAAATGGCCTTAGATTTAGTTTATTTTCCTTCGGTTCTTTAGGATTTAATGCGTTCCTAAATATCTTTGCTATTACAGAAAATTAACAGCGTTCTTAGAATACATAATATTTTATAATTTAGATTTGTTTCAAGGTTTTGATTTAATTAAAATATACAATTAAATTTTAACAGACCAAAGACGGTTATTTTCTGACACAAATCAAAATGTGCATCTGTTAGGTTATTGTAGTTGAGTAGGAAGTAACATAATGCTACGAGTATATTACATTATATTTATATAAAAGCTTATGTAAAATGTAAACATTCCATCATCCATACTTTTCGCAATAACGGCGAACTAATCCGAGTTTATAACATCACTTATAAATATTTTTGATTTCTCAGAAATGCCAAGTATGCAGTAAATGAGCATTTGAAATTGCGATCTTTACGACAGGTACAAGCGAGGATCGAACTTTGGCCACTTGGCCAGTATTCAACTTCATGGCGGCAGTAAATAAAGAGTACGACTGCTTTATAAAATAAGTGTTTGCATGAATATGATATTTAAGTATTGTTTGTTTGTACGTTCAATGAAAAAGGCTATTTATTCTACTTGCATTTATTACAAATGTTCGATTTTAAATTTTATCCTGTAACAACGATGTGAAAAAAACATCCGGAAACGCATTTGAAAAATGTCGACCGTTGTCCCTAATGACTACATTAAAAACAAAATTCGGTAACTCAAGCGACTTTCGCTGGCGCGGTCTCTTGCCCTTCTTTTTCCCACTAACTACATCATCAACCTGCGGAGTCAACCTCCCACTCCCGTTGCACCTTAATGAGGGCTCCATGAGTCCCCTCCCCACTGTCTCCCGATTTTATAACTGCCGATAACACAGCAACATTGAATAATTGTCGTAATTTAGAATGCTTGTTACGCAAAAACACGACACTAAGGGTTTTATTACGTAAGGCAATGGGGAGCGACGTTGGACGACGTGCAATCATGAATATTGTAACGTGCTTAATGAGTCTCGCAACCGATGAGGAGGTCTGACGTGTGCGTATATTTAGGTTTTTCTTCTTCTTTTGAAATGATAGGTCGGACATGCTAGCAATTGTTGAACAATAGAGTTTTGTTGGAATAATAAGAACGATTGTTTGGGCCTCTTCCTCGTTTCAAGACTTGTCATTGTTCTTAAGGAAATGAACATTTGCTGCATTTCCATGCAATGAACCTATTATTTATTTTTGCTCCAAATTATTCCGACATTTTTTTCTATATGCAAAATACTATTTTATTTATTCAAAATGGAGGATCTCAACTCGCCTAAATATAATTTTTATCTTCGGGCATAACTTGTTTTTGAACAGATTTTAACGATTCTTCCTTTATTGAAAAGGTTATACTTCATAAAAGCAAAAAAATATCCCTTGGCATATATAGTTTTAAATTAACTTTAAACTTAGACGACATCTTAATTACTCGTACCTTGAACTTGTGAGTATTCTTAGTCCACTCACAAGGGTAAAAGAATAAACTTAAAAAAAGTAAAAACGGACTTAAAAATAAAAAGAATAAAATATTTTACACATTATGGCTTCTGAAGTCAGAGCTTTAATTGTTCGATATATTATGTACGATGTGTTAGTATTAGCACAGACTTCAGTAGTTATTGTGTGGAAACTATTTTAATATTTTTAACTATTTATCATACTAATGAGAATACGAGTATGTTTTATTTCATTAATTTCGTTTTTTTTTATAAAAGAGGGGGCAAACGAGCATGCGGCTCACCTGATGGTAAGTGACTACCGCCGCCCAACCGCCCATAAAGAACCGCAACACCTAGGGAATTGCAGTTCCGTTGCCGCCCTTTTAGAAAGGAGTAAGCTCTTTTCTTGAAGGCCCCTAAGTCATATCGGTCCGGAAAAATGGCCAGTGGTAAACATTTGAACAGAAAGTTGTACGAGGAAGATAACTCCTAATAAAATGCAAAATGGTGGACCGCCAAGCATCCGGATGGTGAGGATCCGGAGCGTTCGTCAAATTTGGCGGCTGGAACTAATCCGATCAATTCCTCAGAACACTTCATCGGGTTTAAGCACGTTATTAGAAATATTTGTTTAAATTGGGTTTTTCTATTGTCTTTGATCTTCACACTATTAAGTAGTTTCTTTTATGCAACACTCAGTACACAGTACACTAGTTGGTAGGAGGTTGCTGTGGCCCGTTAACATCTACATCTGTCCTTGATTAGAAATCAAAATTTAAATACGAAGAAGAAAAAGTCCATATCTAAATTTGACATAGGTACTTTCCTTAGGTTTTCAAACATCGATCAAACTACATAGTTCTAAGATTCATAAATTATTGGTGTTTAGCACATAAGATTGTCACATTTTTTCTTATAAGATTCTTTAGACAATTTGAAAATGTATTACTTTTATTTTAATGATTTCTTATTCTATAGAAAATACCTACGTGAATACTACACAATGAAAAATCTAATTATACGGATTTTATCGCGTTTAATTTTATCATTTTTAAATTTACGACTTTTCGGGAGCTTTCAAGAACTGTCTGGTCTATGCTTTAGCGGAAAAGGGTGATTTTTCGGGTAATTCGCTGTGGTGTTCAACCTATAACACTTTGTTTGATGGCAATAGACTTTGGGTACAGATCTTATAACATGTAATACCGACGCTCCTTCCTACACATCAAAATGAGACATATCTTGTTGCCTTCTAATGGGAGCGCGTCACGTCTCAAATGTAATCCGAATTTTAATATTCGCTATGATTTTTGTTGAGACCATCCACCGTTTATAGCTCTATGAGTGTACACGCATTTGTGTTCAGTATTGCCTTTTAATAGGGACTCTAATGGCGTGTACGATTCAGACATACAGGTACTTACCGGCTGGATTTTTGTACTTGTTCGAGACTAATAAGCCACTTGTTCGTTTTAATAATGTGAAATGTTCTCAGCGGTATCATTAAAATATTGGCAGTTGAAGTAACTTGTTTTTTTTTTGTTAGCTTTAAGTAAGGCAATTAGGACTGCGGTTTACTGTTTTACCTATTCTACATGCTCGTAAAGAGATTTTGTGACCTTGTATTTTACGCTTATTTTTTCAAATATGATGAACAGCGTTTCAGAATATTTTAACGAGGACTACTAATAATCTTCCGCTCAACAGATGTCACCAGTTGACACTGAAGTGAAGTTTTTTGTTACACAATGTCATTTAATTGAGAAGTTAGTTATAAACAGAAGTTTATCAGTTTCTAGAGTAATATAATAGTAATAATGTCCTCCAGACCGAATTTCGGCTACGGAGGCCTGCCTAAACGGAGGCTAGCCATCGGCGCAGGACAGGATTATAGTGCCCAAGTGTATACGCAAGCACAGGTGCACTCTCTATTCTCTCACTCTCATAATCCGATGGGACGGTAAACCGACACGACCGGAGAGAGATCAGGCGCAGGACCAACGGCTTTACGTGCTTTCCGAGGCACGGGGGTGAGACACCGCCAACTTCCTGACTACGGGCAATTACTGTGAATTTCGTGACGGAAAAACTGATTAATTAATTTTTTAGCCCAACTCGGGATTCGAACCCAGGACCTCATGATCAGCAGTCGTACTACTACAACCACTAGAACAACGAGGCAGTCAATAGGCAGTAATATATTAATACACAAAACATTGTCTCAGAGGTACCTATGTTTTTTAATTTTTTGCACATTTTTCACTCTTTTTTTTAATGTTTCTAGTTTTACGAATATATGTGGTTTAGTTTATTTGTTTTACTTTTATTAATATAAAATATAACTAATGGCACAGAAAGCAACATTAATCTTTAAATTTTTTCCAACAAATCAACTTCCCCTCTATGGAATCATACAAATATTTACACCTCATTATTATATGACGCCGCCGCACTGGTGGCAGAAAAAGTCGTGGATGCACTCTATAGCTCAGGATAAGGCATATACTTCATTGCCCATCTTGTTGTGTTTCTTATTTTGAATGTCGTAAATCTTATAGTAGCCAGAACAACGACGAATTACTTAGTGTAACCATGTTCTCGCCATATCTACCGGTTACATGGAACCTTAAATATTAAGACTGGAGACGTTAGCCTGAGAGGGAGTGAAGTTGACAAAGGTATAAAACATTTACGTACTGCGATCGGCATTTCGTCTAAAAGGTTATTTTGATAATTCTTATTAAAAGTTTAATTTAGTGTATAGAAATAGAAATATTTTATTACATCGTCAAGCTAGTAAGCCACAAACCTACAACTGTGTAATCATCATTAACAGCAGGCATCATTACAGCCTTTCACAAGTTCACAGCTGAACAGGCCTCCTCCAAGCACTGCTACAAAGCATGTTCCTGCATACATCGACTTCCTAGATATTTTACCAGATCGTCACTCTGGAGATCCTTTCTTCCCTATCGGTTCTACCGAGTTATATGACTAGCCCATCGCCACTTCAGCTTATTAATCCGTTGGGATTAGTCAGTTACGATCGTTATAATGTCCTCCAGACCAAATTTCGGTCACGGCGACCATCCTCAACGGAGACTAGCCATCAGTTCAGGATAGGATTGCCCGAGTATATGCACAGGTACACTCTCTATTCCCTCATTCTTATAATCCTATGGAACGGTAAGCCGAAACGACCGGCGAGAGATCAGGCGCAGGACCAACGGCTTTACGTGCTTTCCGAGGCACGGGGGGAGACACTGCCAACTTCCTGACTCCGGGTAACTACTGAGAATTTCTTGACAGGACTCCCGGGATTCGAACCCGGGCCCTCATGATCAGTCACACTACTACAACAACCAGACCACCGAGGCAGTCATCGATCATACGATATTTAACGATATAGGGAAACATTAATTAAACATTTCGATGATAAATCACGTGACTGTGACTAACGTTCAGATATTTAATCCCTATTCGTTTATACTTTTCTATAAAGTTAACGATTGTAGAAATTCATCTTGGTCAAGGGTAGGGCCTTTGGTAACGAAACTATCATCGCCATGTGGTGACGTTTTAAGAGAATGCCCCACCCCAATTCTTTCCATGGGTGAAGTAAGAGGCGCTGGTGCAAAATACCAGAAAATCTTGTGACGTCTGATAGATGGCGGTATATTCAAAGTTTCCATTTACAACAGGGGTATAATAAAATACCCAGAGCGGCGACTGGCTCACGACTGCTATTGTGATCGTAAGTTCGCCCGCTAAGCGTGACGGTTAAGGTGGTCTCAACAACAGCAGTAAACTTTAACGGGTTCATGAAGATGAAGTACAGCGGTGATTGGTGGTTGTGTGATCACTGGGTTCCGAGGCTTAAGGCGTGACTTCCGCTACTTGGTAGACGCGTGCTGCAG
This sequence comes from Parnassius apollo, assembly GCA_907164705.1. Classification (NCBI taxonomy): domain Eukaryota; kingdom Metazoa; phylum Arthropoda; class Insecta; order Lepidoptera; family Papilionidae; genus Parnassius; species Parnassius apollo. The sequence continues at coordinate 3,477,803 of CAJQZP010000547.1, read as the reverse complement.
TCATAATGGCTGCACCTGTAATGAGTCCGCTCTCACAGAATACCAGCGATGATGATGATGAGATGGCGCACTTAAAAGACAAAAGCCTAAAATAGCACCATAGTGACGCTGTTATGTGTGACATGTTATGTAGAACAACAAACGGATATCATTTTTAAGCGAAACGAGGCATTCCATGTTAGTCCTCAATGAGTGAGGAGTTACAAGGTATCTGTATTTTGATTTTTAATAGAGGATAGACTATGGGCTCATTTGTCGTTCTTGCTTTTATATAAAATAATTTAAGGCTAAAAATTTCTTTAAAGCGCTAAATTCTTAACTTTATATGGTTAAATTTTTCAGCATCAGTTTTCCAGCACTTACGTTAATGACACTGGAAAGATAATTCTCTTTTAAAAACATTTAATCATAAAACGGTTAAGGCGAGAGGGACACTTGAAGCTAAGATTTAATTTTTTCCTATGATACCGTGAAATGTCTTCCACAGTGCATGCCTGCGAAGTGACGAGAGGATTTACAACCGGCTTGCTCAGACGACATTTTGAAAAAAGTGGAAGGGTGCGCGACGCCTTAAGGGTTTTTCTATTTCACATTTCCATCTGCCCACTTCACGATTAGTGCTTGGAAGTTGTCTTTTTTTACGTGCGGGCGATTCATTTGCGTTTTAATGCTGCAAGTAAATGCGCCGAGTGTAATGAGAAAGGAACTCTAGGTGTCATAGGCACGTTAAAGGGCACCTAGTTCGAGCTTTTGACGTCATTATAACGAGAATCTGTAGATTGGTTCACGATGAGGTTATATTTATTTATTTTATTACGTGCCTATAAATATTTTTCATAGTAGAGCCACGTTGCAGCTATATTGTGGTGGTAGCACGAGTCGGCTCGGCGGTGAAAGACCATGCTTTCACAGAATACCAGCGTAAAATAGCAGCCTTATACTGTATACCATATCCTCTTGCCAGCAGGTGAACTGTGTGTTCGTATGTCACGCTTATTCTATAAAAAGTAATATTTTTAGTTTTTATCATAAAAGAAATGAAATACTTATATCATTCGAAGTGTAATGTGCCGTGGATGTCCATAAAAGAGAAATGTGTGTGTTTCCGTTATAGCAGGTAAAATAAAATTAATACAGCTTTAAAGAATTAAATTTAAAAAAAAATGATGGCTTTATGAGCTAAAGATCCCTTTGCCTTTCCATCACGGGAAAATATTAGAAAAAAATATTTCCACACAATTTGTCAAACTTTGACCAAAGGCAGTATTTAATAGAAACTTCTCTTCTATTCATACTTTTAATATTATTATTACTAATAGACTAATAATATTCCTTTAAAATTTTGTTCGATAACATTATTTTTAAGGTAAGCAAATGAATAATTTCTCTTTGGTTAATATATAACTAAACCTCTACGCAATAGAGGCTACAATTGTGTAAACATATTTTTAAATAGAGCGTATTTTTGTTACGCAAAGTATCGTCTCGGTCTTTATACACTTGATCTGGCGCTGGCTCACCGGCGCCCGCAATTGAAATGTTTATAGATAAAATAATGCCCCGGGATCAAACTCCGTGCACGCGGAGGCGTTGTTTAATTTATTTTTCCGGTATACCCTCACGAGCCGTTATGGCCTCCCTCTTATTTGCAAATGTAAGACTTCATTTGGTGAACCTGTGGCCACCGTATTTTAGTTCTTGTAAATTTGAGGAAGCAATGTTGACTTTTTTCTTTCTTTCATATTCTATTCGATATTAAGATGTAAGAATTAAAACTGGGACGCGAAAAAATTCCTTAACTGTATTAACTTTGATGCTGCGGAATACTAGGTCATTACAAAATTATTGTATAGTCATCGATTTTTAATAATAGATATTTATTTTATAGAATAAGATTGATAAACGAACACACCGTCCACCCAGATGGCAATTGGATGCTGTGGAACGTAGCATTTACATTTAACCTTGATTAAAAATCAAAATGCAGACGCAGTTTCACCCCTGAGGATTACGATGGCTGGTTCCCAGTAAAATAGGTCTCCGGTTCTCTACACTCACAAAACACAGCAGCGTTATGCTGCTATTTTACGCTGGTATAAGGTACAGTACGCGCGTTGTTCTTCCATGATCAAGTCGACCCATTCGTGCTAAAGACAAAGGCTCTATTATCATCAAACTGCAGAATGAATTGTAATTGTGTATGTCAGGATGATATATTTATGCTAGTTTTTACTCGCGACTTCATCCATCTTATAAAGACCTGCCTATATAAAAGTGTTCATTGGGCAATTCAATTATAGAACCCAATTTAAATTCAGTTTTTGCTTGCGAAAACTATGTGCGATATGGAAAAAAGATTGAAATAAAAATTGAAGATCTATTAATTTTACGTAACAAAATGTCGGATCACCTTATCTTTTTACCGAACTTTATTTTTATAGAATAAAGGTGAAAAACGAGCACACAGTCCACTTGATGGTAAGTGGATGCTGTGGCCCATAGATATCTACATTTATTTTCGATTAAGAATTAAAATTCAGGTGCGTTGTCACCCTTAAGAACTAAGATTGAATGTCTTGTTTCCAGTAAAAAGGGTCTCCGGTTCACTATACCCACAATACGAAACACAGCAGCATTACGCTGCTGTTTTACGCTGGTATTCTGTGAGAGCGTGGTCCTCCCCTAGTGGAGCTGACCCATTCGTAATATAACTATAATATAGCTGCAGTGTGGCTTTATCACGTAAAAAACGTAATATATTACAATTTACACATATTATTCAATCGATATATTGTAAATATGTAATTATATAATATAAATATGTTAGTTAGTACATATATACACTTATACACACATATATACATATATATATACATACACACACATACATATATATAAATAAATAAAAAATACGTTTTAATACAAATAAAGTAAATATAATCTAGTTTAGAAAATTATAATATGTAAACTAATAGCATTAATGATTTCTTAAATTTACGCGAACAAGTCAAGCAAGTATTGCAAGACAACAAGCTTCGGGTCCCGCGCCTACGTCACAGTGAACGAGTGAAGCCGGCCACAGTCGAGCGTGTACCTGCTGTACTACCATATGTCAGAGGAATCACAGACAAGGTTGGCTACATCTTGAAGCCAGCTTCCATTAAAACATACTACAAGCCGCCGAAGAAGATTAGTCAATTTTTACCATCCATCAAATGTAATATTCCTCTACAGGATGCAGGTATGTACAAGCTAGATTGTGAATGTGGTCTCTCTTACATAGGTCAAAAATAGATCTATAAAAACCCGCGTGAAGGAACATATAGCTGGCGTGAAGCACCGACGCTCCGTGAAGTCTTCAGTCTGTGAACATGTTCAAGATCGTCCCCACCATTACATTCGTTTTGATAAACCACAAATTCTCGCAAAAGAACAACGATTCCTACCAAGGATGATACGCGAGGCTATTGAAATTAAAAAAACATCAAAATTTCAATAGAGAAGAAGAATGGTTGCTGCCAGCAGCTTGGGATCCTATAATTAACAAAATTAAACCCAAACCCAAGCATACCACTGCAAGACTTCATGATACTATAAGCTCGTTTTGCGTAAATCGGACCAAAAATTAATATTCAAAAACTGAAGGTAGCCGGGCTAACTATGACATTGGGACGTTAAACATCTCAGTCCCCCCCCGTGACCATGGGTGCTGTAAAGCACCCGAAACGTCGGGATAGTAAAAACAAATTAAAGTAATTAAACGCGATGAAATCCGTATATAATAGTTTTATCCAATAACATTAATCAAGTAATATTAAACAATGTGCCTCAACCTTACCTACGATTAAATGTATTTATAGAGGGAGCATCTTTTAAATCTCGTGGAAGGTTATTTCAAAGTGTAATTGGTGATCCATCGACTATATTTGTGTTTAATGTTTATATCATATGCAACAAAAACCAATTTCAAGTAATAACAATCAAAGATAAACAAATGCAACCGAAATGCAAACAAATTACTTCAAATAATAACAGTGCCCGCGCTAGGTGTTGTTTTACGTACGCGCCCCTTTACTTCCCTCACTTTTGTTTATGCCAAGATGATTATCGATTGAGTTGCTCAGTTTACAAGTCGAGGTGCCTGATAATGCGGTGTGGAACACAGGTACATGGGCGCACGTATAGAGTTGTTCCGAGTGTGACTGTGATCACTTTTATGTGACTGCTTTCCTAGTCACATGAAGACAGAATTCAACTTTTATAGTATTTTTTTTACTTTTCCATTATTGACATCCTATGCCCTCTTATTTACTTACCTACGTTTTAGTTTTTTGTGTCGTATAAGTCGATAAATAACAGACATTGGTAAATAAATCTTTGTTGCTAACATGTTGCTGACAACGCAAATAAGGACAAATGGTAGATTACTAATCTACCTATTGCCTGGCATGCGGCTCACTTGATGATAAGTGACTACTAATAACACTACTTGTATTGCAAACAAATCATTCGTCGTATTTGAAATTTTTGGCATATTATGATTTTTTTTTAATTTCATTAAGGTTTTAAATAACTAATAGGAAACTTAAGGATTCCTCTTTAATACTTTACTTCTAATACATGATAAAATAAGCATTTAGAATAAATGTCTTTAAAATATTGTATTTTTAAAGATAATATATATTATAGATACATTTATAAATATAATAGATAAATTTTTATATGTAAAAATATTTCATGGTTTAAATAAATTAGCATTTATATTTAAATTTTACACATTATTACATAAAAAATAAGATATTTGTAGATATCGACATTAATGACTTAACACTATCATCATTATTTGTATTGTTACCAAGTACCAAAAAACCATGTGAATTTAATAATTTATGACGTTAAAATAATCTATTAAAAAAGTATTGATCGTCATTTTCCACACATACAACCTTCAAATAAAGCGGTCTAAAATATACCAGCAAAAGTCACATCGAATCGACGGTTTAAACCTCCGGACGTAAATAAATGATTTCAGAGTTTGCGTTTTGTAGCACTGATCGTAAAACCAACGGTGGTAATAATACCTCGATGTAGATACACGGCCCCCGCCGCGTTTTTCGCGGGGTATTATCAATTATTAAACATCAGCACGAAGATAGCACCCCGGAGTCCGCGCGCATCCACCACCCCGGTATATATTGCGTACTTGTATTAAATATTCGTAGATCAAGGTGTCTTTATAACTTCACGATACTTACACAATTTTTATATTGATTACAGAACCAACAGAATACGAAAATAACAGGTTTTGACTTTATATACGTATACATACCTACTATCGCTTGTTATACTTGGAATTAATTATATTGCGCTTAGGTAAAGCTTACTCAAAAATAAGCTTTTAACAAAAGACAGGCAATAAATGTTGATTTTTTTCATAGAGTAAGCATACGTAGTACTATTATGTATTCTGTGGTAAGGGTTAAAAACGAACACACAGCCTACGGTGATGGTAAGTAGCTACTGTGGTCCATAGACATCTATACCCATCCTCGGTTAAGAATTATGTAGAAGTGTTGCACCCTTGAGGACTAAGAAGTAATATCTCATTTGAAATAAAAAGGGTTTGTGGCTACAACCATAATATAGCTGCAGCGTGGCTCTACAATGTACAGATAAATAAATTAATTTACTTTTTTTAATTTTTTAATAATGATCAGATTTCATTTTTATAAATTTTACTATATTGTTTATTTATTTATTTTTTTATTCCTTTTAGGAGGAAGGCTTACAGACTAATATCTTCGTAAAGTTACAAAATGGTGATAAAAATTGCTAATTACAAGCCTCCACATATTACTTTCATCCAACTTTATACAAATTTAAAATACTCCAGGGAATACTTAAACTATTACAAAAACAATTACAAAAAATGCAGAAACATTAACCAAAAAAAATGAGTCAATGAGCAACTTGAGTCATGCCAGTCGCGGCTGTGAATGAAAAATTCTCTGTTCATCACTTTTTTTACAGATTTCGAACTAGTGGAAAATAGGTCAATATCTTTATTGACCTATTTTCCACTAGCTATATAGATATATTGATATATTGACCTATTTTCCATTTATTCTATTTTATAGATCTACTACAGATGAAAGCTTATTAAATTCCATTGCGCTACGCAGAAAGAAGGAATTTATTCTATAATTCGTTGAAGCAAGAGGTAAAATTTTGGTGTTTTTTTTTTTTTTTTTTTTAATTTGAGATGGGTTTTTTTTTTTAATTTTTTTTTTTTTTTTATTTTATTTTTTTATAAAGAGGAAAGTATATTTAATTACATTTTTTTTTATATGTAGCAACGGTCGCTGTCTAAATCTCATTCAATCGGTCCGAATCATTACGTGAGTAAGTAGCTCAGAATAATCAATAGATCTATTTACTATATTAACTAAGAAACAAATATCGTTGACTTTACGTCTGTATTCCAACGGCAAAAAATGATATCTCCTACATCTTTCAAGATAATTGGCTGAGTTTTTTTGTGCCTTGAAGTCGAGGTGTCTCAGAAGTTTTTTCTGTATACTTTCAATACGAGCTATGTAAACTTTATATTGTGGGTTCCATACTTGGGACGTATATTCTAAATGGAAAATAAAAATTCTAAATCTAAATAATTATAACCACCTAAGTTAATCCTACCGTCAAAAGCTGTCAGTGTTTGCACTGCTGTGTTGTGAAGTTGTGAGACATGGTATTTTGGTCTTCACTGTAAGAACGCATCATCCCTTAAATTTTTTAAGTTGATTAAAAATGTCCATAGGTAGATGGACTGTTAGTAAGACGTTGGTTACTTGACTTAAAAAAAATCGTGTCGTATCCGTATCGTGTAATAAAAAAAGGCATTACGCGTCGTAGGCGGCTTCGGCAGCCGTGAAATGGTTTTCGGTTTTGTGCAAGTTATTAGCGGGATTTGCATGTTTGTGATTTATTGTTTTTTTTTCGCTACAGGAGGGTTGCGATTCAGCGATGGCATCTTTAAGCATAAGCCATATTTTCAATCGGGATGAAAACTTTATTACAAAGAGGCTTTGAGGAATACCTTTAATATGCACCCGAGAATATCTCTTTTATTATTAGCCAAAATATATCTTCATTCGAATTTTCTTACTCCAATTATGTTTGAACAAGGCAAAAATTTTTATTAACCATTTTCAGTCAGTGTTTGATTACTTTTCCATATGATGGCGGGTGGTGATGTAGTCGTAGAGAGTAAAGCGCACAGACTTAGTTTAACAATATCCTATTCACTCGAGCCTTGAAACACCCACATTGATCAGTTTAGTCCACAATAATTTCCCAGCTATCGGTTCATGGATTGGTACCCAGGCTTATAAGCCTATATGACAAGGTCGTCAGTGATGTATAGGTGTATTATATTGACTATCCCGCTCATATTCCTATTTATAGTCTTTCGTGACTTCTGTTGATTTTGTAGTTTTAGAGGAGTGTTAATATAGTCCATATTTTATATCCATCATAATCATCATTTAAAAGTCCACTGTTGAACATAGGGACACCCCCAAGGAATGCCACAAAACGCAGCTCCGACCGCCTCCTCCACCGCCTGCATCTACAGTAAACCCTCGTTAACACGAACACGGAAAAAACAGACAAATAGTTCGTGTTACAGGGGAGTTCGTGTAATCCGAACAATGCAAAAAATGAATTCGTGTTTCTAAACTCAATATTATGATTCATCATAGAAACATTTTTATTAATAACTTTGATTTTATTATTTTATATTTACAATAATTTTTAAAAGCCAAATTGTTAAGAAGCCTTTGCTTTTGTTAATTAGTTTTCAAAAGTTTACAACCTTTTCAATAGCTTTTGTAAGACGGAAAGAAAATTTGAGGTATTGTTTCTATTTTTACGTACTCGAGTGAATATTTGACTAATCATTTGTCTATTTTTAGAAACTCGAGTTAGACTTTTTTAATCTCTTCAGCATTTGTTTACCGATATTTGTATTGACCGAAAAAGGACAAAAATATACAAAATACATGATTTCGTATTACCCGATAATTAACCGTGAAGGGACGAAAAAGTTGTTCGAAGTTCGGATTAACGAGGATTGGTCTTAACCGAACATAATTACATTGAAGCTTATGGAACTATTGTCTAGAGCAAATTTTTGTTCGTCTTAAACCAAAATTCTGTATTATTTTATATTATTTATCATTAATGCAACAAGTGTAGATTTTTAAGATACCTGAAAAGAAAAATTATTTGCGACCTCATTTCAAAGCATGACGAATTATGACCAAAATAATGATATCTATAAAAACGCCTAGGAATGCAGTAATTAAGATGGACGAAGCTAAGGCGGGCGGTATTCGAAGCAATCGGGCATCGGCTAGTCTCGGCGCTCGCATTCAAACGCATCCCGCAGCTGCCGGACGCTCTTCCGACCTACTAAATCTTAACCCTGAACTGAAATTTGAGATGAGACGGACTGTTAGTAACTGATTGTAGTGTTTCTAGGTAATTGTTGTAGAGTTATTTTATTTTGGTAGTGGGCTACTTGTTACAAAGGTAATTTCTTATATTATATATACAAGAAAGGGTAACGAAGGAATGCTCCTTACGCAGTCAATTTAATGGTAAGTGGATGATGTTGCTCAAAAACTAATTTATTTATTGTAACCTTTTTTTTTAATAGGATAGGGTGACAAACGAGCACACAGTCCACCTGATGGTAAGTGGTTGCTGCGGCCCATAGACATCTACACCTACATCTATCCTCGATTACGAATCAAAATGCAGATGCGTTGTCACGCGTAAGGACTAAGATAGAATGCCTCGTTTCCAGTAAAAAGGGTCTCCGGTTCTCTACACTCACCATATGAATCACGGCAGCATTGAGCTACCATTTTACGCTGGTATTCTCTGACATCGTGGTCCTTCCCCGGACGAGCCGACTCATTCGTGCTACAACTATATTACTATATAACTACAGCATGGCTCTACCACGTATAATACGTTAAATTATTTTTACATTATATGGTTACATTATTGCACGAATGGTTCGGCTCGACCGAGAAAACACTGCGCTCATACAGTATATTAGTTGCTCATTAGCAGCAGATTACCATATAAAATAGCAGCTTAGTGCTGCTGTGTTTCGTATGGTGAGTGTAGAAAACGGGATACCCATTTTATACAAAACGAGGCATTACTTCTTAGTCCTACATAGCATTCTGCATTTAGATTCTTAACCGTCTATAGATGTATATGTCTATGAACTGCAACATCCATTTTACACCAGGTGCACTGGGTGTGCTCGTTTGTCAACCTTAAACTATAAAAAACACCTAAATCTGTCCTCAATTAATCAAAATACATACGCGGTGTCACACTTGATAACCAGATATAATGTGTCGTTGGTACCTTTGTGATGCGATTGCGATGCGAACGAGCAGGGAGGTGATGTAGCGGCGCTGTCGTCGCGCCACAATCGAAATACAGCGAAGTCTAAATCACGCTATCAACATTCCGAATCAGAAACAGTATATATATGAATATCTCCGAAGTATCACACGGAGAGCGTTGGCCGCTCCCCGGGCAGAACACCTTGCCCGGCGGGAGATCTCCCCTTTTCCTTCCACGGCCACACCTTTAAAAAAAGATGTCCGGTTCTCTTCACCAACTATACGAAACAAAATAGCATTATGCTGCTATTTTAAGTTGTTATTTTGTAGGATTTGTAGCATGGCTTTCCCGTGTAAAAATAATGATTTGATATCAGTGCCTTTCAACTTTTAATCGATCTTGTCTCAAGGAAAAAGAACGAGTGAGATGATCTGTTTTTGGGTATATAATATGCCCGAAAACAGGTCATCTCATGAAATATTCATCATCGTTATCATTACAGTCCTCCCTGAGTAATGCCACAAAGCACGGTCATAAGCCACCTGTATCCATCGACTTCCTGCATCTCTCACCACGTCGTTACTCCATCAAATGGGGGCCGACCTACACTTCGCTTACCGGTATAAGGCCTCACACTCGAAAATATTTCTTCCACAGCAGTTGTCAGTTCTTCGAGCTATATGGCCGTTACCACTTCAGCTTACTCATCTGTTTTTGAACTCGACAACATGATTTTGTTTGTCATAGTAAAAAAAAGGGAATTAACAACTTCACTGTCCGCGAAAAAGACACAATAATTAAACGAACGAAAAGTTCACATCTTGACTCACGGGACAGTGAAATAGTTAAAGTGATATTTTTCATGTATTTAACTGACAATTAATAAGTAATAATGCTGCAATTATAACAGTTGCAGATATAACAAAGGTAGTTACCGATCCGTCTGGTACTGGGAGCGGTCAAAGGCAGTTGCAAAATTTAACGGGCGCCTGGCGGAGCGCGGAACGGACAAATTTAATTATACTATTCGGAAATGGGCTAGAAAATTGAATGTACGACGGAGATGTTCGCCACGGAGGATCGCGTAAAACCTAATTGATTTACCGAGGAATGCGGCAATATTTCTTCATGGAAGCCATGAATAAATTATCGTTTCAATTTTATCGAAATAAACTAGGGAGCGACTGATTTGAAAGAAACGTGATAACAAACATATACATACATATTAGATATAGTGAGACCTTGTAATAATCATTATTAACTATTGTTATCTTTTGAGGAAGGTACTGGTTTAAAAATATTATTCCTATAATGATTTCTTATATTTACACGATTCATTCAATTTATAATAAATTGAATAAGACTCATTTGAACTGGACGTTCCCCCGTGACTTGATGGGTGCTGCAGAGTCGATAATTAAAAATACTTAAAATTAAATGCGTAAAAATTCGTAAAACTATTAATGTTTTCTTTAAAACTCATTTTACAAATCTGATGCAGTGTTGGCGACGGTCCTAAACATTTTCAAACATTGTAGACTTTCTTCTTGCTTCAACTCAGCTATAGGTTTTAGTTAAGCTGACGTTAAACTTCATGTTCTTTTACGCGGGTTTTTATTGATCTTTACGTCCTGATATTGCAATCGGACGTTAAATATGTTTGTCCCCCTGTGAGACGTAACGTCGGGAATCAAAAAGAAGTTAAAAAGTAAATGATATAAAATCCGTAAAATAAGTCCGTTCGACGGATACTCTAAATTAGCATTTTACCAAAATTTTTGAATAATGTCAAGTAAACATCGTAGACGTAGACATGCTTCTTTTTCCAGTCTTTAAAAGTTCACTTTTGGTTAAATGCGCATGCCTAGAGGCGTATGCCTTAACTAAAGCTTAAATAGATTTTTTAAACTCATTGTCCTTAGTGGTCAGGTAGGCGGTAGGTGTTTTAATTTTAAACATAGTGAAGTATCTTATAGAAATATAGAAACTCCTCTTACCAATCCTTAAGAACACTGAGAAAATTTTGCGCGCCTCGAACACGAAGCGCAAGGTGTCACACTGACACTGACACGTTTTGTCGACTACAAGGTCAACCGCTCTCCCTTATCTCTTTCTCTCTCTCTCTACCAGCTTTCATTAAATCTGGTTAGTTATATTATTACAAAAAAATCAATATTTTTAAATCATTTTTAACAAGAATTGTTACGCTCACCAATAAGTAGTAAGTTTTATTACCTGCAAAGAAAGTAAAGTGAAATTAGTAAATTCGAAGTAAGAAAATATTGTATGCTTTTACAGTAAGTTATAAATTATACTTAGTGGAATAGGACTATCTTTTAGCCTAGGAGTCCGCCTAGGTAGATAGGAAGAGGAAAGAGGACAGAGGTAGAGGTACCATCCTCTATCTCTTTCCCCATTTCTCCCGCCGAATAATCCCTGAGCTTAATAGAAGCCAAATATTTTAATTTTACAGACAGACTATTCGATTTAATTTTAAATGTATAGATGTGCTTGAACAATCCGAATTAGTCACCACAAGTGGTCTAGTGAACGTGAGGCCTTAGATAGTAAATCGAACTGTATTAGCGTAAAATGTTTTTTCTGCTTTGTCTGCCCTGCTGTGATTTAGTCTGAAAGGCCAGTAAAATCACAGGCTGCAAGACATTTCATCTTAGTCCTCAGAGGTGACAACATATCTGTCGCTTTCTTTGTTTGAAATTGGCTACAGGTGATTGCATTAGGTCCCTTACGATCAGGTGGAATGTACCTAGATTAGTCTAGTTAAGGTATATACATATACTTTCAATACGGGTTCATTCTCAATGTAGTTTATAACAGCCTCATGTCCAATAAGCAAAGCTAAGAAACATCTGTTGTACCGTAATCAAATTAATCCATCTGGAAACAGATCGAAACGTCAGGTTGGACGTCAGTACTGAAAATAATTTCCATCGAGACACGTTCAGTGATACTTGATCCTAAAGGATAGTTACGACTACCTCCCTCTTTATCTGTTTTCAAGTGTTCGCCGGAGGGGACGGAGGTCACAGTAAAATGGTAACCGGCTGTACGAAATAGCTTGTATGATGGATCGGACGTCGACCCGATGGGCTTTTGGCACCACCATCGCTCAATGGTCGATCGCCCTTTGACGGAACGGGAGTGCTTTGGTAGTATTTTAGGTCCATTATTCTTCACTTGTCATAAGACTTATCGAGCGACAATTGGTGTGTTGGAGGAAACGGAAAAACTGTCACATTCCATTGTAAATGGCCACTTGTTATTCATTGAAAATGCCATTTATTCTTTTCGAACAATAGTAAATATGGTATATTAAATAATATTAATATTATAAGAAAGTTATGTCAATATGTCGTATTGGTACGTTTTTACTGCAGAATAATACAATAGAATAAATAATCTTTATTCAATAAAAATAATACTTATTTAAAGTCGTTTATGTTTTTATCACGAGTTTAAAAAACCTACATCCTGCGAAGAACCAGCAAGAAGCCCAGCGGGACGTTTTTAAATTATTTATTTAAAATATATTTTATGCAACTGCATTACGATATATACATAGCACGGAAAATGATTTAATACTGTGATCCATAGACACTTACATCGATTAATAATCGAGAAAAATCTAGATGCGTTGTCACCCCTGAAGATGGACTATCTCGTTACCACTAAAAGTGTCCTATGGTACTATGATAGTATTCAATGTAAGTATGGTCTTACACCAATTACAATATAGCTGCAGCGGGACTCTACCACCTAATACTACAATATACCCACATTTTTCCACTACGGTGACATGGATATGCCTCATTATTTTGCGACAATTTTTCGGTAATAATTCAAATAACTAATAATTTATGCTACTAATACACAAGTCCAATAACCCCTCAAGTGTCATGGTACCCGGACGGTGTTGACAGCTTATGCATGCACGTGTGTCAGTCGACTCAATGTGCCCATTTGACAAGTAGTCGCGACTCGCTATTAAATTAAAAAGTAAACGCTATTTGGTTTTTATTTTTATCTTTGAACAATATAGATTGAATACAAGACCGTAATGTAGCATCTTAAGCGATTTTCACTGCATAAAAATTTCGATTGTTTTAACCTGTTTTTGTTTTGCCGCGTAATTAGTATTAAACAGTTGGTTCTGTGAAAAAATGCATTGAGGGGTAAATGTATAAGCTTTTTAATATTTTTGATGTAATGTTGTTATATAATATAATAAATATAAACACTCACACCTGTCACCCAAAGGGGTAGGCAGAGACTACAGACTTCCATTTGGTAAGATCCTGACACACCTCTCATGCATCCTTTACATCCATATATCTACGCATAGAAGTTTGTGTATTGTTATGCAAATAAAACAAATACCTTTTTATATAATAGTTTAATTTCATAATCCTTACCCTTTATGTACAAGAAGCCGGCAAAATTCCGTCTCACAATTTTGCCTTTTGCCGATGCTGCTGCAAAAGTTGGAGAACTTGAAATGGTAAAGCTAAAAAAGTAGCAGCTATTTCTCGTATTATATTATCATCGTTGGTACAAGACTGTTAATGATCGTATAACTTTTAAATGATTTGAGCGATTAAAGTCATATTCACAAAGTTTTTTTTATGTTAAGTTTATGTCCATAGGTATGCTAGGATTTGATAGATGGCGATGTAGTCAATTTATTAACAAATTCTATATTTATGGACCAAAACGACTCTACACAATATTATGTTGTTTTGTTGTCAAAAAAGATGTTAGAACTTCTTTTACGCGTAGGAGTCGTCCGTCTGTGGAGGTGCCATTCTCTTACCTGCTTCTGCCGCCATATAGCAGCGCTTGCACTGCTGTGTTCTGCTCTAGGGTATAAGAGAGCCAGTATAATTACAGGCTGTGAGGCATTCCATCTTAATCCAGGTCTTTTTATAAGCGGTAGAGCCACGATGTAGCTATATTATGATTGTAGCATGAATAGGTCGTCACGTCCCTCATAAAAAATAAATAATAACATAAAACACTCACGCCTGTCACCCAGAGGGGTAGGCAGAGACTACAGACTTCCATTTGGCACGATCCTGACACACCTCTCTCGCCCTCGCCTCCCTCACGTTACACTAATGTGTAATCACGACGGGGACATATTACGGCATGGTCTAACTATACTTTCTCTATTCTGAATGTATGGTGCAGTACGCTATTTTATTAGTGATAATGATTAATTGCGTAAGTAGGAGAGTGAGTTAAATTGACCGGGAAGGACCACGCTCTCACAGATTACCGTAAAATATCACCTTAATACTGCTGTGTTTCGTATGATGAGTGTAGAGATCTGGTGACCCTTTTTTACTGGAAACGAGGCATTCCATCTTAGTTCTCAGGGGTGACAACGCATCTGAGTTTTGATTCTTAATTGAGGATAGATGTAGATGTCTATGGGCTGCAGCATCCGATTACCATAGACTGTGTGCTCCTTTATTACCCTTATTGTATAAAAAAACTCTTTACAGCCTCTCTGTAGCCTTTGTTTGGAGTTGGCTGCAAGCGTCTACTGCAGTAGCCACTTACGTTAGTGGACTATAAGTTAGTAAAAAAGTTAAAAACCTGGATCCGATAAGTGGCGCTGTGGTCGAGGCACACCAGTGAGAGTGAATTCTAAGGGAAGTTCATTGCGCTACCTATCTGAAAGTACAGAATATTATAATCGCATGAAATTTGTTCCTCGAACAAAGGAAATGGTTGTCATTAGTGCAAAACCTTTAATCTTCTAAAACGATCAACTAAACAACATGTCTATACTAATGCTGTGTACACTTAATTACCCGGTCAAACCCACACACTCGGACCGCAAAACATCAAAGGACGTCTTAATACGCTCAGAGCGATTTTTGATCTGCACAACGGTATTGCCAACCCTAGCAAATTGCGTCGTCTTCCCAAGGTGAAATTTTCGCCAACAGTCCTCTATAGTCTATTAAAACGGCGGTACCAATAAGACTACCTTTGTTTATAATAAACACTTTCCATTCCCCCCATCCCTTTTACGCCTTCGTCCTTAATTGTATCGTCGTCCCTATCGCACGTTTGTTTTGTAGGAGCATCCTAGTGCATATCTAGGGTACAGCAATAGCGAGAACCCTCAGGAACGTTAACGACATACCCCGAGTTCGCCCGAGGCCGATTCAATTACTACTGTCGTATTATTTCGTCGAAAATATGCATGTATTTGTGTACGTACGCTGCGGTGTGAATTAAATTGTGTTTCAAGTTTATTGGTCATGGATGGCGATAAGTTTGGATAAGGGTATAGGGGGTCGGCTCGCGTGCTTCAACTATGCTCCATATTGAATGTGTTGGATCGTTTATTTGTATTTTATTTGTTCTGTTTGGTCTGGAACAACACTAATAGTTACCCGTTTATTGACAAAAATATGTTTTAGTAATATGCTGTATTAATTATGGTTGTAGCATGAATGGGTCTGCTCAACCGGGGAAGGACCACGTTCTTACAGAATATCAGCGTAAAATAGCAACTCAATGATGTTGTCTCGATAGAGAACCAGAGACCCTTTTTACTGGAAACCAGGCTTTCCATCTAAGTCCTTAGGTCTGACAACGCTTGTGCATTTTGATTTGTAATCGAGGATAGATGTCTTTAGGCCACAGCATCCACTTACCATCAGGTGGACCGTGTGCTCGCTTGTCATATCTATTCTATAAACCTATGTCCAGCAGTGTGCTTGTGAAGGGCGGCAATGATGATGATGATATTAATATGAAATACATAAAAATGAAAATGACAGATATAGAATGTTTGAATGAAGAACGTCTTATTAACTTTTGTTATATACTTTTGTTATCTATCACTAAAATGTGTTGCGCTCAGTACATATAAAGAAAAAAATAACTGTACTGATTCAGTTCATAATATTTTCTTGATAAATAAGTGGAAAATGTACTTATAAGAACTATAGTTTCAGCACGAATTGATCGGCACCACCGGGAAAAGACTGGAAAAGGGGCATTTTATCTGTGACAAAGATAAAGATATCTATGGGGTAGAGTATCCACATACCATCACGGCTGTGGTCTGTGCGTTCGTTTGTCACCCTAACTCTATTAAAACGGTACGGGATGCAAAAATCAATTTCTAGGTTCGATGAAGTGACTTCGAAAGTGGATATTTTGTTATCGTGTTGTAAGATAGGTGGTCCGCAAGAGGTAGCAAATGACCATGTGACTCACCTGATGGTAAGTATAGATCGCCGGCCATAACTATTGTTTGATACCAAAACATAATAGAGATTTACTACGACGTAACAAGTCATAATTTTAGTTGGAACACGGTGTACGAGCAGTCCCGGCTGTGAATCAGTAACGGGCTCGATCAACCGCTACAACCCTGCGGGATACAATTATGGGACCGATATTGCTCTTAGCAACTCGATAAGGTGTTATCGGGAGACCTCAGAACAATTTATGGGGAGTTGATAGTTACCCTCGAATGAGCCCCAACTTAATGGACTTGTTAATGCCGAGATGGATTTTAGTTACGTTTGGCCGCTTCGATGATTTCATCTACACATCTGCAATATTGGAAATAAAAAAAGACCTTTAATATAACAATTAGGTATTCAATGCTAAATAATGTTTATAATGTAGTCTCTTCAAGGTATTTTCTTTTCCCTCGAGCCCACAGCCGGACTTGTGCCTGTTCTTAGTAAGGAGGGCTTGAATTCTCGCTACTTGGACGCTGCTGCCCGTCTCCAATCTGGGTATTTTACGCTGTATATAAACGAGAGGATCATATCATGTCCATAGTGAGGACCGTCATATCATATAGAGGATTAAATCGCCATACATTATGCTGTTATTTTAGATTGGTATTGTGCCAGCGTGGTCTTTTCCCGGTGGTGCCGAACAATTCGAGCAGAAACCAAAACTACTAACAGATACCATTTACAATTCTTGTAAGTACATGTTCCACTTATTTATCAAGAAGATATTATGAACTCAATCAGTACAATTTTTTTTAATTATTACCATTATACGTACTGAGTGCAATACCTTTTAGTGTTATATATAACAATTTCATTTTGTTAAACGGTTAAATACGATAAAACATTCTAATTGTCTATGTAACAAAAGTTAGTGAAACATTCTTCATCGCGAACTTGCACCAAGTACATTTCGAGTCTTATAACTGTGCGAACAGTAGCGCCGTTTCATGCAGAAGTGCAACGAAATCTGCCGAACACTTCATATGTCTTCCGCTGAAGAACGGTGTTGCACACAACATAAAACTTGCTATATATTAATTTTTCAGAGAGCCCTGTGTGCGAGCTCTTGAAATGTCGCCGCGGGCGTGCAGACAGGCGCGGGTGTGGCAGACGCGCTCGTCTGAAGTCAGGGCCTCGAAACCAGCGAGTGATTCAGCCGTGTCGATATAACGTATTAAAAAAAACTGGCGTGACAAGCAAACTTACAGTCCACATGATTGTTTTGATGGAGTATTAAATTTGCCTTACAGTCTATAGATATCTGCAACCAATGTCAAACGAATAAGGCTACAGATGCGTTGTCACTTCCGCGGACAATGATGGAACGCTGTAGAATTACTGGACATGTAGTCTTTATTTACACCCTTCAGACAGGGACACAATAGTGCACACACTACTGATTCCTATGCACAAAAAGAACTCTACCACTTAATGAAATTATTTATCATAGAGTACGTTGAAAAAATATGTAGTTTGACGAACGAAAACAAATGGAGAAGAAAAATCCTAGTATCGTACGGAAAAAAAGAATGTAGAGTGTATAAGAGGAAGTGACAAATTACAAATAAATAAAGCACTTAATATTTATCTTTAATTTACGGAGCCATATAACTAATCGACTAAGTCAATAAGTAACTATAACTTTTTAAAAAATGTGCGTGTAATTTTCTACATACGGCCTGTCATTCTTCTTTTATTTTATATTATACACAAGTAGGTTAAATAACAGTATACACATGAAGCCCCGGCGGTGAAACGTTACAAGAAAACGTGACGTTTTTAATTTTAATAACGTACCAATTTCTCCACTATGTCGATAAAGAAATTTCACTTAAAAATATTATCAAATAGACATGTTTTATGGAAACAATCCGGATAAACAAACATCTCGGTGATTTCATATAATCGGTGATATAATGAAATTCAATAAATATCTTTTATAAGAACAATATAAATAATTGAATAGTAATATCAAAGTTCACTATAGTTTTTAAAGAAATGACATTTTGATAAAATGTCTACAACACTAAAAACTTTAAATATATTATATTTATAAAGTACACGCTATTTTTGTGGCCAAATCACCAGCCATGCATGATATCGCGTCGAGTAAAATATGGAGTTGCCATGATATTTCAGATTACCAAACTGTAATATTTTTAATTGTGATTTGTAAGATCTTAACAAAGCCCGAGGTATGCATTACAACGATATTATAAAAAAACATAAATTCTTTGCAATTGAATCAAATTTCATATCAACTAAGGCTTCATTACAAATTTTTGACTTTTATTGTACATATTTGATTTTAGACATTGTATTCCATTGTAGACTTTTAAAATGTGAAGAATGTTGGTCTCGAGATTGTATTATGTATTGTTAAACGTCTTCATAGTGCGTGAGAAATTCTACTCTGAGGGTAACGTTTTTGATATGAAAAAATAAGCTGTTAGAGTGAATTTGGCACAGGAAATTAGGTCTTAACTATTAAAAAAGTTTCGATAGCAAAAATTCATACAACTGGAAAAAAATTAAATGGGTTCATACTATTCAGTGCAATATAACGCTTGGTAAAATGCAGGTTTATATCTCTTTCTACCTAATTCGCTTATTTCTTGCCCCCCGCCCCATTGTCTTGGCATCGGAAGCGAGGGCGGGGAGGTTCCCGAATGATCAATTATAAAGGTTTTCGTATGCAAATATTGCGGGAGCAATTTTAATTACATGTTTTGATTGCATCTAAGGATTGTACTTTGTATTGATTACATATAAAACACCGAATTAAAATAATAAGAGGTTTTATAATCCTATATTGTACATACTAACCACTATAGAAATAAAGATGAGTTTTGTGCCCAGCTGTGGGACGACTATGAGATGGAAATTTAATATTATAATAAAAATGTTCTTCTAACCGAATTTCAGTCACGGCGATCAGTTTTAAAGGCAACTAGGCCAGCCGGTGCATTCTCTCACTTTTTGGCATTCAGACAGTCTTTCTGGCATTTTACGCAGCCATCTCTTCTAATATCTACGCGACGAAATGGTTATGGAATCACCATGTTTGTGAGTCCGTTTATTTAAACTAAACATTAGTTATTTAAGTAAGGCTGGATGTTAAATCACTGTATGTGCCTAATGATTTATTGCTACATAAGATCACACTAATTTTACGGGTTTATGTCCCGTTTAATTTTAACTTAAGAGATGATGTCTACGTTTTGAGTGATTTGCAACACTGAGTCACGGGAATTGAGGTACTTAACGTCATGAATGATGTAATAGTTAAACTGGGCTACCTTCACTTTTTAACATTTTTTCCTTTTTTAAAGATAACATATAACAATAATAATGCGTAATTAATTTTTTAAATTGAGTTAAAGCCAGTTAAGTTGTCACTAAATAACTTAAAATAAGAAAAACCGAAATACAATTTATTGTAACATTACATTATTATTTTAAAACAATTCCACAATAAAAAGGAGTAACTATACATTCCCCACACGTAAGTTGCTTGATAGCGGGCATAAATTTAAAAAAAAATGAATATATTCTAAATATTTTAACGTTGGTTGTAGAAATTACAAGCCCTACCGAAAAATCGATTTTTACGCAATAAAAATAGAGAATCAATATAATTATTAAGGATTTTGTACAAAAAGGTATTAATACAATTATTCGTCTGAATAATCGCTACAGCTAGATTTGATGTAGGAGCTATTTAAAAGTAAATGTTATGTTCCAAATTAGGTTTTTGATAATTAAGCAGAGATTCAGAGAGAGATACTCGAAATTTGCCAGTGAAGATCAGAGTCAAACAGATTACATTCGAAATATGACAATACGTTCATAGACCCGAATCATCAATATGGCACAGAGTCGCTATGATCAAAAAGAATAATGAGCTGTACGTAAAAACTACTACTATTTAACGGGTCCCACCCGACGAGAACGATAGAGTGGTCGGCTCAGACGAAGATGGAAATATAAGTTCAACAGAGCTACAGACCCAATATAATTGAATGAGGGGAGAGGCCTTTACGCATAATATTATTTTATAAAACTGAGTGGAAAACGAACTTACAATCCACCTGGTAATAAAAGAATACATCAGTCCATGGACACCTGGCAAACTTCAAGCAAAGAATTGTCTCCTCTGAGGGTTATGATGGAAAAATCACAGCCTGTAAATATACTGACTATCTATACTCTTCGCTGCCTCGATGGTCTAGTAGTTGTAGTAGTGCGACTGATGATCATGGGGTTCTGGATTCGAATCCCGGGTCGGGTTAAAAAATTAGTTATTGAGTTTTTCCGTCAAGAAATTCTCAGTAGCTGCACGGAGTCAGTAAGTTGACGGTGTCTCACCCCCGTGCCTCGGGAAGTACATAAAGCCGTTGGTCCTGCATCTGATCTCTCTCCGGTTATGTCGGTTTATCGTCCCATCAGATTATGAAAGCGATGGAATAGAGAGTGCACTTGTGCTTGCGCATACACTTGGGCATTATAATCATGTCTTGCTCCGATGGCTACTTTCCGTTGAGGCAGGCCGCCGAGACCATGATTCAGTCTGTAGGGTATTAATATCTTTACTCTTCAGACCAGACACAGCAGTCGCTGATGTTTGGAGGCGAAAATTTGTGAGCGGGTGGCACCAATCCAACCAATCCAAGTCCATACGGACTCATAGGCATGAAAGGAGACCTACCATCTACTAAATATTATACTAATGTGTTAGTTGAAAAAATACAACCGACAAAACAGCTATTATAGTTGTAGCATGAATGGGTAGGTTCGGCCGGGGAAGGACCACGCTCTCACAAAATACCTGCGTAAAATAGCAGCTTAATAATGCCGTGTTTCGTATAGTGAGTGTAGAGAACCGGATACCCGTTTTACTGGAATCCAAGCATTCCATCTTAGCCCTCAGCGGTGACAACACATCTGCATTTTGTTTCTTAATCGAGGTTAAATGTAGATGTCTATGGCCGCATCATCCACTTACCATCAGGTAGACTGTGTGCTCGTTAAAAATTCAAAGAGGAAAATAAATCAGGGGATGGATGCAGCGCAACTAAAAATAAAAAAATGCGGTTGCCAACCCGCTTGGCAAGCGTGGCAACTAATGCAAAAACTGTGATAACATCTGTGGGAGAATCTTTTGTTCAGCAGTGGATTTTAATAGCCTGTAACCGTAACGGACAAAATTATAAAACACTCATTAACACAGAAATCGAAAAATCACACAAAAAACCTTCCTAAATCGACTCATTGTTAGCACGGAACTCGAAGTAAAGATATCATCCCAATATCCGATGAATGGTTAACGAGTTTGAAAATCGACGGAGTTCAACCCTTCTGGGGCACCTCGCGCGGAACGAATCGTTGAATTTTTGATCTCCAACGGGAAGGGGTGTCGCCGACATTATTAACACTTAATATTTAGTGCCGCGAGGGGCTCCGGATATATTTGCCCCCGCGAAACCCTCTGTTATCCTATTTGAGGCACTTCTACCAATTCTTTAATCTGCTGAAAGTATTTAATACTTTCGAGGGATTTGTTTCAGGTTAGATTAGAGAGTTTAAATTCGATGTGGTAATTGTATGAAGTTTTTAGCTATACTAACAAGAGAATAATGCTATACTATAAAAATGAAAGACAATTATTTGTAAAGAGTTCACTGCTGTCTAATTGCAGAAGTTAAGCGTTTAATTTGAACTTCTTTTTTAAAATTCCTGCCGTTTCGAATGATATGCAACGCCATATCAGGAGAAAAGGTGTTTGATATCCTGATATCACAATTAACTACTGCTGCTACCTACGGTTTGTACCTTTTCATTTACGTACCCACGTAAATATATTTATCGGAACTCACGGAATCTTGAAGTCTTGCGGTGTTATGCTTGATCCTGAATCAACAATGAACATATCATTCCGTGAGTGTCGTAGGAGGCGACAGAGGGAAACGAATCGGGAGACGGGGAGCAGCGTCATCCTAATGAGGACTAAAAATAAAAACTGCAGTTGCCAACCCGCTTGCCAAGGCTGGCAACTATTACAAACGTCTTACCTATGAGGTGGTCAATATGTTAGGCCTATGTTAAGTAGTGGATTTTAAGAGGCTGTAACGGAATGTATAAAGATAAATCCAATTCAACGAAAAACCCCCCCGGGGGGGGGGGGGTTAGGGGGTGTTTGGTTTTTGTTTGGAAATGGGTTTTTGTGTTTTTTTATTCCTAAAAACTTTTTTATTTTAAGATATATTTATATCTTTTTTTTTTTTAAATGTGTTATTTTGTGCGCGTCTTTTTTTAAATATAAAATAAGGATGACAAACGAGCACACAGTTCACCTGATAGTAAATGGAAAATGTGGCCCATAGACTTCTCAATTTGTCCTCCATAAAGAACAAAATGCAGATGCGTTATCACCCTTGAGGACTAAGATGGAATGCCTCGTTTCCAGTAAAAAGGGTCTCCGGTTCTCTACACTCACAGCAGCATTGAGCTGCTATTTTACATTGTTATTCAGTGAGAGCGACGTCCTTCTCCGCTCGAGCCGATCCATTCGTGGATATAGCTATAGGATGTCTATATAACCTTGAAAATTACGGGTTCTACGGGATAATTGCGTTTTATTTATGCAATATCCATCGTCAGGAGCAAAGGCGTTTGATATCCTGATATCGTAATTATTTTTCCTAATACGGTTTGCCGTGGTAACTCTGGGGCTAAATGCTTGCTGTAAATTTCACAGTACTCAAGCAAACCGGGTTCGATCTCCGTCGGTACTAAATACATTGTAAAAGTTCACTCGGCGGTGAAGAACTTTGTGAAGAAATATGCATGTTTGAGAAAAAAAAATTTGAAGACCAGTGGACTAATCGCTCCATAACTTTCAGAAATTAGAAATTTAATAATATTTCAAAACACATTCGTATCGCTTTTCTAAATCGATGAGCTGTTCATCTCTCGTTTATGCCTGCTACACATGTAACGATATATCGATTAATCTGTGCAATGGATGGCAGACGCTCAATTTCTCCTCGTTCATCTTTAAATAATTAGCCCATATTTCGGAACGAGTTTGACTTTATTCAACTCTTATAAGTTCGTATGAGAAAATAGCTTCTTCTTCAAGAGCCAGCGAAAACTTTTTTTTTTTTTTAATAATCAGGCCCTATAACGCAAATACATCATCGTCTTCCATCGTGGATAACATGTTTCATGCGCGAGCTTCAGCAGAGAAATGACGATCGACACCGATATCGGTGCCGTGTGGACACACTAGGGGCGTTCGATTTAAGTGCACAGTCTGAAATCGCTACGATATATCGTTACGTGTGTAGCAGGCATTAGACCACAAAATGCACCTTGCACGCGTTTTGTATATTGCAAAAATCTATTTGTTAATGACGTCTTACGGGTAAGATCTAAGTACACTAGTCGTACGCGTAGGAATGCGTACGAACATCCTCTCCACCCTCCCGAGCCGTTCTGGATATCGCGATCGACGTTGCGTCGGACGCGTATGATTGTATTGCATTCGATGTGTTTCTAATGCATAGTTTTTCATATAACATCGATAGTTCAGATGTCATAATGCGTTGCATACGTGGAATACGTGACACCAGTATGTCTCTGCCATCAGACTATTTTATGACGCCAGCATAAAATATAATGAAGCATGATACGATCTAAATAAAAACTAGAGGCGACACTGCATTCAGCTACTCTGTTCTACTCAACTGCGGTGCATACACCGCACTTTAATCAGTCACTCGCTAGGCGCTTGTAGAGTTGTCACGTGTTGTGTTGATTAAAAAAAAAACCTCTTGACAAAAATATGCCGTCGTGTGTACTTAGATATTGCATAAATAATTCAAGAACTGTCAGTAAAAACCAAGGAATTACTTTTCATCGGTTTATAAGATACTTGATCAATAAAAAAGTATTATAGATTAATAATAAAACAAATTATTCCTAAGACGCCATTTCGTGTCATGGAATATAGATTATGAAATAAATATGTCCAGATGCGACATTACTGTGGGTACCTAAGTATAGGACGAATATATTATTATACACATTTTTTTTGTAGATACATATAAGTTATTATAATTAGGCAAATTTTTTTCATGTTTAAATCTGCTTATTATTCTTTTATTTTATTTTTAGGTTTCCACATCAAAGTCAAAGTGGTATAAATTCATCCATTTTTAACTCTCGCGTGCCCAGCATTTATGAACGACCTTTATTCTAATTTAAATAAATATATTTGTAATTTAAATGTTATATTAATAAGTTTTGTTAAACATACATTTAGTATGTTTTTTTATATTTGACATTATGTATCCTTTTAAAATATTCAGATAAAAAATATCATTAAAATGTAATTGTGATATAATATTGTGTAATATTATATTAAATAAGCAAATATAATATACAAAATAAATGACAAAATTTAAATATTGTTCTCGATATAATTTACCTATTTAACAATACAATCTACAATTACCTACGTGTATACCTATACATAGTCTATGATTAAAAAAAAAACCAACAACGCGAACACAGAGTTGCGCACATTTTTTCTATGAGCTGTTCTGGTAGGTAAGTACATATTACTTCAATGAATAATATAAATTGTTGATGTTTTTTTTTTTTTTTATATAATTTCATTATTATGATATTTCCATAAATTATTACTTTAATTCTAAGTTCCTCATTATCATCTTTTTTCCCGGGCCAGGTTCCCCAGTAACTCAACATGGGGACATATTAAATAATGCCCTTCAGCCTTACCAAAGGAATCTGATTATATGCCATATTAATGTATAAAGTGTTCCGGCTCACTTTTCAGATCTTCTTGCAACTTTCGAAAACAGTCCTATTTATTTCTGAAACCTAGCTTACCATCTACTTTGTTCAGTATTCCTGGTCATCATCTCATTAGGAATGACAGGTTAAATAAGAGAGGCGCAGGTGTTGCCATATACCTGCGATCAGATATACCATACAGGGGTCGTTTATTCTAAATCAATGGAATAATTTCTCATTGAAATAATGGTATGCAAAACACCTTTCATACTAGGAGCTTTTTATGCCCATCCTTCTGTAAATTATTTCAATGATTTGGAACAGATGATTGAGATGCATCTCCCAAAATACTCCTACTCCATTTTCATGGGTGATTTTAACACCTGCCTTATTTGAAATGATGCTAGTATATAAGATAGATAAGTTTAAACTCATATTTGCACCAAACAATATTAAAATTCTTGACCTTGTTCTATCTATCACGTCAATAATACTCAGTCTTACTGGATTTAATCCTTACTTCTGATCCCGATCGTTATACTCTACATGATCAATTCGTGGCTCCTGGATTTTTCCATCACTATCTACCATATGCTCTTAAATCCACTAAATCAATTCCCAAAATTGTGTTTCAGCATAACTTTGTCCGTATGAATCGCTAGCTGTGAGATTATGAGATGTGCAATGCTAATTGGACAGATTAATAATATTAACAATAAACTGTAGTTATTTACGTAGTAGAGCCATGCTGCAGCTATATTGTGATTAAAGCACGAATGGGTCGGCTCGACATCGTCATCATCATCATTAAAGCTCTTCACAAGTCCACTGCTGAACATAGGCCTCCCCCAAGGAATGCCACAAAGCACGGTCCTGAGCCACCTGCATCCATCGACTTCCTGCATATCTTACCAGGTCGTCACTCTATCTAGCGGGGGGTCGCCCTACACTACGGGTACCGGTACAAGGCTGCCACTCGAGAAACTTTTTCCCCGTCGGTTATCGGTTCTTCGAGCTATATGGCTGGCCCATTGCCACTTCAGCTTAGTAATCCGTTGTACGAGTTGTTATGGATTAATGAATAATGATTAATGAATGAATCCTGCAAAAAACACAGGTTATAATCACAGGGAGCAGAAAAATTACATGTTGACTTGACTATCAACATCTACCTAAGGTCACTCTAAAACGGCGTACATTTAGAATATTTTAGGCAGGTTAAGAACCTCGGCTTAATTTTGGATGACGATCTAAGTTGGTTGCTACAAATTAATGAGGTTAGGAAACATATTTTTAGCATAATGCATTCATTAAAGCTCTGGCAAAAATTTATCCCTATTCTAGTCTCTCTGTCAACAGTTGCATCCTATTTTAGATTATGCTGATATTGCCTATCCAGATATAACTGATTAGTTGCTTAACAAACCCGACCGTCTGTTCAATCTGTGCATACGCTATATTTTTGACCTACGCAAGTTTTTTTTATATTTAAGCATATTCCGTTCGATGACAAACAAAACTAATTATCCCGATGCATAAATCTACACACTACACGGATTCCTTCACGGTATCATTAATTACACTTTGAAATAACCTTCCACGAGATTTAAAAGATACTCCCTCAGTAAATACATGTAAACGTAAGGTTTATTCACATTATTTAAAATCACTGGATTAATGTTATTGATTTATATATTTTTACTTCCTATACAAGATTGTACGTACTTTTATTTAAATGTATATATTTTTGTATATATATATGTGGTATGTTATATGTGTGTATAATATTATGAACTAAGATATTCATCAGTTCAAGTTAGTTTTTTCTGTCGCTGCTCTACCCATAGCTTACCACCACACTACCAGAGGTTAGCTGGCAGAGAAAGCCTTTTTAGCATTAAGTTCGCCTTTGTACAAATTTTTTTGTTTGAATGCAACAAAATAATTCTATCTTTCTATCTATCCAGATACGATTAAATGTGAAACATGATTTTTATATTGCAGAGTATGTTAGGGCTGAATCTGAGTGACAGGGTGACAAAAGAAGAGTGTGATTTGCAAGATGATGCGGTGACCAGGATTAAGAAAGGAATGCTTCGGTGGTTTGGTCATGTAGAAAGAATGAATGAGGAAAGACTGACAAAGACGTCCTAGGCGGAAGTTTGTGGACCAAATTGGCGATATACTAAAAATGGGCCAAATTAAGAGTACCCTTAACCGACGAGCATGTATGCGTAGGTATATGGATGTGGAAGAGGCGAGAGAGGTATGTCAGGATCGTGCTAAATGGAAATCTGTAGTCTCTGCCTACCCCTCTGGGTGACAGGCGTGAGTGTTTATGTTTATGTAAATAACAAATTGTATTTTACATATTAGTCACGTATTTGTTTGCGCCATAACCACCCCGCCTAAACGCCCAAAACTCCGACTTAAGAAAATTTGGGGTTATAATATTAAACACTATGAATAATATATGGTAATATAATGTGTTACTCCCGCAAAACATCGAAAGTTTGATAAACGAAAATACAGAAAAAAATCGATCATCATCATTTTCCAGTCCTTCCACTAGTGTATGGTATTCTCCAAACCCAATATCTATACTTCTTAAGTAAACATTTAAGATTCGAAAACATTAGGTTCGTAAAAATAAATATTTTTCTTTATGGCGTGGATATATTCGTTTATGAACATCAGACAAAGTATATCATTATCAAATTCACTCTCACAATTCACAAAACAAAAAAGTCCGCTAAGAAGTGACAGGAGTATCTGACACCAAATGTACGTTGCATATGTGGGTAAAGTGAGTACACCATCGTAGGAGCGTTGCATCGCATACGTACTATATATATACCGCGTGCGTAGGTACGTGGAAACATGTTGTATACTCACGTTCAGCGAGAATACAAAATTGTCATGTTTGTCATATTAACAAATAGATTTATCTTTTTCAAAAATCTGAAAATTAGCTCAGTAGTTACCGGCTGACATAGAAAGGAAGATACATATACGCAGTAACTAAAAAAAAATTACACTCCTCGTGGTTTCCCCGCAATCGGGTAATAAGATACGCAAGTTCCTTCTTACAATAAACCGAATATTTCACAAACAACAGTACAACTTTGCAAACTGTATACGACGTAACAAACACGCATGAAAACAAAATATTCTAGTAGCAATAAAACTCGCCTTTCAGCGTAACATCAAACGTATCTCCCGCCACCCCAGCGATATCGCCAAAGCGCCACAACTCAAAGTAATTAATATTTTAATTGGGCATTTCGTGCGTTGTTACTTAGCTGATACAGCTCGATAAATTCCGCGACGCTAATAATGTCCCCCGCCGGCGACTGTTTGATGTCGCGCTTTTACACGATTTAAGTGCTCAGCGGTTATTGGGCGGAGTCGTTAGTCGCTTTAAAAAGGTTTTAATCGGAGTCATTGAGATGGGATGTTAAAAAATTATAATTGGAAACCTATAGAATATACCTGCGTAAAATAGCAGCTTAATACTGCTTCGATTCGTATGGTGAGCGTAGAGAGAAGCGGAGACACTTTTTTACTTACTGGATACGAGGCATTTGATCCTAATCCTCAGATAAGTGTAGATGTCTATGGGCTACAGGATTCACTTACCTTCAGGTAGACTGTGTGCTCGTTTATAACACTTATTTTAAAAGAAAACATTTTTGCTAGTGCACGCATTACTGAAGTGTCAGAAATCGCAATGTGGCAGAGGTGTGATAATCCATCTTCTATGTACTGTGTTACGTAAGGTGAAGTGAATCGAAGTAAGGGTGATAATCGAGCAAACATTCTACTTAAGTGGACGCTGTGACCAATAGACACCTACAGTTATCTCCAATTGAGAATTCTACCACAGTTTTCTCCGATTGAGAGCTGCTAAATAGCAGCTGTATTATGCGTAATGATTATTAATCGTGAAATTTCCTTAGAGACTCAGAGACCCTGTCTACTTAAGACATTCCATCTTAATCCACAAGCGTAACAACGAATGTGCGTTTTGCTTAATGAAGGGTAGATATAGAAGTCATCACCAACTTACCTTCAGTTTTTAGTTTGCTTGTATCGTGCCCTTACTTCTATAAAAATACCTTAAATGTGGTGCTACATTTTTCGATCTTATCAAATCGTCAAATGAACGTTTTCTAATAAAACAAATCGCTTTCATACAGAAGCGGGCTTTGACGCGACACTTGTCGGTTAATGAGCCACCTGAACTGGTGAGTGGGGCGGAGCACCGCGACACTTAGCGCCGGTTTACGATCGCGATCTGTGTTAAACGCGCATTAAAAATGTGACGGTGCGGGGTGTGGAAGTAAGAGGCAGCGCTGCTGAGACCGGTAGACTAAATCGGTAGACTTGAAGTCAGTTAAGTTTCAAGTTACTAAATCGCAATACTTAGTATGAAATAATTTATTTCGGTTTTTACCAATTACTTTCTCTGGTAGGTATAATCTCGCCATAAAATTGTATAACTATAAACCTATACAATTTTCAGCTGGGTATAGGTTTCCACTTATTTCAGTGTTTTGGAGCAGGGACGAGACCGCCGCGTTGCAATCATGAGCATAGGTGGTATTTTCACATGTTCTCGATATATTTATTTCTAGCTGTTATACAGCCGTCAAGTTGCCGTACGTATCGTGCTACGCAGTGTAATATTGCCGAGTCTATAATTTCACAGTTGCTTCACGTTTTTGGTGAGCTGTAGTTCTCAGCAAGATTTTTACCAAAAAAAAAAAATATATATATATATATATATATATATATATATATATATATATATATATATATATATATCATCATCATCATCATTACAGCCCTTCACAAGCCCACTGCTGAACATAGGCCTCCCCCAAGTAATGCCACAAAGCACGGTCCTGAGCCACCTGCATCCATCGACTTCCTTCATATCTTACCAGGTCGTCACTCCTTCTAGTGGGGGGTCGCCCTGCACTACGCCTACCGGTACGAGGCTGCCACTCGAGAACCTTTCTTCCCCATCGGTTATCGGTTCTTCGAGCTATATGGCCGGCCCATTGCCACTTCAGCTTACTAATCCGTTGGGCTATATCGGTCACTCTGGTTTTACTACGGATATCCTCATTTCTGAGTCTATCACGCAGAGAAACTCCGAGCATAGCCCTCTCCATAGCTCGCTGAGCGACCTTGAGCGTCTTCATACGGCCAGCAGTGAAGGACCACGTCTCAGATCCGTAAGTCATCACTGGCAACACGCACTGGTTGTACAATGTAGTTTTTAGAGATTGAGGTATACCTGACGAGAAGATATGTCGTAATTTCTCGAACGCTGCCCAGCCGAGTTGAATCCGTCGATTGACCTCTCGGTCGAAGTTGGACTTACCTAGTCGGACTATTTGTCCCAGGTAAACGTACTCATCAACAACTTCAAGCATAGTGCTCCCAACAACTACCGGCATAGGTGTGACATGGACATTAAACATAATCTTTGTTTTGTCCATGTTCATCTTAAGACCTATCCGTTGGGAGGCACTATTGAGGTCATTGAGCATAGTGCTTAAGTCCTGCAGCGATTCTGCCATAAGGACTATATCGTCGGCAAATCGAAGGTGAGTGATGTACTCGCCGTTGATGTTAATAACGTATCCTTTCCAGTCCAGTAGCTTGAAAACGTCTTCCAATGCAGCGGTGAAGAGTTTCAGGGATATAACGTCACCCTGTCTTACACCTCTCTGCAGTTGGATAGGTTTCGAGCTCTGGTTCTGTACTCGGATAGCCATCGTAGCCCTACTGTATAAGCACTTCAGGACTTCGATATACCGACAGTCAACTTGGCACCGCTGAAGGGACTGTAGCACCGCCCAAATTTCGACGGAATCAAAGGCTTTCTCATAGTCCACATACGCCAGGCAAAGTGGCAGATTGTACTCTTCAGTCTTCTGTACAATCTGACGCAGGGTATGTATGTGGTCTATGGTACTGAAGCCTTTTCGGAAACCGGCTTGTTCGGGAGGCTGGAAGTCGTCGAGTCTGCGTGCGAGACGATTCGTAATGAGTCTCGAAAACAGCACGTAGACTCGGCTCAGAAGGGAAATCGGTCTGTAGTTCTTCAAGAGAGCGTTGTCGCCTTTCTTAAAGAACAAGACCACCGCACTTCTGCTCCACGCTTCTGGAGTAGTGCCACCATGGAGAACGGAATTAAAGAGCTTCTGAAGGACTTCAAGTACCGGTGTTCCACCCGCTTTCAGAAGCTCCGCTGTAATTCCATCCTCGCCTGGGGCCCTGCCGTTTTTAAGGTGTTGGAGAGCCATTCTAATCTCGCTTAGACTGACGTCCGGGATATCATCGGAATTGTGTCGGATAAGACTTGCTCTTGGATCGTTACTCACACTTGCGTGTGGCTCCAACAATGATGTGTACAGCTGTCCATAGAACCTCTCAATCTCACTCAAAATCTCAGGAGATCCGGAAACGATGCTGCCACACTCAGTCTTCAGCTTTGACAGTTGGCTCTTACTGGCAGACAGATCTCTGGCAAAGACTTTGGAGCCCTGGTTCCGCTCGATCGCTTCTTTAATACGAGCAATATTAAAGTTGCGTAAGTCTCGCCGCATGCATTTGGAGATCTGTCTGTTCAGTTGCCTGTATGCTGTCAAATTTGTTGACGATTGCAGCCTCATCTCCCGTCTAACAGCCATGAGATTAAGAGTGTGATCGGAGAGTTTTTGTGTTCTTCTGCGGCGGGTCTTGCAGAACTTAGCTCCGACCGCATGGACAGTTACCACGAGCTTGTCATTCATATCGTCCACTGCATTGCAATCTTGTAGGCACTGAAAGCGGTTACATAACTCGAGCTGAAAATTTTCGGGATTCTGGATTAGAGCACGAGGGGGGACGGAACGTTGACTTCATTAGACGAGACCTCTCCAACTTAACGTTTAGGTTCAGTGTGCCTCTAACCATTCGGTGATCGCTGCCAGTTTTCACCCTTGCGATCACTGAGACATCACTGAACAGTTGGCATCTGGTCGTCATAATGAAGTCAATCTCATTTTTTGTCGAACCGTCGGGGCTCGACCAGGTCCACTTCCTGTGGGGCCGCTTCTGGAAGAAAGAGTTCATCATAGAGTCCCTCTTTCTCCATAAAGTCAGCCAGCTGCTGGCCCCTTCGGTTCCGTTGCCCTACTCCAAATTTCCCTAACTTCAACTCGCCGTTTTCTCTTGTGCCTAGTTTTGCGTTGAAGTCTCCCATCAACACCGTGTAGTGGGTTTTGGAGGAATGCATGGCTTTGGAAATATCCTCATACATTTCCTCCACCTCCTCATCGGGATGTGCCGAGGTTGGTGCGTAAACCTGTATGACCTTAAGCAAATACCGTTTGGTGATTCTGAGTATCAGGTACGCGACCCTCGTCGACAGACTCCCAATCTTTACAACGTTGTTGACGAGAGACTTGTGGACGATAAATCCGTCACTTCCTTGGGACAGATGGTCGCCCTCCCGGTGATAGAACAAGTTGCCGGATTCGAGAATCACCGTGTCCTCCGCCTCTCTTCGGACCTCGGATAATCCTATAATATTCCAGCGCAACATGTCTATCTCTTCTTCCAGCCCCAGGATCTTCTCGTCAGTCCTCAGGGTGCGTGCGTTAAATGTTGCCAGGTCGAGTCGTCGTAGGTGGCAACCGAACCTCCACCGGAGATTCTTAGCACCCCCTGCCCCACCGTTACCATGGTCGCCACCGTAGCCATGAATAGCGGGGCCGCCGGGGACTGGGGGCCGTCTATTTGTGTAATTGTTCTTGGGGGTATATTGCCATAGTTGCCACGCTTGGCGAGCGGGTTGGCAACCGCAGATGCTGCTGCCCATTTCCTGCCTGTTTCCTCTGTCGCCTTTTACGACACCCACGGGAAGATATGGAGTAGTGGATATTATTAACCGCCACTACACGTATATATATATATATATATATATATATATATATATATATATTACATATATATATATATATATATATATATATATATATATATATATATATATATTAATATAGAATTTAGATTGGCTACACCTTGAAGCGAGCTTCTATTAGAACATTCTACAAGCCGCTGAAGAAATTCGTCAGTTCTTACCATCCATCAAATGTCATATTCCTCTACAAGATGCAGGAGTGTATATACTAGACGGCCTCAACCATTACATCAGATTTGATAGACCACAAATCCTAGCAAAAGAACACCGATTCCTACCAAGGATGATACGTGATGCTACCTGCTTGGGATCCTATAATCAATTTTTTACAAATTTTGCATAGATCGGACCATAAACAATAATTAAAAAAGCTGAAGATACTCTGGGTTTAATAGTGATATCGGGACGTCAGTCATCTCAGTCCGCGACCATGGGTGCTGAAAAGCACCCGAAAAGTCAGGAATTAAAAATAATTAAAAATTAAACGCGATAAAATCCGTAAAAGTAGTTTTAATTAATGTGTAGTGTTCGCGTAAATATAAGAAATCATTAAATTAACAATATTTTACAGTTTTCAACACACTCTCGAACGTATGATTATAACAACCAAATCTTTCTTGTCGTCATATTTCATCGACACACCACCACATAAGACGTATAAACCCGAACCACGGTAATATTACTGTGCCCGAACGCAATTAGTCGGATGATAATGAAAAGGGCCCGGGATGTGAACCACGCCTTGAAGCGATCCCAAGGCGGCCACTGGAATCAATAAATCATCGCGTCTCAAAGTGCCGGCGTCTGTGTACATACGTGGATGATTAACTGCTTCGATGCTATGTCGCATACACAAAGGCCTAACAGAGTGGTAGCATTTGTCTGATTTGAATATTATTTACTTGAATAAAACTAAATTTACGGATTCTATCGCATTTATTTAACAGATTTTACTTATTTTTAATTCCCGACGTTTCGATTGCTTTACAGCAACCCGCGTGAAAAAACATATAGCTGACGTGAAGCACCGACGCTCCGGGAAATCTGCAGTCTGTGAACATGTTCAAGATCGTCCCCACCATTACATCAGATTTGATAAACCACAAATACTCGCAAAAGAACACCGATTCCTACCAAGGATGATACGCGAGGCTATTGAAATTAAAAAACATCCTAATTTCCAATCCAGAGAAGATGGTTGGGTGCTGCCATCTGCTTGGGATCCCATAATTAACAAAATTAAACCCAAACCCAAGCATACCACTGCAAGACTTCAAGATACTATAAGTTCGTTTTGCGTAAATCGGACCAAAAATTAATATTCAAAAACTGAAGGTAGCCGGGCTAACAATGACATTGGGACGTCAAACATCTCAGTCCCCCCCGTGACCATGGGCGCTGTAAAGCACCCGAAATGTCGGGAATTAAAAATAAGTAAAATCAGTTAAATAAACGCGATAGAATCCGTAAATTTAGTTTTATTCAATGTGTAGTGTTCGCGTAAATTTAAGAAATCATTATTATTTACTTATTTATTTATTTACTAATTATTTTTTTTCCTTTGAATACGTAGGATAACTGTGGCCAGATATAATGCCTGTCGGAATTCTTTGTGGGTAAATCCAAAGGTTGTTGAGTTATTGTGGCAGGTGATACGTGTAAAACTTGCTGTCAATGTATTTAAACTTTTTGTAATTCACTTAGTTAAAGGGGTTACAAATAGCGAACTTCTTTCCCAGTCAAGTCTTGAAATTCTCCACTAGTCAACTTTTTTTGAGCCTTGGTAGCTCAGATGGTTAGCGGTCGCTGTAAATTTCACAGTACGCGAGCAACCCGAGTTCGATTCCCGCCGGGACCAATGAAATTATTAATTGCAATTTTAAGTGCTGATTTACCAGGTGCTCGGCGGTGAAGGAAAACATTGCGAGGAAACCTGCATGTTTGACATATAAGAAACAAAAATATTTCGAAGACATGTGAAATTGGCCAACACGCATTGGGGTAGCACGGCGAACACTTCCTTGCACTAAAACCCTCTCAAAAATGAGGCGGGACCTGTGCCCAGCAGTGGAACATATATAGGCTGTATCTTTAACTACCTTTGTTATCAGCACGTAAAAATCCATAGCTACTTAAGCCTTTCTGACGATTTGGAGCTTAATCGGTACGGTACGCATTGGCGATCATGGATTGACGATCATAAAACCACGCGTTTCGCACCTTTGACGTTACTTCGCGTTGCGTGACTGATCGAAAAAACGAAGGCCATGAAATAGAGAACACATAGTCGCCTCTGTCGGCACTCGCAGGAAAATATGAGGAAATAATTACTTTTCTTAGGCCGGCACAACACCTTAAGAGTGCTGTAGTAATTTATTCACAATAATGATAAATGTATAATCACACACTCTTGAAACCTTTTCTTTCCGGTCTAATAGAAAATATGTATCGAAATATGTAGTAGGCAATAACTTATGTGGCACGGAAATCTATACATATAATAAAATAATTGTGTTCACGATTCACGCAAAAGCTACTGGATAGATATTCATGAAACTTGTTAAGTAGGCAGTAAATGATCGTTTATAACATATAAGCAATCATTTATCCGCTTACGGAAGGGTAAAAAAGAAGTGTTATGTTTTTCCTCTTTTTTAAGTTTATTGTCATAATGACTCATGATGTAATAAGTCTATAGAAAGAAGTGTATGAAAATTAATCTTATTACCAGCTTCTAGCTAAAAGGGCAATACAATGTCTACCGGGCCAGCATGGCATAATTTATTTTTAACCACCTGATGATAAATGGATGTCGTGACCCATAGAAATCTACATCCTTACTCGATTATAAATAAAATTGCAGATGCGTTATCATATCACACCTGAGTATATAGATTTAATGCCTCCTAGTTGTACCCACACAATGAAAAAACGTGGTCAAAAAACGAGTTGATCTGCTATACGCTGAAATCTCTAAAATGTCTTAGCATTTCCATAGTCATTTTTTTTGACACCCACGCTACAGGCGAATTCACTTACTTTGTTTTCACAAAATTTAGTTACATATTAAAGTGATAATGTTGTTAATACAATTGAACAGTACGACAGTATATTTTCTTTAAATGTTCTTCGAACACTCATAGCGCGGTGCTATGTCTTTTCTGTACTTTTCTATGGTGTAGAAACTTGGACGCTGACAGAAGCCATGTCTAAAAAACTTGAAGCGTTCGAGATGTGGGTGTACAGACGTATGCTAAGAATTTCTTGGAGAGACCGCGTGCGAAACACCACCGTGCTACAAAGAATGGGGAAGGTCACAGAGATACTTACAACCATAAAGAGGAGGAAATTGGAATATTTTGGGCACGTGATGCGTAACACCAAAAAATATGAACTCCTTCAACTTATCATTCAGGGGAAAGTGGCAGGCAGAAGGAGGCCTGGCCGCAGAAGGATATCGTGGCTGAAGAACTTGCGCCAGTGGTTCGGGAAGAGCACAAGATCACTGTTTAGAGCAGCGGTCTCGAAAGTTGAAATCGCCCTTATGATTGCCAACCTTCGCAAGGAGACGGCACCTTAAGAAGTACTTTTGTGGGAATAAAGTAAGATTATTACGTTATAGGGCTCCCGTTGTATCTAGAAGTCCATTTCATCCCGTACCGCTCTCTTACAAATTCGTATTGTCGATTGGGCCCGCTGCTGTGTTCCGGTTTGAAGGGCAAGGAATCCAGTATTGTGAGGCATTTAGTCCCCAGAGATGACAAAGAATATATGGCCTTGTTATTGGTGTAACCAATATGGGTTCCATGAGCTGCATCAACCGCCTACCAGGGTAGGGAATGCTAGCTGGACTTTTTCATTCATTATCAAATGTTGATCATGGACATCCCCCATATATTTGCCATAGAAGCCACACTTGCGTTGGCAACTGCGGTTTTTAATATTATTTTCAGTTGTTACCAGAGAGATGCTGCTGCTCATCTCCTGCTTAAATTTCCATCTGTCGCCTCTCACGACACCCACGGGATGGTATGAGGTAGTGAATATCTAGCTTAATTGTAAACTCCAATATCAATAAATATTGATGTTCTTTCGGTTAGTTATTTACAGAGATCGTCATCCTTCACGCCCGTGGATCCCAACGTATTAGTCAAACAAACTTCTATACGAGTTACAATTGTAGGCCTGCGGAGCGACTCGCGAGTCCAGACCGCAAAATGTCCCCGCGGGATGCTTCATATCGGGAGCGTTCATCGTGGCCCGCAGTTACGCGACGTCTTAAACGCAGGAGGTATTAGTGGATGAACAAGAGAATTCTTGCATTGTTAAATATGCCACATGATTAGAGGGGCCATGTTTTTTTGAATGTGAGGATATTTTTACCAGAGAGTAAGAATAAGTGTATGCAATTCGGTTTATCATAGCCTTACCCATACATCATGTCCCCATTGGTATAGTAAATTCGTTTTTTTTTGAATGAAGCTTTTGGAATTAGTTTGGAGTCAATATCATGATTTGTTCTCGAGATAAGTTAATACTTTTTTATTATTGAGACATTCCTAGCTCCACATTTTTGGCCCTCTAAGGTAGTGTAGCGTAGTTACACAATGTTCTAACATTAGCATAACGTTCTATTTTGTATGTATTGAATTATTATTTAAAATTTTTGAATACTGGCTAGATGAACTTCACCAATTTTAAAAATATAACGTTTGCGCTTGCCGAAAATAAAAAGACATTAATTTTCAAACATGGAGTGGTCGAAGAAAGAAGATAGAGTAGCGGTTATTGCGTTGCACCGCTGTGATTACCCGTCAAAAGAGATTTTCAATATTCTACAAAAATTGAAAATAACCCTACGATTTGTTTATCGCATTATCAAACGATTCACTGAAGATTCAAGCTTCGAAGATCGTAAGAGGACCGGCCGACTTCGTACAGTTAGGACACCCGCGATCAACAAAGCAGTAAAGGCGCGAATCCAACGAAATCCTATTCGTAAACAAAAAATCTTAGCTCTTCAGATGGGCTTAAGCAGAACCATGGTCAAAAGAGTAATCAATGAAGACCTAGGACTACGAGTTTATCGTAAGAAAACCGGACATTTTTTGAACGGGCGTTTGAAACAAATTAGGCTGGATAGATACCGCGCTTTGTTACGGCGGTACGCGGGAAAAAAATACCGTGAAATTATGTTTTTGAATTAAATTTTTTTAACATCGAATAAAGATACAACAAACAAAATGATAAGGTGAATTCCCACAGCAGTGAAGAAGCCAGCACGCGTATTCCGAGGGTTCAACGAGCACATTATCCTTCGTCACTCACGGTTTGGCTTAGAGTCTCATATTCAGGCTTAACTGAGGTGTTTTTCTGTGAAAAAGGTGTAAAAACCAGTGCCGAGGTGTACTAAAATATCGTCCTAACAAACATAGTGGAACTTTTTTCCCAAACAATGTTCAAAAATAAACATTGGATATTCCAACAGGACTCTGCACCAGCTCATAGGGCACGAAGCACGCAAACTGGTTGACCGCCCATGGAATTGACTTTATCGGACATGAAGACTGGCCCTCTTCTAATCCGGATTTAAGCACACTGGATTATAAGATATGGTAACATTTGGAGGAGAAAGTCTGCGCTAAACTTCATCAGAATTTGGAATCTCTACGAGCATCTTTGGCTAAAGCTGCGGCAGAAATAGATATGAGTGTGGTGCGTGCTGCGATTGATGATTGGCCGCGTCGATTAATGGCATGTATTCAAAATAAGGGAGGGCATTTTGAATAATGTTAATAAAATTGTATTCTAAATTAAATTACCATCCAGTTTACATATAATTTCTATATAATTATCAAAAAGTGTATCATTAATTTTATAAAAAGTTTTGACAAAACTTATGACCTGACTAAGTATTGTATTGTATTGTAAATATACCCTTCAGTCTGGATCGAACCGGAACGGACCGTTATTTTCAAGCATAAATAGTTGAGAGGGAGAGACTCCTAGGCAGGCCAGGAGTCCTACTACATAAGAAAAAAAATTATGTAGAAACTTCGTATTTATGTAGAACGCAATTTGCTATTGTAAAACTAATTCACGATACACAAGAAATTTTGTTGCAAATTTCTTTTAAAAAAGAAAAGAAAAAGTATCCATATGATATTATCATCATAATCACATATCACGAAATTATTATTATATAATATTATCATCGATGTTTAAACTATAGATATACCGCTAACGCAAGAACTGAAATGTGCAGATGGTAACCCTAATCGTTGGGAGTGTGCGTAATGGCAAGAGGGTCTATGTGAAAATTGGCAATTGTGCCTGTTTCCCAAATCGAGGGCGCTTAGTAGAAACACCATCGGCATCTTGACATCATTCCGACTTACACGCAGGTAAAAGACGAGATAAAATGTTAAGATGCTTTAATAAAGAATTATTTATATAAATTCCAATTAAAAGAAAAATTCTAAGCTTAGTCAAATAGGTATATTTATAAGATAGCGGCGAAGTGCAGTATACTTAACATTAGTTAAGTTTAAAAAGAATGTTAAACCAATTTCACTATTTTGCCCTTTCAACTGGAATATAAAAAGTTCAAGGTAACTAAGAGAATGTCGCCTAGTTACATTAAAAGATATACTAACATTAAAACATATATTAAAACATAAACATGGCCTATTTTCCCTCCCAAAGAGGTGAAATTTTTCCTAAAATTTATAAGAAACCTATACCATAAACCCTGAGTATAAGATATCTCCCCTCCCCTGAGTATTAGAACTCTGTAAAAGTAGTATATACTTTACTGACCTAATCTAAGCTTCCTTTTCGATAGTAGCTGTTTTTAACATAAGTTATATTGCAACAGAAAAAAATTGTAGTAAAAAGTTGAAAAGAATTTGGCCACCGCTTCGGTGCGTGTTGTCGGACTTAACATGTGTTTGAAATATTTTTATTCCTCGCACATGCTCACGTGATAATATCATCACTGAAAATTGCAATTAATAATTTAATTATTACCGTCGATAAATAATTTCGTGACAACGTAAATTAAATAATAATTAATAATTTAAGTATTCGTATAAAAAACTAATAAGTACTGAACTGCGGCTCATTATATATTAAATCTATTTTTCAAAAAAAGTTAACTCCACACGAGGATTTTCTCCTGTATCGCAGAGGCAGTTTACATACATAATTTGCACAATGGACATCTAGACCCGGAACAATTATTTGTAGGCCATACAAACTTGTTTGGTGCGGGATTCGAAACCGCTGCCCTCAGCGTCGTAATTCATTGCTAGGTACATTGCCACGAAATCGTCGAAATATTTATTACGTCGTGTGTCTTAAGAGTTTGATCAATTATAAAATTAGTTGAAAAACAGGCCACAACCATCTCCACAGGCAGCTCACAATGTCCACATCGATATTTATTTACGCAATCACCCCTTCTCTAAACAGAGACAAAGTGCCGGCGTACATTAGTGGGCGGAGGGAGATTTTATTGCCCTAGCGCCTTAAAATATTGTCTGATTCATTAGAGGATATTTCACATTTAAGTTTCGTGTGTGCTTTTAGCTTCCTCAGAATGTTTCAGCTTTGCCTACTTCGCGCCAAATTTTCCGAGGCGATCATTTCGGAGGGGAGGCGGGGGCTGTTATAAGGGGATGTTATAACGACACTGTTGTTACAATTTTCTAAAAGGATACCGTTACGTACACGTAATAAGACGCTAAGATTCTCTTATACCCTTAATTATGGTGGGGGTGAGATGGGGTGTAATGACACATGTATGTAAATATTCGCCGTAACGACTCGAGGTGGCGACGTGTGCTCGCTTTAATGGGCGCTCGGTTGTTTTCTTTGATTAAAGAATTTTATTACGGCGTATAATTCACGATTAGAGTTTAAAGGGTTGGGAGTCGCGTCTCCAGATAAAACGGCGTAATGACGCCTGCGTGATTCTGAATCGTAATTGTTATTGCCGGGAAATGCGTTTGTTAAGAATTAATCACCACACAATTGGAAATTCTACTTGCATACAAAGTTAAGCTAAGCTATGGGCCTGATTCCTATACGAATGGCAAATTGAATAATTGTATCGACGGACACATAGAATATTATAATACACAATAGAATGGCTGTCAATCTTATTTTGTACGATGATAGGCATCGCCGGGAGCACACATACGAGCAATTACGTAGTATTATCACTACTACCAACCCGATTCGCTGTGTTGACAGACAGATTTTAATATGTATTTATTTGTAAATAGCGCGCAATTTGGATTTTCTAAATAATTTTCATGCGAAATTTGGAAACGATTGTAACTTCAAAATACATCTCGTGTTGACATTTACACGTGTGAATTGACGTGTTAGTGACATTTTAGTGGTTACACGGGCTCCGCCCAATCCCCCGTTCTATTACGTATGTAATTATAGTATTCTATGGATGGACACATGAACAGATCAGTAAACATTTTTACGTAATAGAGCCACGCTGCAGCTTTAGTATGATTGTAGCATGAATGCGTCGGCTCGACCGGAGGAGGACCACGCTCTCACGGAATACAGCGTGAAATAACAACATAATACTGCTGTGTTTCGTATGGTGACTGTAGAGAACCGGAGACCCTTTTTACTGGAAACGAGGCACTCCATCTTAGCCCTCAGGGATGACAACCTATCTGCATTTTGCTACTTAATTTAGGATAAATGTAGATGTCTATGGTCTACAGCATCCACATACCATCAAGTTGACTCTAAGTCAGCTCGTTAGTTGCTCGTTAGTCACAGTTATTCAATAAAAAAACGCGAAATTCTTAAATATAGATTTGTAATACCTAGTAGTAGTAATAATAGCAACATATCTCAATTGTTGTCTTTAATTAGTTCTGAGTTTTCATTTAGAAATTTATGAAAGCTTTTTTGCAGTTTTCAGGATGTCCAAATAGTATTTTCATTAAAATTCAACAAAATATATTTCTTTCGAAAATAGGAACTATAGATTTAGGAAAAGTTGTTAATCGCAAATCAGCACTTAGATACCATGTACTTTACTAATAAATAAACATCGTATTTATATTATGGGATAGTTTACCAGCATCTGTCTTCTCATCCGTTTACAATGTGAATGTTTTCAAGGTAAAATAAAATAGAATGGAGTCATTTTTATTCTATATAGATTACAAGAATACTTAGTGAGTCATTTTTCACTTTTACCACTAGTTTGGAAAACACTTGTGTCCTGGGAAGAACCAGCAAGAATCCCAGCGGGACTATTAAATAAAATCAAATTACATTTTTTTTATGCAATTGGTATGAAGACATTAGAAACAATATGGTAGCGATCATCTCATTTCCAGGGGATATTATCAATAATGTACTCTTTAGTAGTATAATCACCCTCACTAAATAAGTTTGGCTTAATAAAAAATTTAAGCTTTTGGATAGATAAGTCCTACATATTTTCTGGGACTTTGTTGTAAAAGGGTATATATATAGACCCATGAAGAAATTACTGACTCTGGAGTCGAGTAACTGGTATAACTTAATTGTGCCTATTCCTAGTATTTACAGAATGTACGATTCCTTCGGACCTAGGTTATAAATTGCTCCTAAGACTCTCTTCTGCAAAACAAAGATAGTTTGTCAATGTCAGTCGCATTAGCACATATCAAGATTTCATATGACATTATGCTATGGAAAAATAAACTAATCCAGCTGTTTCAACACATGTAAGGCCTCTAATCTTTTTACAGAATATGCTGCAGAACTAAGTTTGTAGATAGCTAGAATTTTAGACATATGCGGACTCCTAATGATTTCTTAAATTTTAAAAAATAACATTGGGACGTCAAACATCTCACTCCCCCCCCCCCTGTGACCGTGTGCTGTAAAGCACCCGAAACGTCGGGAAATAAGAATAAGTAAAATCAGTTAAATAAACGCGATAAAATCCGTAAATTTAGTTTTATTCAATATACGGACTCCATTGAAGCTTCGCAGAAATGTAATTCCGAG
The DNA here is from genome assembly GCA_907164705.1 of Parnassius apollo. Taxonomy (NCBI): domain Eukaryota; kingdom Metazoa; phylum Arthropoda; class Insecta; order Lepidoptera; family Papilionidae; genus Parnassius; species Parnassius apollo. The sequence continues at coordinate 3,434,240 of CAJQZP010000547.1, read as the reverse complement.
AAAAACAGTGGATTTAACAAGACTCAGCTCTTCCACATTTTATAACACACTGGTTAACTATTTAACATTTTGTGTTGTAAATTTAATACATTTCGTTTTATTACCGTTTAAAAGCAAAATATTGATGGTAAACCAGTGTACTACTTTTGAATAGTATTGTTCACTTTGTCATATTTTAATGATTGCCTTTTAAGTTTTAATAGGATTTTTCTTAAGCTAAGAGAGTTTAATCGTCTTCGACCGCATCACCAATTACCATCGTATGGAATATTGGTCAAAAACTGGCATATAAACAGTCTAAGAGACTTAAGAAATGGTGGTGGTGGCTTAGAGAAATGGTGATATTTATTTGGTTGAAACTAATTTAGTCAGCTTCGAGCACAAAGACAGAATCTCTCGGTATGCTACAGGATGTAATGAAGATAGTGTGCGCAGGATCGCAGCGGTTATGACTACGCAAACTGAAAGAATCCAATGAAAAAAAAAACGAATTAATCACAAACATGACGTCGCCAAAATATGAATAGGCTTCAAACACGTTACACTAGGCGGAACTCAATTAGCACTTAATTGTCAAGTCTATATGCGTCACTAATCACCGGCTATCAGCTGCTCAGTCACGCCCACCGCACGTCAAACCGCTTCATATTAATCGACGCAGTAATTAATGACTTCTAATGAAATTGCCTCGGAATATACTGTCTTGAAATACAATACTTCGCTTTTTCATCAAGGATAAACAAACCAATTACGTATTACAAGGAATCTGTCAAGGTAATTCAAGTTTTAGAAAAAGAAAACAACAAGAACGTGAGGCATGACAAAGATTTTTAACAAAAATTCTACATTTAATAAAAAGTAAAACCCGCTTTCAAAGAAGTATGTAATAGTGGAGTCGAACTGTCCACTATTAACAGACTCCGAGTGGTTTTCTTTAAGGTGGAGAAATGAAACTACTGTTTATGTTTATGAATGTACTGTCGAATGGGATTCGGAATGGAATATCTTTTGCATCAACCTTGCCTATATTTATATGGCTGGCTCACTATTGATTTGCCAATGGTAACAATTAATATTTTGCCTAGCCAATTATATTGCTTATTTTATGACCAATGAAAACTATTTAAAATATACAATTATCTACGTTTCGTTTCCCGGCGTGAGACTTGTTTGTTGTTCACGAAGCTACGTCGCTGGACCGGGCTATATAAGACATGCAGATCGGTGCGCACGCGTAGTCGGCGGGCGGCGGCGGTGTGGAATACAGCTCCGGAACAGCAAGAGGAAACGAACTGCGGCGTTGAAGAAACGGCTCACCATTGGTCGACGGATACGTGACGATAGCGGCGTGTGAAGTCGGTGTGGCGCTGAATGATATTTACGGCTGCTTCTTGTTTCTTTATAAGAACGTCAAATTATCTATATACAGTCCGCAGTATCTCAGTAGCCAAGAATAATTAGGAAATAAAATGTTTTTTTTATTTATTCTCGCCTTCCGCGTTATGGTAGCAGCGGAGTATATCTTATTTATTCCCGTTTAGGTTTGATTAATCTGGCTGCTACATCACTCTCCCCCCAGCGAAAGCGTACCGGAGGCTTGACGACTCGCCCGTATTTCGTAGTTTTTAAAATAGGTTTCAACTGGGTTGATGTAGATGATGAAGTTTCAAGCTTCCTCGCTGGTGGTTTTGATGATGATGATGAATCCTCTGCAGTATCCTCGTTAATAATATAGGCAGGCTTTAGTCGGTCGATCGATATAATCGTAGATTTCCTTCCGGGTATTTGTAGTTTAAAAGTCTTGCTATTTCTCTCTAATACTTTATACGGTCCATCGTAGGTAGGTTGAAATTGTTTTTTCATTGCGTCGTTTCTTACAAAAACTTGTTTGCATGTTTTCAAATCTTGGTGAATGAATACTGATTTATTATTTCTGTATGATTGCATTTCGGTGCATTTCAACGATAAGGCTTTGTTAATTGATTCTCGAAGTTTAGTTACGAAATCGTAATCCATTTCTTGTTTGTTTGACGCTGCTGAACTGAAGAAGTCACACGGCAGCCTTATGCTGCAGCCGTAGGTTAGCTGAGCGGCGCTAAGACTAGTGTCTGCACGTGGTGTTGCTCGTAGTCCGAGTAGCACTGTAGGTAGCTCATCAATCCACTTTGTATGTTGAGATAAACGAGTTTTGAGTGCAGTCTTTAATGTACGATGCCATCGTTCGATTATTCCGTTTGACTGAGGATGGTATGCTGTTGTACGCGTCTTCTGTATTCCCATAGTTTGAAGAAGTTTGAGGAATAGGTTGCTTTCGAAATTCCTTCCTTGATCCGTTGTGATGGTTTTAGGTGATCCGAAACGAGTAATCCAATTTTCATAAATTATCTTCGCGACGGATTCGGCTGAAGTATCATCGGTAGGTATTGCTTCTGGCCATCTTGTTGTTCTGTCGATCATTGTTACGAGATAACGATGTCCTTGCGGTGAAGTAGGTAATGGTCCAACGATGTCAACGTGCAAGTGTTCGAATCTCTCCGTGGGTGGAAATGTAGCTAGACTACTTGATGTATGCCTTTGTACTTTGCATTTTTGGCATTGAATGCATTGCTTCGCCCAGTTGCCAACATCCGCTTGCATTGCAGGCCAAAAGAATTTTTCAGTGATGAGTTTTCTTGTTGTTCTAACACCTGGATGACTAATGTTGTGCAGTGCATTGAAGACTTCGCGACGACATTCTTCTGGTATGTATGGTCGCATGGTTGTCGTTGAGGCTTCACAGTATATTGGTAGATGCGTCATTGGCATTGTAACTTGCTTGATGGACAAGTTACCTTGCTTCGATAGATGTTTTATGTTGTCACTATCTCTGTCTTGTGCTGCGGCGATCTTATGATAGTCGATTGATGTAGGGCACGTTACACTGTCGATCGGTACGCGACTGAGTGCGTCGGCAACTATGTTGTCCTTTCCACTGATGTGACGTATGTCGGTCGTGAATTCACTTATGAAAATAAGTTGTCTTGCTCTTCGTGGTGTTTCCGATAGTGATGGTTTCTTTGGAAGTACATATGTCTGTGTCATGTATGTGAATGGCTTGTGGTCGGTAAAAACGATCAGGTTTCGACCCTCGAACGTTTTTCTGAAGTGCTTGATAGCCATGTAAATAGCGAGTAGCTCTCGGTCGAATGTACTGTAGTTACGTTGAGTATCGGAGAACTTCTTCGAAAAATATCCAAGTGGTTGCCATTTCCCATTGCTGTATTGTTGGAGAACTGCTCCTGCTGAGAGATCGGATGCGTCGCTGAAGATAGCAAGGGTTGCTTCGTGTGATGGGTGAGCGAGTAAAGCTGCATTTTGGATCGCAATTTTACAAGCTTCAAATGCCTTCGTGGCTTCATCGTTCCATTCGATTGACGTTTTATCTTTTTTCTTCGTGTTGTGAAGGTAGGCGTGAAGTGGTGCTTGGATTTCAGCGGCTTTAGGTATGTGTTCTCTGTAAAAATTTATCATCCCAAGAAAACGCCTTAGCTCTTCGATAGTTTTAGGTTTTGCATAATCGATGATTGCTCTGACTTTTTCGGCAGGCGGTTTTATTCCTTCCTGGCTGACGGTGAAACCAAGAAATTGAACTTCTTGCTGTCCAAATATGCATTTCGAAGGGTTGATTGTGATTCCGTTGTCTTCTAATCGCTGTAGCACGGTGCGTAGATGGGTTTCGTGCGTTTCTTTATCAGGGCTTGCAACAAGGAGATCATCAATAAATGCGAAAACGAAATCCAGTCCATGAAGTACTTCGTGTATGAATCTTTGGAAAGTTTGACCTCCGTTCTTTAATCCTGGGATCATTCTTGGGAATTCGAATAATCCCATTGGGGTAATTATTGCTGTCTTCTCTATGTCTTCATCGCGGACTCTTATTTGTTGGTAAGCTCGGTTGAGATCGATGGTGGAGAATATAGTCTTGTCTGATAGTTGATGAGTGAAATCCCTGACTCGCGGTATTGGGTAGCGGTCAGGAGTGGTAATAGAATTCAGTCTTCTGTAATCTCCACAAACTCGTAATTCTCCGTTCTTCTTCGGTACAATGTGAAGTGGTGATGACCAAGGGCTTTTGCTTGGACGGCATATTCCTTGCTCAATCATGTTTTCGAATTCCTTTCGAACTTGCTCGTATAGGTGTGGTGCGATTGGACGTGCACGACAATGAAGTGGTGGTCCATTGGTGTCGATGAAATGCTCAACGTCGTTCTTCGGTGTTAATTTCATTGAAGTTATTCTTGTGATACCAGGGTATTCTTCGAGGATCTTGTGATACGGTTGTTGCACATCTATGCTTCTTATTGTGGGCAGATTGGTTGCTTGTACAAAAGACTGAGATGCAAGATTGGTTTTCCCGTCGATGATTCTTCTATTTTTGATGTCGACGACCAACTGGTGATGTTGAAGAAAATCAGCACCGATGATTGGTTTGCTGACTTTAGCGACGATAAATCTCCATTTGAATGGTCGGCGTAGATTAAAATCAAGTTCCATTGTTTTTTCTCCATATGTAGGAATAACCGTATTGTTTGCTGCATAGAGTTGAAAATCTAGTGGCTTCAACTTCTGTCCTTGCTTCGGCGGTAACACTGAGATATTTGCTCCGGTGTCGATAAGGAAAGTGAGCTTGCTTTTTTTATCGGTGACGAAAAGACGGTAGGACTTTGCTGTTACGCTGGATCCCGTCGCATCGAGCGTACTAGTTAGTTTTCCGTATTCGTATTTTCATTTTTGAATGTACACGGTGCTGTGCATTTTCTTGCCTCGACCCCGAAACGTCGATGATAGTAGCAGTAAGGGGATCTTGATGTTGAGCTTATTCGACTTCTACTTGCAGAGCGGTTGCGACGAAAAGGTGATCTTCGGTGTTGCTGATTGCGCTGGTTGTACTGTTGCTGGTAAAAGGTATGATGCTGGGAAGCTTTGAGCGCGGCGACTTCGAATGATAGCTTCCGAATTTCTTCGAGAAGAAACTGGGTATCATTGGCCTTTGTTGAAGTGCCTTCGATGATCGATATGTGTGAGCTACTGCTGTTTTCGATCATCTTGTCCGCCAGGAGTGCCAGTTCGTCGAGCTTCGTCTGCGTGCTGAATGTTTCGCTGACTGCTATTACCGATCGAATATGTGGTGGTAGGTGGTTTACCCACATTAGCCGTAGTGTTGAATCCGGAACTTTATCTCGCGCCAAAGTACGCATTTTGCGTAGGAGTTGTGTGGGTTTCTGGTCTCCAAGTTCTATTTCTGATAGAAGTTTTTGTAGCTGTCGACTGTCGGATTCTTCGTATGCGGAGATCAGACGATCCTTCAGTGAATTATACTGGTCGACTGCTGGTGGGTTGTACAACAGGTCCGCAATTTGTTCGATGTCTTGTTTCTCAAGTTGGGCTATCACCATCTGTGCTAATTGCGCTTGGCTCTTCTTTAAACCATTCGTTGCGGCTTCAAAACTGACGAACCAAAGTCGTGGTTTGTCTCTCCAAAACGGTGGTATTCTTAACGATAGAGATATACCGGCGATTTCTGGTTCTTTTACCGGGTTTGATGTATATGTGTTTGCCTCCTGCTCCATAATGACGGCTTGATTACACTGATTTTATATAAACTGAAGTCTTCCTTCTCGGTGTTCGTACGGGTTTCCTTCGCGGTGTTCGTGCAATAGTAGTGGTACGTCGCAGGGTGTTCCTTCTTGGTGTTCGTACCGGATCTTCCCCCCTCGGTGTTCGTACGGGGTCACCACTGTAATAGTGGAGTCGAACTGTCCACTATTAACAGACTCCGAGTGGTTTTCTTTAAGGTGGAGAAATGAAACTACTGTTTATGTTTATGAATGTACTGTCGAATGGGATTCGGAATGGAATATCTTTTGCATCAACCTTGCCTATATTTATATGGCTGGCTCACTATTGATTTGCCAATGGTAACAATTAATATTTTGCCTAGCCAATTATATTGCTTATTTTATGACCAATGAAAACTATTTAAAATATACAATTATCTACGTTTCGTTTCCCGGCGTGAGACTTGTTTGTTGTTCACGAAGCTACGTCGCTGGACCGGGCTATATAAGACATGCAGATCGGTGCGCACGCGTAGTCGGCGGGCGGCGGCGGTGTGGAATACAGCTCCGGAACAGCAAGAGGAAACGAACTGCGGCGTTGAAGAAACGGCTCACCATTGGTCGACGGATACGTGACGATAGCGGCGTGTGAAGTCGGTGTGGCGCTGAATGATATTTACGGCTGCTTCTTGTTTCTTTATAAGAACGTCAAATTATCTATATACAGTCCGCAGTATCTCAGTAGCCAAGAATAATTAGGAAATAAAATGTTTTTTTTATTTATTCTCACCTTCCGCGTTATGGTAGCAGCGGAGTATATCTTATTTATTCCCGTTTAGGTTTGATTAATCTGGCTGCTACAAGTAAAAATAATTCTTACTTCTTAGAAATCGGGTATTTCAATATAATATTTTAATAAAATTACTAATTATAGTATAGTTACTAACTATAATATACTACTAATAAAAGCTTTATTAGTAGTATAGTTGTAGCACGAATGGGTCGGCTTGACCGGGGAAGAACCACGCTCTCACAGAATACCAGCGTAAAATAGCAGCTTAACGCTGCTGTGTTTCGATGGTGAATGTAAAAAAAAACCTTCTTATTTATCTTATTTACTAAAAACGAGGCATTCCATCTTAGACTTAACAGGTGACAACGCATCTGCATTTTGATTCGTAATCGATGTAGATGTCTATGGGCCACAGCAACCACTTACCACCAGGTGGACGGTGTGCTCGTTTATTACCCTTCCCCTATAAAAAAAACCCAAAAATTATCACAAACTCACTACAGCAAGTGCAATATCGTCATAATTGTTATATCGTGTAATGGCGGTGTAATGTAAGAATATCGACTATCCCATCCCGTGGGTGTCGTAAGAGGCGACAGAGGGAAACTAATCAGATGGGCAGCAGCGTCTTCCTGATAACGACTAAAAATTAAAAAAAAACTGCGGTTGCCAACCCGCTTGCAAATATCCCCCCCCCCCCACCTGTGAGGCGATCTATGGGGTAGGCCTTCGTTCAGCAGTGGACTTTAATATACTGCTACGGTAACTATTGTTTCACCCTTAGAGATGGAATGGAGTGGATTTCCCAAATTTATACGAGACCACCGCTAAAGTCTAGCACACACAACTGACGAAAATATTGCGTAACAAATATACAGTATAATTGAAAACCTCCCGCTTTTTGTAGTCATCTAGAATAATCAGTGGCATTTAAAAATTGGTATGTAATTGTACAAGCAATAACTGATTAGCATAAGCTGGCATTTACAATGAGAATAAATATAACGAATTATTAAGACTATCTTTCAAACAAAACAATCGACACAATGACTATCATTACCTACTTCCTACCTAGTTTTTCATTAAAAGTATTTTTTATTTTACAAAAAACATCAATATTCTATATCTTCTATATTATGAAATAGATATCTGTAACAAAATTATTATTTATATTTAAATTAATAATAATAATTATGGTGTTATTTTTAATAGAAATGCGTGTAATGCCATATGCATTATATATATGCAAGTTCCAGAATTCGTAGACGTTTCGTAACACGTCTACGCCGGAATCAGTCCTAGATATACCAGAATATTAAATTCAAAATAAATAAAGATAAACATCATGAGAATAGAAAAAGTATTCAGTCCTGGATAATATCAAAGTGTGGACAGAAGTCTCAAGTACATCCTACACAATAGATGTCGCGTTAGAGAAAACAAAAGATTGTAAAGTTTGAAATTTTCACTAATTGAAGTGGCGTGTACAACAGGAGAAAAGTCTACCTACATCGTATTACTTCAGTCTTATTTACACAACGTATCATGTATGATACGTTGCATTTCAGGCCATCCCTGGAACTTCCCACTATGTTCGATCTCAAAGCGCTCGACAAATGTTTTTAAGAACTAACAGTTAACTCATTACATTAAAAAAAACACTTTTCTGAAGTTTTTTGACAACAAAACTTTCGAACAAATCAACCAATTTTGATGTAGTTGATGGCAATCAAAATACCTCATGTATTTTAAGAAAAATAATAAAACCTATTATAAAAATACGATCAGACTATAAATTTAAAAGTTACGTGAAAATAAAGAACACTATTTTCGAAATTTTCGTCATCGATTTCTCATCAACGCATTGACTGATTTTGAAGCGGTTTGCAGCAATCGACGTCGTTTTCTATGTTAAAGAGCTGATTAAATTTGAGAATCGATCGTTACATCCGTTTAAAATTTATTCCCAAAAAAAAAATTTATTTTTTCTGAGATTTCTCAAAATTTACCGGTCTAAATCGGTTATACAGTATTAAAAAACTAAGTTCGGTGAAATCCTTTGGAACGCCACCAAGTTCGTTCAAATTGGCCAAGCCGTTCAAAATTTATGAGGAATTTACATACAAACGCCACCAAGTTCGTTCAAAATGTTTATGAGGAATTTACATACAAATATACGCACGCACGCACGCACTTCTCTCTCTCTCTCACACACATACAAACATGCACGCACGCGCGCACACGCACACGCACAAGAACACACACACAGAACACCCCCACACACACACACACACGCGCGCACGCACGAACGCACGCACGCACGCACGCACGCACGCACACGCACGCACGCACGCACGCACGCACGCACGCACGCACGTACGCACGCACGCACACAACATCGTAGAATAGTCAGAATAGTTTCCTAGGACCTCAAAACGCCGAGATCTGATGAAAACCCGATTTCGCGTAAACCTCGATTATGTAAACCTCGATTTTCGAAAACTGTGGTGAAACCAATAACTTCCCGATTTCATTGATTTTCATAGCGGGAAGTTAAAAACCTAAAGACTTTTATTATAAACCTTAGAACACTGCGTTTCCTCATTATACCTAATCAGCTTACCTTTAATTAAAGTGGTAAGCGAACTTACAGATGACATGAAACCTGGAAGCAAGTGGCCAATGCAGGTGCAGCCCATAGATACCTGCACCCAATTTCAAATAAAGAAGGCTACATATGAGTTGTCACTTCCGAGGAATGTCTGTAAATATACTGGCCTTTCTGGTCTAACGAAGCGCAGCAACTACTGTAGTTATCCCCCCTATATGATACAATTTATGGTGGAGGCCAATGTACAGAAGTGGACTTTTGATAGGCCGCAACGGTAACGGTGTTCATCATGTTCCACTAATATCTTACTTGACTCTAGTACTCATGTGATATTGCCAATTATCACATTGTCAGGCACAAAGCGTCACGTATCACGGAATTGCCCGCTGCCCTGCATCGCTATTACTATTTCCCCGGGCGCCGCGCCGCCACGGCGATGAGGGAATATCCTTCTTATTTCAATGGAGCGATATGGCTATAGAACCACTAGATCAGACACCAAATTGAGTTGTTGCTATTTCTACTTCCTGTTTTCAGCGATTGTGTGACTGATAGAAAGTGTACAATGATGACCTAGGATTTTTTCCTGTATCGTGGAGGTGGCTCTCAGCAATTCATTGCTAAGCCACTGCGCCACGTAGCCGTCATAAATCAATTACATTAATTGTACTTGATGGTGAAGGAAACCATCGTGGGGAAACAGGTAAGTATAAGAAATGAGGGATATTTCAATGCCATAACTGGTAATCATATTTTAATTTTATAAATTATTTGAAAATCAAAAAAGCTACGCCATCGCTTCAACAAATCCCTAGTGCCGGGTCCCTCGTGAGAAAAATCACCAAAAAATCACAAGTAGCATATTTTTCTTTAAACAGTAAGTTAAGTTTAAACTACGTTCTTATCTTTATCTCATTATATGTATACTTAATACCTATATAATCCTGCAAGTAGATTTCATTATTTCGGTATAATATTTGGAATAAATATCGTAGATGTAGATTGCTAAGTCTTCCAGTAGCGATCTACATCTACGATACTTTGGAACAGCTCTGCGCCACAACGAACCTGTGGTCACTAATCAAATATCTTTTTCGCTGTCCACTAGTTGACAATACACGACATTAGAAAGCGTTTCTCAAACTTTACTAGATCTATTTCTAAAATATAGGATAAAAGATTACTTATGGATAGCCGAATCAATACCTAACAAAATATTCTCTAGGCAAGAATAGTTAATTCATATCTTTTTAACTTTTTAATGTGATTAAAATCCTTAATAGCTCGTGGTTAATTCTGTGTTGGGCCTCTTTAAAACGACAACTACTGACTTTAGAGATAGATTATTAAACATTTTTTAACTTCAGACATTTTTCAACAGAATTATCAAAAAACAATCAGAAATCAACATTAATATTACTTTAATTTTTAGGTATTTGTACTCAGGCATTATGTAAAAACTAGTCTTTTATACCTGACTCGTTAATAAAAAAAATCTCATCAACTTTATTTCATTTTTAAAAAGTTTTTCATATAGTCATAAACAGTATTTTAATTTATCATTCACCAAAGTACACCTTCAGGTCACTCCATGAAGCTCAAGACGTACTCGTATTTATATATAAATCCTACGTACTTTTAGTGAAACAATATTGTAATGAAAACCTGTGATTATAAAAATAATAATAATAATTGACCTTGGGCAAGTAGGTATCAAATTTGGTTTTGGAATATTTTGTATTTCTACAGTGATCGATATTTTTCATCACGAGCCGTTGTAAACAAACGATACATAACCCTGTATCACAACTCACGACGGCAGCCGAGCCCGGAGTGAGTCAAAGTGTGTCTGCAATATGCATTTAGTAAAATATCATATTACAAGGCAGCTCAAGACCCCGAAATTTTCGGAATTTATCGGCCGAAAAAAAATAATTATAACAAAACAAAAAAAAATTAAACAGCCATTTACATTCCATGACTTCCCACATGATAGATGGATTGGATGGGATGGGTATTGGGTTAAAATATCAATTGAGTTGAACAAATGATATTTTAACCCTTCAATCCCCATAAAAATCCAATGCTGGTGACCTGTAACTCAGGTTTTATTATAAAACCTATCATAGGCACCAGTCTCTCACAACGTTAGGTCCTTACTACATTGTTATTGTTAACTAGCCAGTAAGAAGTTGTGAAGAGATCAATCAATAAATAAATGAAATAAAAATGAAAATGCAGTTGTATGCACCCGTCAAATTCCGAGCGGTCGCATGCGACCGCATCCACCTACAGCACTCTAATCCATTAAAACTTATATTCAGAGACTACTTTTCTATCTATTAATTTATATTAATCTATACAAAATTCTCTATCCTGTGGTTAGACCAAAAGGCAGGTTTTACTTCAATACAAAAAGATTTTATTGTATTTTGATAACAAAAAAAAAACATACCTATGGATGTCGGCAGCGTGAAAATCACAATTATTTCTATATATTACTCGAAATTATTTACGTAATAAGATAAATTATATTCAAACAAAAACTTTTATTACAATTTTATAATAAAACACTACACTAAAACACTAATAAAAAAAACAAGAAAAATCCAAAAATTAACACAATAACATTCACACGAAAACGACGTACAAAATGAACGTAGATTATAAATAAATATCCATAGATTAACTGAATTTTTATTCCACTAGAGGATAGAAAATTTCATATTGATTCTATAATGCCAAAGTTTTTCATAGAAAAGTAGTCTCTAAACATAAGTATGTACGGGTTAAAGTGATGTGGGTGGGTGTGGTCGGATCCGACCGCTTGGTATTTGACGGAATAGCGCCATGGTTGGAACCGACCATCCGGGGTTTGAGAGATTAAAAAGTTATCGTGTTTACCTGTCCATGCGGACTTGATAAATCTACACCACAAGCCACAAAAACCACTTTCTTAATGTAAAATTAGCAATTAATCGATAAAAAAATAATACGTTCAACAATCATTTATCTTTCTGACAATGTACTTTATATTAGAGATGAGCCCAACATTCGGTATTCGGCATATTCGGCAGCTTTACCGATATTAACTTACATCATCGAACATTCGTTATAGTACACAAAGTAACCCTCGTATTGAAATGTACGAATTGAGTAATGCCATGTCTTGCATAATTTTACTGTCGAAAATATATTTTATTTGTGGATTAAATCTACTTGTATTGAGTAATGTTTCTGAGGCACTGTAGATTTATTTCCAATTATAGCAAATAGAAAGATTGATAAAATGTTTTTGGAATCAAACAAAGAAACATTACATTACATTAGTACATTTCACTTTACTTTGGTCGTCATTTTTTCTAAAATAAGTCCAAATAGTAGATCTCCAACTACTCATTTTTATCATATAATTATCAATTTTCACTTAGAATAACACAACGAACTACTTTTTTATCACAAAAATAGTCAAAACAACGAATGTGCTGGCAAATTGCCAGCACATTCTTATGTGTCACATTAGATGATGCAATAACACGTCAGATGTGGCGGGGGAGCGAGGGGCAGGGTCTGGGTCTAATTCCGCGCGCTTTACGGAAACAAATTTCGACATAAATTGGTTACGTACCGAGGTGACCCTGCCGAATAATGTTCGGCCGAATATTCGGTTCTGTAAGAGTTTTACCAAACTTTCGGCCGAATATTCGTATTCGGTGAAATCCATATTCGGCCCATCTCTACTTTATATATAATTTATATGTGAATATGATTGTTAGATACGATTTCATGCGACAAAACTTTAGATTCTTGATTTTTAGGCGCTAGTAGAACATACCTGTGCGCTTTGCGCTTAAGGCATGCAATAATAAGGATATGATTACTTTTCTACACACAACACTTTGAGAACTAATGAATCGACGAGGAGCGTATGACGAATACGAATGATTAATAAATATAATACCATTAGCACCCGAGAGACCGGAGGCGCAAAAACATCGATATGAAGCCAACATAAAAACATTCATTAACCATAAGCATATTTATTATATAATTATATGAATTATTCTCCGTGTTGATAAAAAGTTCAAAAATAAGTAAGTAAGTACCGTTCAATAAAACTGTAATAATTAAAATAAATTGACGTGAAATATCAGCACAGTTTAAAGACAGTATACAGTATCTCTTATCTACCAGACAATGAAATTGAGGAACCACTCTTCCTCTTACTCATGTTTGCTGCCAAATAGTAATGCCTGCAGTGGTTCGGTCTAAAGGGTATAACAAGAGCAAGTATAATTACAGGTAGATAGGTATTGCATCTTAGTCCTCAGAGGTGACAACTCATCTGTAGCCTTTTTTTAATAGGAGACGGGGCTAGGTTAAAGTTAAGTTAACTGACTACCGCCGCCCATGAACAATAGCAACACCAGGGGAATTGCAGGTGCATTGCCGGCCTTTTAGAAAGGAGTAAGCTCTTTTCTTGAAGGGCCTTAAGTCGTACCGGTTCGGAAAAATCGCCGATAGTAAACTATTCCACAGAGAGGTCGTACGCGGAAGAAAACTCCTAGTGAAACGTGCAGTGGTGGACCGCCAAGCATACAGATGGTGTGGATGATATCGGGAGTTTTGCTGCGTAGTGCGTCCATGAAGTTTGGCTTGAAGTGTCCAAGGACTGCATTAGCCACATGTTATTAAGTGAGCTGTAAGTTTGTTTGTCACTACAGCTTTATTTAAAAAAAAACGTAAATTTGGCTTGAAGTGTCCAAGGACTGCATCAGCCACTTGTTATTAAGTGAGCTGTAAGTTTGTTTGTCACTACAGCTTTATTTAAAAAAAAAACGTAAATTTGGCTTGAAGTGTCCAATGACTGCATCAGCCACTTGTTATTAAGTGAGCTGTAAGTTTGTTTGTCACTACAGCTTTATTTAAAAAAAATACGTAAATTTGGCTTGAAGTGTCCAAGGACTGCATCAGCCACTTGTTATTAAGTGAGCTGTAAGTTTGTTTGTCACTACAGCTTTATTTAAAAAAAAAACGTAAATTTGGCTTGAAGTGTCCAAGGACTGCATCAGCCACTTGTTATTAAGTGAGCTGTAAGTTTGTTTGTCACTACAGCTTTATTTAAAAAAAAACGTAAATTTGGCTTGAAGTGTCCAAGGACTGCATCAGCCACTTGTTATTAAGTGAGCTGTAAGTTTGTTTGTCACTACAGCTTTATTTAAAAAAAAAAAACGTAAATTTGGCTTGAAGTGTCCAAGGACTGCATCAGCCACTTGTTATTAAGTGAGCTGTAAGTTTGTTTGTCACTACAGCTTTATTTAAAAAAAAAACGTAAATTTGGCTTGAAGTGTCCAAGGACTGCATCAGCCACTTGTTATTAAGTGAGCTGTAAGTTTGTTTGTCACTACAGCTTTATTTAAAAAAAAAAAAAACGTAAATTTCTTAGAAAATTCCGCTGAAACAATAACGAACCGAAACGTGCGCGAGTTGATTAATTAAAAATCCACTCCTCACCACTGTCCGAAGAAAGCACACGGCCACAAACAAGGAGACAGTCTATAATCATTTATCTCGACGAGTTTAATAAAAGCGGGATTATTTATGGTGGCCCGGTCGGACGGGAGCCTGCTAATGTCGCATGATTTAATCCCATTAAAGTGACGCTGGGAGCTGTGCCAACGCGTGTCGGTACGTTAAGAATATGCCATTTGAACTCTTTTTGGAGAAAAGGACTTGGAATTATAAATAATAATTGATAGTTTCAAAATAAAAAAACAAACAGCATACCTATACGTACGTATACCTAGGCTATTTATACGAGTCATGTTGCAGCTATATTATGGTTGTAGCGCGACTGGGTCGGCCTGACCGGGGAAGGACTACGCTCTCAGAGAATACCAGCGTGAAATAGCAGTTTAATACTCCTGTGTTTCGTATGGAAGTGGCAAGGAGTAAATTGCTCTCTCACGTAATTGCACAACTCAAATGTCCTCGAAATTTAAGATTTTTAAGACCTCTCGATTTCCTTATGATGCTTCTCTTCACTGCGGAGCACATATCTAAAATTGCAATTAGTTACTTCACTAGTTACAGAGGGTATAAAACTCAAGTTACACACACGGGAACTTCAAAATTTACTACGAACTCTTAGCCCCTAAGCTACCGCGACTCTTGGTTGGATATAAAAATATTTATTTATGTATTTTTCTCTTGAAATTTACACTTATATAAAAATATTTCATATTCATTTTACTTTGGAAAAATTGGACTATACATAAATTGGATATCTTTATAGTATCATCGTGAAGATAATATTCAAGAGGGAAAACTTAGTTAAAATTGAATTGTGAGAATATCGCTAAAATTATATGAAACTACATAATTCGTATTAAAACATAATACTTTTCGACCCATAAATATAAAATTAAAAATAAGAAACGATCGATTATATTGTCTGATATCTATTTGATAGAATTCGGATTTTATGAAAGTATAGAATAAAGTACAATTAAACTTTTAAAAAGGTAGAACTGACTTTAAAAAAAAACATCACATAATAGCTTCTGAAGTAGGTGCTAAGATATAGGGAGTAGAAGAATTTAAGTGCCGACTTCAGAAGCTATCATATGGAAATTGTTTTATTATTTTTAGTTCTTTGAAGTAGGTTTTTACTTTTGAAAGTAAATCATTGACCCTTTAGATCTAATAAATATCACAAGTACAAGATAACAACTAGAATGTCGTCTAAACCGTTACTTTAAAACTTCACCCGAATTATTCCACCTTTAAGGCAGAAAACTTCTTAAAATGTTTATAAGACCAAAATTGAAATATAACTTATTTAGTAAAAGATGGATCGTTACATACATTAAAAAAAACATACGCGTCGAATATAGTCTCAAAAATATTATCGACTACGTATATCGAAGTATATCTACACACAAAAGAAAACAAGACCGACATACCCGCAGCAATAAGAAACCGAACACAATTGAACCCATAGATACGTTTCCACTAAACCGTCTATTATATCAGTAGATTAAAGACCACTTAACTCAATATTCCATAAAATATTGCCCCATAAATAGAGGGCAGCTGAGGAGACGTGGTCAAGCCGGGGCCGTGTGTAATCCCCTTAAAAATTGCCAAACTGAAAACAAACCGACAATGGCCGAATGTTATACATCAAGTGGCTTAAAAAGAAAGTATATTTATCGCCAAAATATATTAGGAGCCCAATGTGTGGTCCCGTACGAAATTGTAGTTTAATTTCAAACAAGAAAAAACTTAATTTTAATGCTATTTATTGCATTTATAATTTGATAACTGTATAATAATTTTATGAGTGGCTTGCTGCTGTTAGAGAAGAAGGTGAAGAGAGGGAAACGGCATACGCGGTTCTTCCTGGGATGAAGGTATTCTCCGAACCATAAAGAATTGACTTTCAATAAGTACAATGTAATAATCTACATTGAACTAGCTGGCCTGGCAGATGTTATTCCGCCCTTTCGGGTAGGTGGGGCGATGATCTGCGCTGCGAATTTACTCCAGTCTTGTTACAATATAAATATGGAAAGAACTGCGCACCCATCATATATTTTCTTTTCAACACTAAATGAACATATTATATTGTGAAAAATTAACTCTTAATGGAAAGTAAAGGCCTACGAAATTAAAGAATAAAATAATTTCACATTCTGAATTCAGTACTAATACATAGTGTATAAATTAAAGTCAGGACTTTTTATTATCTTAGTTTTTTGAAATAGGCTTTTACTTATATTAAAAGTTTAGTGTTTTACTCTTCTGAGTTAAGTAAGTAATATCACAATCTCAGTGTAATTATAGTTACATTAAAAATTTCATACCTCATTTGGCCATTATATGGGACCACTAGTGAAGTACAAACTATTTAATAAAAAAAAACACCGCAATCGGTTCCCAATTGACAAAGATATCGCATTCATACAAAAATAACATACATTCGATATGAGTAATTTTGGTCTTTAAATACGGAATTTGTCTATAACTTGATTGCAGCTTCACCTATCGGATCTTAGCATAACTATGAACCTTCGCCTCGAGAAAAAATATATTGTGTTTATGTGCCCTTAATCGGTGAAGTAGTTCAGGAATTACTCGATCACTAACATCAGCAATGATGTGATGACAACATGGGCTGCATAATATATTAACTGTATATACATACTGTGATGGCGACGTAAGTGAATCGATGCTGTCGCAAGAGGCGACTATGGGATATTCCAAAAAGATTCAATGGCTTCGGATAGAACGGAACATAATACAATAAGAATATAATTTTTTTTCATCAAAGATAAAGTAACTTAATTGAAAGTTGGTCTTTTATGGTATTGAAAAACTTTTGGGGAATCAGGAAGAAACGACTTTTTTATCATAGATTGTGGTACAGACATCTTTTTTTTATTTTCTTTAAACTACAGTACTTATGATTGCCAGAACTTAAATTTGGACTTATTTGAAAGTTCGCACTTAGGACCATATTAAGTGAATATAATAAAAATATATGCTAGTATGGCAGTTAGACCTATCATCAGAGTTTTGGACCTATCATAGTTTCTTCTTTAATATATATCTAATTGTTTAGAAATCTTTAAGTATCATATCATATCCAACTTTTGCAACTTGTACAAACAAATCACATCGAGGAACCCTAAAGACTTCTCTAAAATCCATAAGTATTCCCGATGACATACGAAGACGCATCCCGACGTCCTCGCGCGACAGTTACGAATGGAATCGCACGAGTGTAATACAGACGCGGCCCGGCCAAATGACCGGCATCCGGACATAGACAAAAGCGAAGCCGCTGTAATAAAGCAGGATTGATGAAAAAGCGCTAAGCCCGGCCGATATAGCGGTGCCGACCAAGATGCGAGCGTCCAGCGACGTTTCCTCGTAGTAAAATTCAAAAATGTCTTCAATACGTAAGTCTCAATAAGCTCTTGACAAAGACTTCATTAATGAATTTCGATAGATTCGTCAACAAAATCCCCGAAAATATAGAAAATTTTGACCTGCTCTTAGAGCAATATTCAATAACTTTATTTTTATTTTTTGTTTGTATAAAAAGGGTTTTTATAATATTAAATAATTTATGGATGATAATAACCCCTGGGAATGAGGTGATCGCTACCAAGCTATTTCTAATTTGTTTTGTATTGATCATGTAACTTACTTGGTTTCTTGCTGGTTCTTCCCAGGATAGAGGTTTTTTTTCCGAACCAGTGGTGAATTAAAGAAAAGTTAAGTTTCAATTAGTATTATTTATAATTTATATTGAATTAAAAATCTGTTTCTGTTTCTGTCTTAAATATATTTGGAAAGTTTTGGTAAGATTTGCCGTATTGTTCGACGCACACAAACTAATATGTGACCAGAACTACTAATCGAATTTTTCTACGCTTACATTAAAAATACGTTATGAGAATAACAAGTTATAAAAAAACCATGAAGTTTAAAAACAAATTCAAAGACCATATAATAAGTAAGCGAGTTATTAAAACGGCTTTCAACAAATATATTGGGGTACGAAAACTTAATTTCTCGACACTTGGACCAAGCCTGAAGGCGTCTTCCCAACCGCTTTAATACAAAGCTATTGCTATTACTGAGATCGCAACGAGCGGGACCGACCATCGAACACCGCCCGGCTTAACTGGACTCACTTTACCGGGATTTCGGATATGACGTAAAGCACTCACTTAGCCCCACCCGCGCCTCTCCCTGACCGACTTTTTCTCCTCTTATTTATTAGCTTAGGTTACATTCGAGGACGGAACGAGGCTTCAGCGAGATTATCTTCGGAATATGGATGCGGATTACGCATCCGACTCTTCGACCATTATTTTCGACGTTTATTAAATAAGGATACGATTCCAGAGTCAACTTAAGACTTAAATTTGGTCTCGAAGAGAGACAATTGAGCGAAATATCTAAAGTGAGAATAATAAAAAGATCTTTAGTGATTGGTAATTTATTTTTTAAATCAGTGTGTTCAATATAATAGATTAAATAAGAATGACCCATGCAAAAATTAGATTAAACAAAGCAAACTGCGATGTGTATCAGCCTTAAAATAAATGCTTGGAGCTTTGAAGCCGAATCCGAAGGTAGATATTTAAGGGACTTAGAAATAAGCTTAGACATTCATACGTAGTACCCAACAAATCGCTGTGTTTGTTAACATAAAAGGAAAGAGTAATGAATTCAACAAAAGCGTTCACCACTATTCCTCTAATTATTAATTCAAGCAGGTACAAAAAGCGGAACGACCGTTATTTACAGTTGAACCGAAATTAGCGTTTCTTGAACTCTCCTTTGTTGAAACAGCATACACAACGCCCTAGAGGGACACCTGTCGACCTTAGGGTCACACAAACATATATTAATAACACGTTAATTTATTAACAAGCACTGTTTATCCAGGGATTAACCGAGAATAGTTTTAGTTGAATAACAAAGGGCCGAAAGGGTTCAAAGCGAATTTCTTGCCCGACATATTTACCTAAGGTTGGAGGTGATAGTAATTTTACGCGAGGCAGGTCCGAGCTTTGGTTTCGGACAAACATTTACCCAGTATGTACGGTATCATAATATCTATATCGCATTGAAATTGTCTAAGTTGTTGTGGACTTAATATCGTTTGTATTGCCAACGAAATAGAATTTAGAAGCTTGTTTAATGTTCAGACTTATAATGATGCATTGCTTATAAACAATGTCTTAGTTAAAATTGAAAATAAACTTCTCATACCATATAATTCACATATTATCAAACAAAACTTGATAAATATTTAATGATAGCAATACGTACTTAGTTATATTAATCATAATAGTCGGTAATGACTATATTACATATTATAATATAAAATATCTTATCAAATCCTTCTACAACAGTGGACCTTAACACCCTGTAAAAGTCTAGTGCTTGTCGTGTGCCTGCCCGATGTAGGATGGATCTGCTTTTGAAGTCACCCGTATACTGTACATTTGATGCTGCTACCAACTACATCTTATTTTTATCAAATTTGAACGCGCAGAAACATATCCCCTACATAATCCAAAATCTTTACATTACAACAGACCTATGTAAAATTACACAAATTTCAATAAAAACGCACCTTTATTAATCAAACATCAAACCCGAGCTCCTAGAAAGGGCATGCAAACAGTTGGGAGATCGCACAAAAGGCGAAAGGTCCGAAACCGAAGTGATGCATCATTAATAAGCCACCGGCCACATTCATTGTTGTAATACATTTAACTACTACCCGCAACACGTCAGCAAGGACGAAGTACTGATGGCAACACATATCGCGACTCAAGTATTGATAGTTTTAGATATCTTAATATTAATATGTGAAGGAAAAACTTAGTTACGTTAATTCCAGTGAGAGCTTAATCTTTTAACAGAACATAAAACATAGAAGATGTTTGCCTTGTTGCGACATCCTCAACACTTTTTTTTATACAAGAGGGAGCAAATGAGCATGCGGTTCACCTGATGCTAAATGACTACCGCCGCCCATGGACAACTGCAACATCAGGCGAGTTGCAGATGCCTTTTGAAAAAGGTCGCCAACTTGGGAAAAGTAACTTGCAAGTAAGGAAGTTGCTAATATTTGGCAAGTTATAAATTTTCTGATACAGGTATGTTATGAGTGCGCCAATTTTGGACGCTGAATTCAAGAAGTTCGTCAACACACGTTGGGGCAGCGCGACGGACACTTCCTTACCCTAAAACCCTCTCAGAAATGAGGGGAGGCCTGTGCCCAGCCGTGGGACGTATATAGGCTATAACTTTACTTTTATATAACGGTATTTTTTTAAGAATCATTAGAATCGTTTCATAGTTGGCGAAGATATCGCATAAATACAAATAACAAAATATACAGGCGAATTGATTCTTCCTTCGAAGTCATCGTGTGTGTTGAGACTTGTAACATATATATCTTATGTAAAAGTCTTATAGTAAAAAAGAACTAGACAAAAATAGGAACATACTTTAAACAAATGGATCTTGTTGAATGTTTGATATATATATATATATATATATATATATATATATATATATATATATATATATATATATATATATATATATTTTTTTCCCATGGCGGCACTGAAAATTTCGGGAATCAAAGAGGTGACACAACATTACTATTTAGAAATGTATTTATTGCTTTTCGAAGTATTATCCATTCCATTCGGAAGTTGGGGTATCCATAATGGCCGTTTTGTAGGCGTCCACAGCTTCTTCAAGTGATGAAAATCTCTGTCCACGCAATTTATTCTTTATTTTAGGGAAATTATAGAAATCTTTAGGGCTTAGGTTAAAAAAACAAACACCCAACCGCAAAAGATTTTTTAAAACCAAAAAAAAAAAAAATTTATTTTTTTTTTTTTTTGAACACCAAAAAAGAAAAAATAATTTTCATTTTTTGGATCATTGCCTGTCTGGTCTAATAATTCTATATTTTCTTGCTCTAAAAACTCTTTTGTTCTGTGTGCGATGTGAGAACTCGCATTGTCGTGATGGAGGACCTGTGGCAAACAAATGCTAGCATACCATTCTGCAGTAACCGTTCTTTGTCCCTCAAGAGGAATAGTCGTAACATGGCCGGTTTTGGAGACAAACGTGGCCACCATTTTTTTTGCAACACTCCGTGAACGAACAATTTTTGTTGGCTTTAACTCATTTTCGAACACCCAAACTCGTGACTGGTTTTTTGTTTCGGGTTCGTACGCGTATATCCAGGATTCGTTACCTGATACGATGTTGTAAACAGCATTTGAGGATCCTGCGTGGAATCTTTCGAGAGTTCTGATGCACCAAGTAACGCGAGCCGCTTTTTGCTCTTCATAGAGCGAATGCGGTAACCATCGGGAAAACAACTTTTTTACACCTAATTGTACATGCAAGATTATTTGTATTTGAATCATGCCAATGTCTAAAGTTGCCTGAATTGTGCGGTATGTCACATGTCGATCTTCCTCAATCAGCTTACGCACAGCATCAACGTTTTCTTGGTGTTTGTTGTGATTGCAGTTTTTGGACGACCTTGACGGGGATCATCACTTAGCTTGACACGTCCACGTTGAAATTCAGCAAAGCAGCGATAAATTGTGGTTTTGGATGGGGCTTAATCACCAAATGCGGAAATTATCCGGTCGACACACTGTTTTTGTGTTAAACCACTTCGAAAGTCATAATAAATCATCGCTCTTGAATTTTCTCGAGTCAATTCCATTTTCTCAACGACTAAACAAGTTTGACAAAACCTTGTGACAAGACCGAGAATCTTTTTTTTAAATAAATAAGTGGTATTCGATTTTTAAAACCAAGGAGTTTTCAATTAAAAAGATTTTAATATGACAGGAACAGTGGAAATATTCCATTCCCGATACTTTTAGTGCAGTCTAGGTATATATATAAATAATCGCAAAAGAACTACGATTCTTACCAAGCATGATTCGCGAGGTTAAGAAATACATCCAAATTTAAATAGAGAAAATGGCTGAGTGCTAACAACGGCTTGAAATACTATCCTATAATCAATAAAATTAAATCCAAACCCAAGCACACCTTTGCAAAAATTCAAGATACTGTAAGCTCGTTCTTCGTAGGTCGAACCAAAAATTAATATCCAAAAGCTGAAGATAGCCCGGGTGTGACATTAGAACGTCAAACACCTTGATCTTGGGTGCTTTACTGCTGTTTTAAAAAATTATGTTCTGACTGGAATTATCCAGAAGCCACAACTTGGTAATCAAGATCTTTGGCTTACAAACTGTTAATCATAATTAGTGTGACCCATCACAAGACCATTGCATAACAGAGGTGCTGTTAGGCATTCGAAACGTTAAGTAAGTCAGATTATATTCGATAAAATCCGTTTTAAAATTAGTATTACGGTTAATATAAGAAAACGTTACGTTAAACAATACAACTTCAAGCTTCTTGAAACAAACGAAGAGGAAATTAAATACATCATGCTAAGTAACGATAGATTAAATTTAACTCTTGTACTTCAATGATCATAGTACGGTACTAAGTCCAAACTTGTGCTCGTGACAGGTGCGATGCTGTGTGGTGGGGTGTAACAAATTAAACTCCTACAAGTGAATAGAAAGTAAAGTCGGGAACTCTTTGTTGTAGCCATTGGTGCTGAGCAAATAAAACTATTGTTACGAGCGGTACTAGAGTTAATTAATGTGATTTACAAAGCCGCCAGTCAAAAACGAGAAGTATTGTCTTTAGATGTATATATTTTAATTTAACTAAGGACCGATATTTTAAAATACAGATAAAAACTGACTGAATATAACTGGGACACAGTTGAAATATTTTATTCATAAAACTGTAATTTTTAATTTCTCTATGTTGTATTTTATTCTACGAATCACTTTTATCTGATGACATTATATGAAATGTAAAGACGTTGAAGATTATGATGCTCCATTCGGTATCTACCACGGCAACTTTAAATATTTTGAAAGTTACCAACAATATAATATCTTATTCTTTGAACCGAGAGATAGCGATGAACTAGGTACTTACTTTAGGCACACTGATATATTGCAAAATAGTTACTATAGACATAAGGGAATGGAAAGTCTGTCTGGTCGTTTATTTTAGAAAATGCGCAATTTGTGCAACAAAACTAAATATTGTCATAAAAGAGTGCCAACATTTCTTGGCCATTGCGAAATTGTAATCATCTCACATTTAACACTCCTCGAACAACAAAATTAAATTCCTAAATGTTTTGGACAGTATTGAAATACTGAAAAAGTTTTTTTAGTGTGTTTCCGTCTCTTAGGCTTTTTGATTTATCTTATTAGTTTTTCCTTCTTAATAACTCTTAACAGACAATCTTAAAGCTCTCACTGTAAAGCTTTATGAAAATCATTTTTAATTTTACTACCGCTTGAGAAAAAAACTTCTATCCCGGGAGGAACCAGAAATTTACTCAGCGGATTTTTTTTCAAACTTATAGTTTACAATAAAGATCGAGTATGTTGTACAATAATTATAAAAACATTTTTTATCAGCGATCACCTCATTTTCTTTAAAAACGGGATCAGAATGTATCTTTGGGCTTCAGTGACCGTACTGTATATTTTGTAACTACATAAATAAATAAGCATTTCTGACATAAAATATTAATCGCATAGTTAACAATACTATTAAAAATCGTTTCTGTAAATTCTGTTATAAACGATATACAATAATCAATCATCTCGTAACGGTTTATGAAGACGATAACCTACAGTCGACGGTTCGAATCCCGGGTCGGGCCAAAAAATATCAGTTATTGAGTTTATTCATTACGAAATTCTCAGTAGCTGCCCGGAATCCGGAAGTTGGCGATGTCTCACCCACGTAAAGCTGTTGGTCCTGCGCCTGATCTCTCTCCGGTTGTGTCGGTTTACCGTCCCATCGGATTATGAGAGTAAGGGAATAGAGAGTGCACCTGTGCTTGCGCATTACACTGGGCACTATAATCCTGTGCAGCGCCGATGACTAGTCTCCGTTGAGGCAAGCCGCCACGACCGAAATTCGGTCTGGAGGACATTATTATTAACCTAATGGTACAAGGTGTGTATATCGAAGCACAAAAACCCAGAGTTCGTATCCGCCATTCAAAAACTTTCGTAAACCACTTCCAGCATTAGTCTTTTAAGAGAGATTAGTTAACCAGAGAATAAGCTACGTTAATAACATAAAAAGTATTTTTGATGTGAAACATCTGTAGACGTGTCTTGGCAGTAAAACCGACTCGTATGCCTTAACGCCAAACGGCATGACACTCACTTGTACCGTCACGCCTTCACGTCACTCCTTTGTGTGTGCGTGCGCGTATGTTATACACTTCGTTGCTTCTCTGTGTAAGTTGCGTACTGTGTGTGCACGAACTATTCGATTATAGGATACATACTAGAAGCATTCACCGCTTATGTTCAAACTTTGTAATTTCTTTTTAATATTATTTGATTTATTTTACTCCACATTTCTTTAATGGTTTTCATTAATTATAAATTCTTCCGTTCGTCCCGTGACGGCAACTTTTTTTTAAAATTAAACAGTTGCCTAACAAACATCAATAGAGGTTTACAAAAAAACACCACATCTCTCGATCCGAGTGAGTTGTTTCGAAAATTTTCGACTTCCGTCGCGAAAAAAACAAAGAAAGAATCAGATTTCCGAGTGGGGAACCCTTCAGTTTCCTGCGAAGTGGCGTTATAATTATCCCTTAATGATTCGTTCGGGCTCCATCGGTGTGGCCCCGGTATTAATATTCCATGCATTGAGTGCGCGTTCAGGCATTACACACTTTTTCTTTTAGTGCTTAGAAAATTGTCGCGTGAGAAATGCGTCATTATGCCAGCTTTTAGGTAAGTAGATGGTGATTGAAATTATATAATATAATAATTGTATTTAAAAAAAAAACTAAAGAACACGCTAAAGATAAAACTATTTTTTATCTTAGTGATCCTGATCAGATACCACGATAAAGTTATTATATTATTGTATTTTTATCGGTCCGTGATACGAGTGCAAGTTTTCAAGTCGATCGGCCGTCTACAAATTGGTAAAAATAACATTAAAAGATTCCGTTACATAGATAGATATTATATAGATACCTGCACGCGAAGCTAATAAAAGAGTGTTAAAAAGGGGTGTCAGGAGGAACATGCCAATTTGCTTTCATTGTTAACGTAGACACTGAATGACAAGAATATTAAATGTAAATAATTTTACGTTTTTAATTGTATTTATATAATCCTGAAGTTTCAATTGCTTCGTAGCACCTATGGTTAAGGGAAGTTGACAAAGTTGCCTTACAGACCGTTCAACTACTATCGCCTACTTACCACATGCGTAATTAAATTCATAATGTGAGTAAACGGGGATCGTGTCATCAGCACTGCAGAGCTACTCTTTAAAAAATAGAAAAAGACGTTAAAATGTAGTTTCGTTGAAAAAGTAATATTCATGTTAATATAATAAATCATCAAGAATATTACAACCACTTTTGAAGTTTGCATTTCGACTGCCTCGTAGTTCTAGTTTTAGCGGTCGTGAGCGCGACTGTTGATCTTGTAGTCCCGGGTTCGAATCCAATCCGGGTTCCGGTTTTTTTATAGGATAGGGTGACAAACGATGACACAGTGCACCTGATGGTAAGTAGTTGCTGCGGCCCATAGACATCTACGTCTATCCTCGATTACGAATCAAAATGCAAATGCGTTGTCACCCGTAAGGACTAATATGGAATGCCTCGTCCAGTAAAAAGGGTCTCCGGTTCTCTACACTCACCATACGAAACACAGCAGCATTAAGCTACTATTTTACACTGGTATTCTGTGAGAGCGTGGTCCTTCTACTTTTGAGCCGACCCATTCGTGCTACACTATCGCTATCTAATTTTGTTCTGTACAGATGGCTAGTACCTACATGTTAAGAGTGGTCGCCATTACCAAATTTCGGTCTGGAGGACATTACATTATTAGTTTTGAGGGTCCGTATCAGATTGTGAAGAGTGCTCAAATAAAGCGCGTGTTTCATAAATAAACTATAACAATATGACAAACATGACAAAGCCTACTGAACTTATTTATTTACATGTGACATCTAGAATTACTGTAGGTTAGATTTTACCGCGTTTGATTTTGATGACGTAACTTCAGCTTTTGAATATTAATTTTTGGTCCGATCTACACAGAACCGTGACGTCAAACACCTCTACGTCCCCGTGACTATGGGTGCTAAAAAGCAGCTTAAACGTCGGGAATTAAAAAATTAAAAGTAAAATTAGTTTCATTTAATGTGTAGTGTTCGCTCGCGTACATTTAAGAAATTACTGTAAGTTTTACTACTGGCTGGAAAAGAAAGAAAAAAATAATATAAAATTCTGCGAACGCTCGAACTCGTGTTGTCAACAACACCAACCGAAGTCACCCACTGCGTACACGAAGCGCGGAAGTGCGCTTTCGAGTCGATTGTTTCACGAGATTTTAATAACGGTGCAACGCAAAGAACAAGTCGAAAGCCATTGTTGACTTCAAGATGGTTGGCGTTCGCTTCGAATTATATTCCAGTTTGATTTCTGTCAAGAAGCCGGTGTCCTCTGATTATACGAGATTTGTGAGGAAATAAGAAAGACGGAAAACAATACTTAGTTACTTTGAGATAGACGAAGAGAAGTAATAGATCTTAGTTGTGTGGAAAAAGTTTATATTATTTTGTTTTTAGATTTACCGAATAATGTAAAACGTTTTCTTTTTAACATAAGGTAAAAATGTAAGTACTATTTTTGACGGTCAGCCAAAATATTTCTTTTATTTTATTTTTCTAGGATTCGTTTTTGCCTAGTGCCTAGGGGTCTTACAGGGGTGCGTACATTGCTTTCTGCCGAATAGCAATGTACGCACGGTACACTACTGGGTTTTGGCCTGAAGTATAAATAGCCAGTATAATTACGAGCTGAGAAGCATTTCATCTAAATCCTCAGAACGAAAAACGCATTTGTAGCCAGCTTTATTTATAGTTAGTTACAGATAGTCCAAGCTGCCTCTGTACTTCAAGATACACACAAGCTACATTGTATATATGGTAGAGCCACGCTGCAAGTATATCGTTACTGGTTTGTAGAAAGGGCGAATATACATTATTCGCCGTTTTGCCTAACCAAATAGTTTGATGATTAAATTAGTAAATTGTTATAAGGACGATATGATTTATCGGTTTTTATTCGTAACAAATAGGTAAAATTCGCCGTTACACATTTGTTTTATTTTCTGTTCGCTGTTACTACTAATCGATTGAAAATGACTCAAGGAAATGTTCTGTTACAAAAAAGAAAATCATAGAAAAATGACTTATTCGCCCTTTCTACACATCAGTGACGATATTATGGTTGTAGCACAAAAGGTAGTCGGCTCGACCGGGGAAGGACCACGATCTCACAGAATACAAGCGTAAAATAGCAGCTTGATGCTGCTGTTTCGTATGGTGAGTGTAGAGAACCGGAGACCCATTTTACTAGAATCGAGGCATTGCGTCTTATTCCTCAGAGGTGACAACGCATCTGCGTTTTGATTCTTAATCGAAGTTAAATGTAGATGTCTATGGGCCACAGTATCCACTTACCAAATAAGTAGACTGTGTGCTCGTTTGTAACCTTAATTCTATTTAAAAAAAACATACAGTAAGCTCACTCTGTGTAGATCGGACCAAAATAATTAATAACTCAAGGTACTCCAGCAAGGTGAAGGTACTACATATTTACTATGACACGGTGCGCCAAAAGCCTTAGCCCCTTCCCCGGCCCCCGTGATCACGAGTGCTTACAAGCTTTTGAAACGTCGGGAACGCTATGAAAACATTTACGCATAAAAATAAGTTTAATTAAAAACGATAGGTTTGGTTACAGGTGTCTATGGATTGCTTTAGTCCCTAAACACCAGGCGGACTGTAAGTTTCACTTCACTTTTATCAGAAAAAGTTGGTATTCTCAAAAAACACTTCAAATATGTCAAATAGAAAGAGAACGAAATTATGATGCATTATTGATCAAAAAAAATTATGAAATAAAGGTTCTAAATTTCTCGTAACTTTTAAAATTAAATATAAGTATTATAGAAGTTTTTAAATTAAACCTTGTTAAACATTTGAATAAAACTATTATTTACGGATTTTATCGCGTTTAATTACTTTAATTTATTTTTATTATTATCCCGACGTTTCGGGTGCTTTACAGCGCCCATGGTCACGGGGGGGACTGAGATGTTTGACGTCCCAATGTCATAGTTAGTCCGGCTACCTTCAGTTTTTTAATATTAATTTTTGGTCCGATTTACGCAAAACGAGCTTATAGTATCATGAAGTCTTGCAGTGGTATGCTTGGGTTTGGGTTTAATTTTGTTAATTATAGGATCCCAAGCAGATGGTAGCACCCAACCATCTTCTCTATTGAAATTTGGATGTTTTTTAATTTCAATAGCCTCGCGTATCATCCTTGGTAGGAATCGGTGTTCTTTTGCGAGAATTTGTGGTTCATCAAATCTAATGTAATGGTGGGGACGATCTTGAACATGTTCGCAGACTGCAGACTTCCTGAAGCGTCGGTGCTTCACATCAGCTATATGTTCCTTCACGCGGGTTTTTATAGATCTCTTTGTTTGACCTATGTAAGAGAGACCACATTCACAATCTAGCTTGTACACACCTGCATCTTGTAGAAGAATATTACATTTGATGGATGGTAAAAATTGACTAATCTTCTTCTTGTCAAACATTTATTTATTATATTTTAAAACCAAACGACCAATATAATTTTTTTCAGTTGTCTACTTTCATTTTGCCAGTTTCACTATTGATTATACTCCCAAGTAATTTTAATTTTATTGGAGGCATTCTTAATTTGGTTTCTTAAATGTAAAGACTTGGCTGTGGACCACATTCTTTTAAATATTTTGGAATATTTTTTTACAAAGTTTTCACTGTTAAGCTTGAGTGAAACTTTCCCTATAATTTTGTTCAAACCATACATAGAAGGTGCCGGTCTGCGAGCACTGACAACAATGAAATGCTCTCAACTCAACCCAACATGGGTTGTAGAATAGATTGACTCTAATCCCACCTGGTGGTAAGTTGTGATGTCGTGGTATATATACCGTGTAGTGGCAAATAATTCACTACCTTATATCGCCCCGTTGGTGTTGTGAGAGAAGGCAGCAGAATTTTCCGGTGAAGCACCGAAGCACCGCCTACGTCCTGACTTCGGAATTAAAGGATCCCAAGCAGGTGGCAGTACCCAGCCTCCTTCTATTTGAAAATTAGAATGTTTTTTGTTTTTATTTTAATTTGTCTCACAAATCATCCTTCGTAGAAATAGATGCTCTTACGCGAGTATTGGTGGTCTATCGAATCACAAACAGCAGAGTTCCCGGAGCGTCGGTGTTTCACGTCACCAGATATATTTATGTTCCTTAACGCGATTATTTATTGATCTTTTTGTTTGCCCTATATAAGAAAAAAAATAGCTTATTTAAAAATGTTATTTAAAATGCATTATATGATGTAAATATATTAGTTTAACATATACAAACATTATATATATTCACACATAAACATATATACACAAATGTGTATGTTTAGTATGTCCAGTAAAATACATACAATAATAATAATATCGGTCTTCCAGACCGAATTTCAGTCACGGCGGCCAGCCTCAACGGAAACTAGCCACTGGCGCAGGACAGGATTATAGTGCCCAAGTGTGTGCGCAAGCACAAGTGCAATCTATTTCCTCGCTCTTTATAGTCCGATGGGACGGTAAACCGACATGACCGGAGAGAGATCAGGCGCAGGACCAACGGCTTTACGTTGTTTCCGAGGCACGGGTTTGAAACATCGCCAACTTCATGACTCTGGACAGCTACTGAGTTTTTGACCAAAAAACTTAATAAACTGATTTTTTGGCTCGACCCGGGACCTCGTGATCAGCAGTCGCACTACTAGAACTACTAGACCAACGAGGCAGTCAAAAAATACATACAATATAATATACGAGTAGCAAATACATGTGGAAATTATATATAAACCGATAGTATTAATCAAGTAATTTTAAATAATGTGTCTCAACCTTATTTAATATCCCATATTTCAAAGTGTGTACTAAACTCGACCCGATGTGTCGCAGTTCATATAGATTTAATGGCATCCCAAATTTACGTATTGTTCCTCAAGATGTTTTACGGTGTCCCCTGAACAGGTAATGGCGTTATTTATTGCCCGTAAACCGGGTCCTAAGGTCGGGGCACAAAGAGTCCTGCGGTTGATGTTGAGATCATTAACAGTCGTTATTTAATAGTTTAAGTTGTAGCACTAATAATATACGGGCGTGTCTTCGACATTAAATGGTAGTAATATCAACACGCGACCGTGTAGTGGCCGGTACAAGAATACCCGCTACCCTTTATCATCCCGTGGGTGTCGTAAGAGGCGGCAGAGGGTAATAAACCAAGAAATCATCGCATCAGCGTCTTTCTAAAAAAAAAAAACTAAAAAAAATACTTTGGTTACCCGCTTGCCAAGCGTGACAAATAAGGCGATTTATGAAGGAAGTCCATCTTCAGCTGTGGACTTCTTTAGGGTAAAGTTAGTAAAAAGTAAAGTTACAGCCTATATACGTCCCAATGCTGGGCACAGGCCTCCCCTCATTTCTGAGAGGGTTTTAGGGCAAGGAAATGTCCGCCGCGCAGCCCCAATGCGTGTTAGCGAACTTCACATGTCTTCGAAATATTTTTTTCCTCACGGTGTTTTCCTTCACCGCCGACGCGTGGTAATTCAGCACTTAAAGTTGCAGTTAACAATTTTATTGGTGCCGGCGGGGAACTCGGGTTACTCGCGTTCTGTTATATTTACAGCGAGCGTTAACCATCTGAGCTACCACGGCCCACCATGCAAGAGTGAACAAGCTTGGGGTACGCTAAGGCAGTAAGATTGACCATATAGGGTTTCATCACGACTTACTAATAGCTGAGATTGTACTCAAACACTAACTTGTTAAAATAACAAAAACAAATTATAGACAGAAATCCCATTAATTATTTTCTTAGGTATTATATGAGTAAAATAATTCAAAACAGCCTCCACGGAAGTATACCAGCCTATTCTAGATTCCGTGCTAAATTAAGTCGTGACGCACTGTACTAAATGAACCGCGCATCGAATTCAAAAACAACGATCTCGAATGAAACATATATTTATTTATTTTTTCGCAGTGAGCGGGGGCAATTACCCGCATCTCGGACAGAACAGCGCAGACGTCCTCAACTCACAATGGCTGCCACTCGAGGTCTCAGTGTAACGAATCCACTACTGCTACTATCAACCGGTCCCTTTCGCGAAACTGGAGCGAGATTGTTTGCGCGACACCCCCACCAGTTAATGATGTATGGGAGAGGCAGCGGCGAGGGGGGGGGGGTAGGTTCATTAAATGTTGTTTGTCGACGCCCTTTTTTAAAAATTTCAGCCTACGTTCCTTGGAAATATATTTTTGTTGCGAAGTAGTGATTAGCGTTCATTGTGCTTGTTATGCTGACATTACGGGCTGAAACTTCGTTATCTTATTGAATGGTCCAGAGGCTTATTGGTCAAAATACGTATGTAACGATGTTCAAGTTTCGAACTGCAGCCATAGCTAATACGTGTACATGATTACTAATTTTCTAGTTTAGGCTTAAAGGTCTAGAGCATTGGCATGACCTTAAATATGGCTAGATCAAATAATTATGAAAAAATAATAGCTGCTAAATTTCTCTCGTTGTTTGTTCCCCGTCCAGAAAAACTTTATATAAATAATACGTATGTTTTTTTTTAATTTTTATGTTGTACCACAATGGATTTTCATATTAATTGTGTCTGCAAACGTATATTTTAAAGATAAATTAAAAACAAAACAATTTAGTATTAAACTGGGCAAATAGGCTTTGGTTTATTTCCCTTCTTACACCGTCACTACTCGATTAACACACATGAAATATATATATATATATACATATATATATATATATATATATATATATAGGTATATCCGTTATATTTAACTATCACTTTTCAAGGAATAAAACCCTGAAACTATTACATCCATCGAACAGCGCACGTGTTTTTTTCAATTAATTTATGTAATTTTCGTAATATTGCATCTCAATGTAGCAATTCATAACACAATGCGACTAAAAGGAATTTATAAAAGAAAGCTGAGCATATGTACATAGTTTGTTAAAATAATGAATTGACCTTCGAGCAACAATACGGCGTGTTACGAGAATTTTATAAGCAACAATGTCCCCAGAAACAAGGGTGACGAGCTTACAAAGGTTTATTGGGGCTATCCCACACAATCCATCACTCGAAGCAATTGTTCGCCCCGCCCGCAGACCTCTCTCGGCCCTGATCATTATTTAAAATATAGATGAGTGTTTTCTTTTCGATAATCGAGACCGCGATTGAGGGTCCAACACAATAGCGCCTCTGAAAGCGTCGCCCGTAGGTACACTGGGGCTCGAAGGACCAAAGTCTCGCTTATTTGTATTAGTAAATTGAAGGTGCAGTGCAGTGTCCACTGTATCAAGGCCCCTGGCGCAGTTGGGGCATTCAGCTGTGGAGTTTGATTTTTAAAACCGGTGGGCGGGGTGGGGGATCAATTAACGTGGTCTTTGTGAACATTCTATCGGCGCGCAATGAAAAGAGTTGTGATTTTCTTTGATATGCGGAGACGCGGTTTGCCGAGTGAGAAATCAAAGGGCTCCATCGTGATGCATGACGGGTTTTATTAAGATTTAATGCCGCCAACGACACTCGGAGGCGGGAAAAGAACGAGTCTCAAGTATTCGATGTACGTTTTACATGACGCCATGTTGAATTCGGTCGCACTAGGGCTGATGTCGCAACGAAATAGAAGCTCAACGCAATTCTATAAGATATTAAAACTTTTTAAATAAGCGGATATGCTACGTGTATATCCGCTTATTTTAAATATCCCATAGAGATGCGAAATGCAATCGAAAACGAATATAATATTTTCATGTCGTTAGTAATATTTCGTGATTTCATGAAATTAAAAATAAATAAGTATGTTAGTAACACACTGGCAACATGCTTAATAAAAGTCTTATAAAAGACACAAAGTGATTAATAATAAACACTTATTTTTACGACTTAATACAGACGTTTTGCAAAATAAAATCAATATTTCCTTATTTTATTCAACATTTTCTTTATAAATCTGACTACTTCACAGGCATTAGCATAAATTAATACACAGAAAAAAATTTGCTAAACCCAGTCCGAAATTGATACCCATCGAATCATCGAAAAGCGACCTGAATGGGCCGGGCCTATCACTCAGAAAATCTAAAATTACCGGCACGTAAACTAGATGACAATCCTAAGAAGGATACTTGCTCAGCTGACCAGCATGCCAAGTTTTGTCAAATGCTTTAAATTTACCCAGTGATAAGCAAGTGAGTAATTAAAATTCTCCAGGCTAAGAGCTTGGAGAACTTCTACCCTTCATCTACAACCACAAGGCCCCCAGTAGACCGGTTTTCGTGAACCAGTATTAACGGCCACTGAGGATGTCATTATTTTCAGAGAGCTTTACAAGCAAAGTAATCAAGGCAAGGCTTAGAAGGGTGGTTAGGACAAGAGACAATTTAGGTGCAATTTTTTTATTTATTTTAATTGTATCTCCCAAAGTGCATTATTTGCGCAGCGCCTTCTAAAATAGCGCGATAGATGTTGGACTCTTACATTTTTTAATTGTTAACTATACTGCAGGATCATCTAGACCATTATTCATTGCACTATCACCATCATAACCGTCATTACAGCCCATCACGTAAGCACCCTGCTAAACATAAGGCTTATACGTATTTATAGATTGCCACAAAGCACGGTCAAGAGACAACTGCATCATTCGACATCCTGTAGTTTCATCAATTCCTTGCTCCGCCTTTTTTTACGCTGGTGTTCTGTGCGAGTGTGGTACTTCCCCGGTCGAGCAGACCCATTCGTGCTGCGACCATAATATAGCTGCAGCGTGGCTATGCGATGTAATACCTTCCATCTACTGGGGGACGACAACACTGCGCTTACCAGTACTAGGCTGTCCACTCGAAAATCTTTTTTCTCATTGGTTGTCATCTGTCAGTGTCAGTGTCACTTCGGGAATCTGATCCGCTGGGCCATGTCAGTTACTCTTGTTATCTATTGTTGTATGGAACTGTGGAACTAATTTTCTTACCTTCAACGACCCAATTGTAATTTTATCTACTTTACAATATGTTCGGCGGTAAAGGTAACGAAGAATGAGGAAGGTTATGGGTGAAGCGGATATATGAAATTTTAAATTGTATACACATAATATCCACCCTTGTCGTCCCGTGGGTGTCGTAAGAGGCGACTATGGGATATTGTGGCTTCCGATAGATGGCAGTCTTATCACCTTAAATACCCGGACCGGGGACAGGAGGCCGTGTCTGCATCTTCTTGTCAAGCGTGACGGTGAAGACGGTGAAGAATTATACGTGGTAGTTGCAGCATGAGTGGGTCGGCTCGACCGGGGAAGGACCACGCTCTCACAGAATACCAGCGTAAAATAGCTGCTTAACGCTGCTGTGTTTCGTATGGCGAGTGTAGAGAACCGGAGACCCTTTTTACTGGAAACGAGGCATTCCATCTTAGTCCTCTCGGGTGACAACGCATCTGCATTTTGATTCGTAATCGAGGATAGATGTAGATGTCTATGGGACACAGCAACCACTTACCATCAGGTGGACTGTGTGCTTATAAAAAAGGAAGATATCCGCTAGATCAGCCTCTTTTCTGCACCATAGCTCTCTCCGAAATAAGAGAAGACCTATGCCCAGCAGAAACTCATGTAAGAATGTTACTGACTGATGATATATATATATATATATATATATATATATATATATATATATATATATATATATATATATATATATACGTTATTAAATCTATATATCGGATTTACCCACTTACCTACATAGTTTACACGAAATAAAGTAATTAAAAATATAGTAAAACCATGATAGCTTTATGACCGGACCACGTGACGTCATAAGTACGCGCGAAAGCAATGACAGGCCCGGTATCTGTACCGCCAAAAGTGTCAATTGGGTATTTGACACTCTAATCAATTGAAATACATTTAAAGGAAACAAACATTTCTATAGAAATTG
Source organism: Parnassius apollo (assembly GCA_907164705.1). NCBI lineage: Eukaryota > Metazoa > Arthropoda > Insecta > Lepidoptera > Papilionidae > Parnassius > Parnassius apollo. The sequence goes on along the minus strand of CAJQZP010000547.1, from coordinate 3,398,417 downwards.
CACGATAGTGTTAAGGTGTGATGATAGAATGAATGAAGAATTACATAGTTATTATAAGCAAATGATCAACATATTAGTATATTTTTAAACATTAAAAATCAGAATGGAAACCATGAAGTTTTAGGACTCTACTAAAAGTAGCAAATTCAAATTATATGCTATAGCTGTGCTGTGTATTTATTAATGGTTAATTAAACTATTGCAATTCGCTCAGCGGTAAAGGAAAACATCGTAAATGAAATTAATACGTCATATAATACTTCATAAGGATGCATTAATTCTACCATCTTACACGGGATAAACGGGGTTGATAGACTTTTCTATCTATAGCCCGTTAAAAAAACAATTGCACTCGGAACCGGGAAATCAAATCTCACGGAGCACATAATTCAAAAATATTCTATCTTAAAAAAAGCTTTTGAGCCATGGTGGCTCAGGGGTTAAGCACCAATGAAATTGTTAATTACAATTTTAAGTGCTCATTTATCCCCGAGCAGTGAAAGAAAACTTCGTGGTGACACCTACATGACTGAGAAATTAAAAAAAAACATAAGTAAGACGTGAAATCCATCAATACGCAATGGGGAAGTGCGGTAAAAATATCCTTGCCATAACATCCTCTTAGACATTAGAGATAGGCCTGTACTCAGCATTGGGACGTACGAGTATGTAGCCTGTAACTTTAACATTATTTTAAGTTTTTATGATCGTTTTGTTAATTGTAGTCTAATAAAAATATTACGCAACAAACACGTACGAAAACCTTTAAAAGCCTAGTGTCGTCCCAACGTCTTCAAATCAGTAAAGACCCGATAAATCCCTCAAAGAGCGCTCCAAAGCCGACCCACATAACCCAGTCCTTTCTCAATCAAGGTCCACCAACGCTATCACGATCATCGGCTTAACATGCAAGTTAATGAACACCCGTGGGCATACACATTCGCGCTAACCGTGTACCGTATACCTAGGACCGAGAGGGGTGTGAGTTGGTGGGCGGGAGAAAACCCCCCATCGCCCATCTCGACACGGCGTCTTAAGCCCGACTTACACCGGTTCTTGTAAAATTGTAACCGATATGTTGCTTAGTAATATAGTTCAGAAAAATCTATCTTTTTTTTCACAACCAAGAATATTAATGGATCGTTTTATAGTAAAACGATCAACGAGCATGCAGCTTACCTGATGTTATGTAACTACCGGCACCCATAAACAACTGCTACAATACGGGCATTGCGGCTGCATTGGCGGTCTTTAAAAAAGGAGTAAGTTGCTTTCTTGAATGTCTTATCATTCCGGAAAAATCGCTGGTGCCATCCTATTCCACAAATATTACATATACGTATAATATACCAACAATTTTTTTGCAAATCACCTACATTTTAAAACCTCATCAATAAAGTTCATCTCAGAATTCTTCGTTGTATGCATACGTATATACCATACAACGCATTGTCTACTTTACAAAAGTTATAGTTCTTATAAAGTAGACTAGTCTGGTCTCTTAAATTAAACTTTATAAATTAAATGGAAAATCAAGTGGCAGTGGCAGCGTCAACTATTGCCCTATTTCATCCCGTGGATGTGAAAGTCGACTATGGGAAATGATACATTTTATGACTTCCGAAAAGTGGCGAAATGATAAATCCAATTACAATAAGCCGTGTGGTCGTAAAAGGCGATAGTGGGTTTATGAAACAGAAGCTAGGCAGCACCAACTTTCTTATAAGAACTAAAAACAAAAATAAAAAACCGGCCAAGAGCGTGTCGGGCCACGCTCAGTGTAGGGTTCCGTAGTTTCCCGTCCGTCACAATAAGTGTTCCCACTTACGAGTTTAAAGGTGGGTATCCATTATGTTCGCACTCCAGCAGCGCTCCGCGCTCCTGCAACTGCTCCCGGTAGTGGGCCCTGTTGTTTCCATCCAAGTTCGAAATGATTTTCCTAGAAAGTCCTTATAAAGTTCTACTTTTCAGACATTTTTCATATTTTCTAAACTTATGGTTCAAAAGTTAGGGGGGGGGGACACATTGTTTTTTTAATTTTGGAGCGATTATTTCCGAAGTTATTGACATTATCAAAAAATGATTTTAGTAAACCTCTATTCATTTTTAAATACCTTTCCAACAATATATCACACGTTAGGGTTGAAATTAAAAAAAAAATCACTTCCCACTTTACATATAGGGGGGCTACCCTAATAAAACATTTTTTTTCCAATTTTTATTTTACCACTTTGTCGGCGTGATTGATACACATATTGGTACCAAATTTCAGCTTTCTAGTGCTAACGGTCACAGAGATTAAGCGAGAACGGACAGACGGACAGACAGACATGGCGAAACTATAAGGGTTCCTAGTTGACTACGGAACCCTAAAAACTGCGGTCGGAAACCTCTATGCCTAGCGTGGTAGTAGTACTAACTACTAACCTAACTTAAACCTAAACATCTTAACTTTACCTTCCCTATCTTAAACCTTACCTAAATATACGTGGTAAAGCCATGTTGCAGTTATATTAGTAGAACAGTTCTAGCACGAATGGGTCGGCTCGACCGGGAAAGGACACGTTCTCACATAATACCAGCGTAAAATAGTAGCTTATTGTTGCTGTGTTTCGTATGGTGAGTGTAGAGACCGGAGACCCTTTTTACTGGAAACGAGGCATTCCGTCTTGGTCCTCACGGGTGACAGAGCATATGTGTTTTGATTCGTGATCGAGGATAGATGTAGATGTCTATGGGCCACAGCAACCAGTTACCTTCAGGTGGACTGTTTTTGTGCTCGTTTGTCACCCTTTTCCATAAAAAAAACTCCCTTTTTTCTGGGATTTTGTCTGGGTAGTTAAAACTTTTTCCTATTTCTGCCGATAAATAAAAGTACCTACATGCACTGCTGTGTTTCAGTGTGAAGTTTATAGAGGGTCAGTATGACTGCACAGTAAGAGGTATTCCATCTTAGTTTTCAGAAATAATATAGCATCTGTAGCATTAGTTTGAACTGGACCATGGATTTCAATAGCCACTTATGATCAGGTGATTTGTAAGTTTGGTTGGAAATTATATTTTATAAAAAAAATTCATGACGGAAGCCTAGGTTCAGTAGTGGACACTTGAAAATCTGTAATGAATAAGTGAACGAATGTCTCGTAGCTACGATAGCTTAGAGCCTTTTCCTTAACTTACATACAACAGGAGCAAACTTTTATGGTGGTTTGATTACAGGTGCATGAATTATTGATTGTTACCTGCAATTTTATCTGTTGATTTACAACATCCTCGTAGGTTTTGTTTTTCATAGAATGAGAGGCAATCAAGTATACAGTCCACATGATGATAAGTGGATGCTGTGACCCATAGACATCTATCTACATCTATTCTTGATTAACTCTTCGCCTACAGAGGTTTCAATAATAAGAGAAGGCATGTATTGAATAAAACTATTATTTACGGATTTTATCGCGTTTAATTACTTTAATTTATTTTTATTGTCTTATAGTCTGCGAACATGTTCAAGATCGTCCCCACCATTACATTAGATTTGATAAACCACAAATTCTCGCAAAAGAACACCGATTCCTACCAAGGATGATACGCGAGGCTATTGAAATTAAAAAACATCCAAATTTCAATAGAGAAGATGGTTGGGTGCTACCATCTGCTTGGGATCCTATAATTAACAAAATTAAACCCAAACCCAAGCATACCACTGCAAGACTTCATGATACTATAAGCTCGTTTTGCGTAAATCGGACCAAAAATTAATATTAAAAAACTGAAGGTAGCCGGACTAACTATGACATTGGGACGTCAAACATCTCAGTCCCCCCCGTGACCATGGGCGCTGTAAAGCACCCGAAACGTCGGGATAATAATAAAAATAAATTAAAGTAATTAAACGCGATAAAATCCGTAAATAATAGTTTTATTCAATGTGTAGTGTTCGCGTAAATTTAAGAAATCAGAAGGCATGTATCCAACAATGGGAATTTCGTAACGTTTTCCTTCGCGCATCTACACTTAGTTATAAATGCCAAGTGCTAGTCTCGACACGCATAAGCTCTATATTCTATGAATATAAATAAAATAAAGGTATCTGACCGAAATAACTGCATTTTATTGAGCTGAGGAGGTTATTCAGGTGCCATTAAGACAGAATTTCTTAAAAAATGTGTCTGTTAAAAAGATTAGCTATCTTAGCTCTGGTTGAACAGTTTGTAATGAAAATTAACAAGGGAGCAGTGCGCAGCGAACTAGGCTATATTTTATTTAAAAAACTTACCGATTTTTGGGAAATCGATGATGAAATAAATTGTTTTTGATGGTTGTCTTAAATCTTACTAACGTTTACATTAATCGATCCCAATAATATACAATAAAAATAAAGTTACAGCCTATATAGGTCCCACAGCTAGGCATAGGCCTCCTCTCTTCTCTGGGAGGGTTTTATGGCAAGGAAGTGTAAACCTAGCTACATCAATGCGTGTTGGCGAACTTCACATGTCTTCGAAATATTTTTTTTGTTTCTCAGACATGCAGGTTTCCTCGCGATGTTTTCACCGCCGTGCAGGTGGTAAATCAGCACAGAAAATTGCAATCAACAATTTCATTAGTGCCGGTGGAGATCGAACCCTGGTTTCTCTTTTATCTCTCGCGTGCTGTGAAATTTACAGCGAGGTTAACCATCGAACAGTGTGCGTGCGTGCGTGCGTGCGTGCGTGCGTGCGTGTGTGTGTGTGTGTGTGTGTGTGTGTGTGTGTGTGTGCGTGCGTACCTGAGTACGTACGTGCGTGCATGCGTGCGTGCGTGCGTGTGCAAGTGCGCGCGCGCGAGTGTGTGTTTGTGTGTGTTTCAGTGTGTATAGAGGGTTATTTTTAGAAGAATAGGCAAATTAAATTAAGTTCAAATATATAAATAATGATATACCATTATTGCAATTTTTGAAAATACGAGTAAATAAAGATTCTACTTTTATTAAAATTTATCCCACATTGAATTTGATTCATGCGCAATAGTGTTTTGCCTACCGATCGACCCTTACGAATATGTGCCTGCTGCCTGCGTATTAAATTCAGTTAAAATAATTTAAAAGATAAAAAGAACAGAATGTTTGAATTTTTTTTAATAATTTTTCTTCCCTATTATATTAATTATTCTGAACCTTCTCAGCAAATTTGGCCGGTTATTGCTAAATAACCCTGTATATAATCCACAAGCACTGCAAGTATAAATTAAAACTAGAAGTTAAGATGCTTACTACGTCTACAGACACATTAATTTAAATTTCCCTTGTCCTAAATAGCCAGCAGAATGCTACCAAAATTGAAAACAAAAGTTAACACATAACACATAAGACAAATAATGATTACAAAACACGTATAACCCATAAAACAACAAAGCACTGTCCCTTATCTATTCTGATCGTTTAGAGATCTAAACCACTAACACCACACTATCGAGACATTATTAATTAAAATCCTGCTTAGGAAGCCGCACCTGTCCCCGGGCAATCGGGTTAGACAAAGAAAGGACAGAATCGCCTCGGGAGCGTAGTTTCTATCGGGTAATCCGGTCTCGAAGGACCAAGTATCGATGAAACCTTCGATGGTAAGATTAGTGCGGTCTGTGTAAGGTTTTAATTATTCCGGCACTTATTAAGATGTTTGCGAGTTCGAGGATTACGAAAAGACTACTTACTATTTTAAGAGTTCTGGTGACATACAAGGAAACCTTATTTCTTTCTGACGTATGCATGAGATAATATTAAAACAACAGTTAGTTTTGACGGAATCGGATAAAAATAAAGAAATTTATTAATCCATAAAATATTTCTTTTATGATCAGTAAATATAATAAACACTGAAAAAAAATTTTGTTCAAAACTACGATGTACTAACCACTTATAGAAGCTAACTATACTCATTTATTGAAATATGAGGCTTTCAAATGGCATGCAATGCGCCCCCACCCCCTTTCAATATTTAAATACAACTATCGTTATTATAACCATACTTGCGTCCCAAGAAGCACTATAACATATTTTCAGATTAAAAATACATATACGAAATAAAATCAAGAGTAGATTTTAATTTATTTACAAACCCTATTAATTGTACTCGTATTTGTATGTTAATTGATTTATATTAATGAATAAAAATACCCCAAAGTTGCTTTGTTTTAAAATTCATCATTTGTTCATTCATTAATTGAAAACGAAACGCACACGGATTTTTCGCTCTTCTCACTTTAACGCTGCTAATTTTCCCTTAATTTTTTCATGGATAAATTTCTTAAAAAATTCTGCTTATGTACCTATAAAAATTATGAATTAGAAATTATGTGTTTTATGTATTATTAGCTTGCCAGGCAGACGTTGTTCCGCCCTTTTTGACGACAATTTGTCATGTGCTATTAAAAATCTTTAAATTCGCCAAAAAAAAAATTGTGGGCAAAAACCTTATCTTATCTCTCAAGTTGGACCAATCTGGACACGGTGTGCAAATTTGATTAAAATCGGTTAAGTAATTTAGGAGTCCATCGCGGACAAACAATGTGACACGTAATTTATATATATTAATCTGTAAATTTATAATTTACAGAGTATATGTTGATTAATTGTAGTAATATATATTCATACGTATGTGTTTTTTATAGAATAAGGGTGACACACGAGCACACAGTCCACCTGATGGTAAGTGGATGCTGTGAACCCATAGACATCTACATTTAACCTCGATTAAGAATCAAAATGCAGATGTGCTGTCACCCCTGAGAACTAAGATGGAATGCCTCGATTCCAGTAAAACGAGTCACCGGTTCTCTACATTCACCACACGAAACACAGCAGCATTAAGCAACTATTTTACGCTGGTATTCTGTGAGAGCGTGGTCCTTCCCCGGTTGAGCCTATAATATGTAAATTATTTGTAGTAATATATATTCATATATATGTTTTTTTATAGAATAAGGGTGACAAACGAGCACACAGTCCACCTGATGGTAAGTGGATGCTGTGGCCCATAGACATTTAACTTCGATTAAGAATCAAAATGCAGATGTGCTGGCATTCTGTGAGAGCGTGGTCCTTCCCCGGTTTAGCCGACCCATTTATGCTACAACCATAATATACCACGTATATGTATACGTTACATGTTTTTATATATTTATATTTAGGCATACATATTTTCACGTTTTTATGCCACCTCCTGAAGTTTCTCTGCTTAGCTGGTTGGCGGGTAATAAATGCCTAAAGATGTTTAGTCCGCCAAATGTACACTGAATGTGCAATAAAGATTTTTAAATAAATTATATAGATTATTTCTTTTTAGAGTTTCCTCTTTATGAATCATTTCATATACACGGTAGGAAAAATAGATGACTAGTAAAATCAAACGTTAAGAAAAAGTGAAGCCGTAATGGTTTGCCTCCGCGCTACATACTCGCGCATCCGATTTAATAAAATAATAAATAATGTAATATAAGTCATATACTTTTATGTAATATAATTTATGTAATACATTTTTTAAATTATATAAATAATTATGGGGGGTTCATTTATTTCCTTTGAATATTGCATAATTATTTAAATACGGAGCTGACAAGAACATTTTTTTCTTCACAATTTAGTTGGCTCCATCAACAAGTTCGCAACAGCCCTTAAATGCCAAACAAAACACGGCGGCGATCACTCCCACAGAACGCACGCCAATTCGCAACGCCACGATAAATAAGCCGGAATCGGAACAAATGGACAGGAGGCGAATTAAACCCGGCGTTGTATTTCGATTCCCATATATTAGGCACATCGATCTAACACGTCTCGGCGAAGGCCTCGGCAAATGTTCACAAACACGCGATCGTCTTAAGTTCTAACCCCCTATCTGAATGTACGAACCACCACCATCTACGAGTCGATTGTAATTTCAGCTAAATAGCAACAGGATTAAGTCGAGATTTGATTGGACTGGTAGTGAATGGAGATCTAAGTGGATTGTGTTACACCGACGTTGGAAATATTGTAACAATAAAGTCATGTCATGATAAAGTTAGTTATGAGCGCGTGGTCGCGGCCTAAGAGATGGGAGAGAGATTTCGGGCTTATTTGTTTGAAGAAGTGTGAGGCAGATGACTGACAACAACAACCAAAAACATATATAAAATAAAAAGATACCGATCAAACCTATTGTAATAAAATTCGATGTTCTCGTGCTACGTAACAGAAATAACACAAAAAGCGGAACATATGCATACAGACAAAAGTTCATAACAGATAAACTGCGGTAGCGATTAACCATTATAGGTGGACTGTAAGATAATTTAAATAAAACTACTTTTACGGATTTTATCGCGTTTAATTTACTTGATTTTAACTCCCAACGTTTTCGGGTGCTTTCCAGCAACCACGGTCACGGGGGGCTGAGGTGATTGAGGCTCCGATGTCAGCGTTAACCCAGAGTACCTTCAGCTTTTTAATTATTACTTAAGGTCCTAACTTAAGTTTCAAGAAAAGAGCTCACCCACTTCCTTTCTGAAAGGCCGGCAACGCACCTGCGATTCCCCTGGTGTTGCGGTTGTTCATGGGCAGCGATAGTCACTTACCATCAGGTGAGCCGCATGCTCGTTTGCCTCCGCTTCTATTAAAAAAATCTACGCAGAATGAACTTACTGTGTCTAAAAGTCTTGCAGCGGTATGCTCGGGTTTAGTTTTAATTTTATTACTAAGGATAGAGTTATACCCAGCCTCCTTCTCTATTGAAATTAGGATATTTTTTAATTTCAATAGCCTCGTGTATCGTATCGTCCTTGTCAGGAATCGATGTTCTTTCGTGAGGATTTGTGGTCTATAAAATCTGATGTAATGGCAGGGGCCGTCTAGGATATGATCAAGAAGTCTGCAGTTTATGACCATCATTCATATATTAAGCCTAAAGTCCATAACATAGGCCCCCCGTCTGGGGTCGTTATGACCATGAGTACTGGAAAGCACCCGAAACGTCGGGAATTAAAATCAAGTAAATTAAAGGCGATAAAATCCAAAAAAAAAAGTAAAAGTAATTTTATTCAATGTGTAGTGTTCGCGTAAATATAATATGTAAGTTAATTCGTTACTTCAGTTTTAAAAAAAGCAGATATAGTATTCTTGGACAGTGGTAGAACCTAACCAAGATTGACATTGAAGCCATGTTTGTTTTGCAAACGACGACCGGAAGTACGGGCGATTTTTAATTTAAATTGTAAAGAGTCCCATAAAGAAAAAACATATTAACTTTGGCATCGCAATATATTTATGAAAATGTAATGTATGTACATAAAAACATACATAACTTTGATAAAAATAAAGATGTTCATCAAACACTATAAACAAACATAAGCTTGTTACAGGAGTTACTAGACCTCCACAGAATTAGTAATTCATATATGGGAAATGTACTCGTATACATAGGCTTTTACAACAAAATCACAAAAATGTACATAATTTGTCAATAAACAAGTTTAACGTTTTATTATATAAAAATGTGTACAAAAAGGGTTATCATAATAGCAAAGAATACAAATATTATATTTACATAAATTAAAATAACCCCTGGGAATGAGGTGATCGCTATTATGTTGGATGTGGATGTTGTGGGTGAGATGTGAGAAGAGAGGGGGGACAGTTACAGAATACCAGGTGAAATAGTAGTTAGCTGCTGTATTGTATGGTGAGGTAGAGAACGGAGACCCTTTTTACTGGAAGAGGCATTCATTGTCGGTGACAACGCATCTGCATTTTGATTTTTAATGGAGGATAGAGTAGATGTAGGGCAGCCCGTGGTGTTTTTTAAATTACAAAAATTTATTTAAAAATTGTACAAAAAATATTGTAATATTAGTAGTGTATATTAGTGAAATATGTTTAAAAAAAAGTCTCGTTGGGTTTCTTGCTGGTTCTTCCCAGGACAGAGGTATTTTCCGAAGCGTGGTAAATGAAAAAATTACATTCAATAATTATTATGTAATAATCCATATTGAATAAAGTCATTTCATTTAATTTCAAGTATTTAAATCATACATAAAATCCCCAGACCGCCGAGGGGAGGCAGAGAAGTCACCCACTTGGTATTACGATCAGTGATTCGTCTGCCAAGTATCAAGATTAAAGCAAATCTTTCATATTATGAGAGGCCTTTCCCAGGACTCTCCAATCAAATTTTATTCCTCAGACATGCGGAATTCCTCACATTGTTTTCTTTTATGCATTTAAAATATAAAAATATGCGTCCTTTACCCTTTGGAATGATCTTGATACAGTGAATTGAAAAGGTTAATAAGACAATTCGCTCTTTAATGAATGGCGAATTATAATTTGAAAAAAATTATGGATCGATAATTTTAAAATTATATTATGAAACGTTAGATGATACGTTACTTGGTGACTGAAATAAAGAAATGAAATTGCAATAAACCTATTTATTTTATTCGGAACGCCCAACTGCATTGACACATTTCAAAATTACTGAATTTAAAATCAACATAGCTATTAGGAATTCCGCAAGGCATATAATTTTTAAGCTATATTTTATAAGAAAATTCTATCAATGTTTAACTTCGGTGTGTAACACGGCCTCCTTAATACGGCACAACCAAAAACAAAACAATCCGATGCTCACCTCCTCGCGTCCGGTTCCGTACAGTAAATTTACATTCTCCGCCATCTATCCCAGCAGTCCGTTCGGGTTGGTAATAAAATGTTCTTAAGGCAGAGGAAACGTCTTAACGCCCTTCTGCTAGAAGCTACAAGCGATCACTTACAAAGTAGTAGGGTCCGTTGACTACCGTTAAGTTTCTTAGTAATCGTTGTTTATTTACGATAGTTGCTATTTTATTTTTGCTTTTAATTTTATCTACACATATATAATATTACTAGAGGACATTAAATAGTTACATGCATGAAATATTAATTACCTATACTGGACACGTTTAGAAAATTTCTTAATAGAAATTTAATTTCATGCTGATTTTGAATGAAATGAAATTACTAATTTTGGGGCAGCTCCGTTGATTGGAACTGAAAGCTATATGAATATAAATGAACTGAATGAGGTGAATGAGCAGTAGAATGTAAAAAAAATATATAATATGAGTGATAACCGCCACTTCACGGTATTTGCATGTCGTAAGAGGTGACAGAGGGAGACTGCAGCAGGAGACGGGCAGCAGCATCTTCCTGATAATAACTCAAATTATAAAAACTGCGTTAATTCAAAATCTCTCCCCTTGAAGTATTCCATGGATGTTAAGTATTCTCTCTTCCATCGAAACTTTTTTTGGCCCGACCCGGGATTGATGACCATGAGCACTACACACTGGACCAACGAGGCATGGATGTATGTAATAGAGCGTACCGGTAGGCGAAGTGTAGGGCGACCCCCCACTAGATGGAGTGACGACCTGGTAAGACATGCAGGAAGTCGATGGATGGAGGTGGCTCAGGACCAGGCTTTGAGGCATATATAGTTCAGCAGTGGACTTGTGAAGGGCTGTAATGATGATGATGATGATGTAATAGATGGAATGGAATAGTTGAATGGTTATTATGATTTATCATTTATATAAAATTTCTGTTAATTAAAAAAACTAATATTAAAGAATAACGATTAAAATGAATTGAAATAAAACTAGTTTTTACGGATTTTATCGCGTGTATTAATTTATTTTATATTCCAGACGTTTCGAGCACTTTACAACCGTAGACTTAGAATATACTGATGAAGAATGACGGGGTCGCAGTATGTGATCACATACAGGATCGTCATCAGATTTGATAGACCACAAATCTTCGCTAAGGAATAACAATTCTTTCCAAGGATGATTCGCGAGGTTATTGAAATAAAAAAAAACATCTGCATGCTTGGGATCCTATAATTAATAAAATTTAATCTCAACCCAAGTTGCGTAGATCGGACCAAACGTTAATAATTTTAATCTGATGGTAGCCGTGTTTAACTATGACATTGGGACGTCGATCACCTCAATCGAGTCTGTGATCACGGATGCTGTAAAGTACTCAAAACGTCGGAAATATAAAATAAGTTAACGTACGCGATAAAATCTGTACAAACAAGTTTTATTTCAACATGTAGTATTCGCTTAATCATAAGAAATCATTGTGATTAAAATCAAACGCAAAAAACTAATATCACAGACATGGCCTAATAATCTTAATACTTAACGAAACTTTAAATATGTCGGTGCTGAAGATACGCCAAAGGGTTTGCTTGTTTGCAAGGTCGATGTTATCTTGTAATTGTGACAATATTTGGCCAAAGCTTTCAAAGGTGCGCGGTAAATTGGCGAGTCGTTAACATTAAAGTTTAAGTGAATTAGAAATTTGCTACTTGCTATCTGATCGGCATAAATTTGGGCTGCTTGGTAAGACTAACTTAAAGATTATGCATGTAAATTTGTTACAGTAGCTCATACATAAATTAAACATAATAACAAAGACTATGAATTCAAAACTGTTACTTTAAACGATCTAACGGTCTTATCTTGATATCTGAATGAAGGTTGGTCATAATTCCCTCGCAATTCGGTCGATTTCTTTTAATTGTAAGCCAGTAGTAATGAGGTGATAAAGCTCTAGACGGTATAAAGCTTTATTTTAGCGTAACAAAAGCTTATTTAGACAGACAGACGCAGGCAAATTGTTTCGTTCCTTTATTGTTACGAAAAATGTATATCACATTAAAAATATCAATTCGTAGCTTAAAAGCCAATCCTGATATTGCTTTTTATATGTTTTCTTAATATGATTTTTTTTATAGGAGAGCGGGCAAATGAACATACGGCTCACCGGATGATAGGTGATTGACCAGGGGAATTGCAGATGCAGACTATAGAAGACTACGAAGAGCGTCAAGCAAGGGCTGCTTTAAGAGATTAGTATGACTATATTTTTAAACCGGAAGGCTGATTTTTCAATCGTCAGATAAAACTTATCCATCAAATAAATTATAATTTGACTTGGTATAAAAGTGAAACAATTTGACTGCAACTATTTTATTTACCACGTTTTTATGAAGTTACTTTGTTGTTTGTCTGTCTGTCTGTGTGTTTGTGTTGTTCCGGGTGGTATGTTGCAACTCAATATTCGGGGACTCCCCGATGACCTAGATACTTCAAATTTTGAACATAGCTCAGAATCGGATGATAATGTAGAAATATGAAAAAACGTACAACATTAATTTTTTTTAGAAAAAAAAAAACACTTTTTATACAGTTGTAATTTTATATTGCATTTTGTTCTACGAATTTTTCTTATTTTCTAATTGACTTTTATTTGAGGATGTCGAAGTTTATTGCCATTTTATTTGCAGTTTTTATGTAGATTTTTTTATAGAATATGGGTGACAAACGAGCACATAGTCAACCGGATGGTAAGTGGATACTGTGGCTTTTATCTTCAATTAAGAATCAAAATGCAAATGCGTTGTCAATTCCTCGTTTCCAGTAAAAAGAGACTCCGTTCTCTACATTCACCATACGAAACACAGCAGCATTGAGTGACTATTATATATAAACGTATTGTTAGTATTATATATACGCTGGTATTCTATGAGAGCTCGTTCATCAACTTATAACATGTTTTAGCAGGTGACTTCCAACCCCAGTAGAGCCGACCCATTCGTGCTGCAACCAAAATATAGCTGCAACATGGCTCTACCACGTAAAAATAGATTTTATTAATATATAAATTATTTAATACATCCATGTTCGTATTATCCATTAACTGTACCCGGCCACGCGTTGTTGAAGCTTTTAAGGAGTAGAAAACGAAGCAGACCACGGTTTATGTGCGTTTTATAAGCAGGATGTGCACTTGTCTGTCCATCTTGTAACGGAAATAATGTATCATAATAATAATAACAAACTAAATATATTACTGGTGCAATTTGTAAGACAAAATCACATTTACTTCTGAGAAAATGTCCGTAGAATAGCTAAGAAGTTTAAAATCCTTAAATCTGCAAACGGCCAAGGTGAAAGGCACCTAAGTTCAGATTAACAATCGGACCGGGCAAAGGGGCTCCTATTTGACCGGACAAAGGGCCACCTCACAGCTACAAATTCTGGCTAGAAGTGACATAAATACAGTTCTACAGTATGTAAGATAGCATCACATTCAGTTGAGTTGATTTTCATGTTTGTGGGACTTATAACGAAAAAAAATGAATTAATTTATGACTATCCCTCGAGTATTACAGCCGTGTCGTTATGAAAGATAACATTCTACCATACAAAGTATCTGCACTTGAATAAAGCTAGTTTTTACGGATTTTATCGCGTATATGTTTTATACGGGCGAGGTGGCAAACGAGCATACGGTTCACCTGATGTTAAGTGACTACCACCGCCCACGAACAACTACAACACCAGGGGAATCGCAGGTGCATTGCCGTCCTTTTAGAAAGGAGTAAGCTATTTTCTTGGGAGATGACCTAGGGACCTTCCCCAGGTCGTATCGGTCCGGAAAAATCGCCGGTGGTAAACTATTCCACAGAGAGGTCGTACGATGAAGAAAACTCCTAGTGAAACGTACAGTGGTGGACCGGCAAGCATCCAGATGGTGTGTATGGTATCAGGAGGTTAGCCGCGTAGTGCGTTCATGAAGTTTGGCGGCTGGGATTAATCCGAACAATTCCTCATTGCACTCCCCGTGGTAGATGCGAAAGAAAATGCAAAGGCATGCAACTATTAACTTAACTTAATTAATAAAATTAAATCTCAATCCAAGCATACAACAGGAAGACTTCAATATACTACAAGTTCATAGGAAGGAAAGAAGGAACAAAAATTAATTATTTTTATCTGGAGATAGCCGAGGTTAACTACACAAACAGACGGCCCCCAGTCCCCGGCGGCCCCGCTATTCCTGGCTACGGTGGCGACCATGGTAACGGCGGGGCAGGGGGTGCTAAGAATCTCCGGTGGAGGTTCGGTTGCCACCTACGACGACTCGACCTGGCAACATATAACGCACGCACCCTGAGGACTGACGAGAAGATACTGGAGCTGGAAGAAGAGGTAGACAAGTTGCGCTGGCATATTATTGGATTATCCGAGGTCCGAAGAGAGGGGGAGGACACGGCAATCCTCGAGTCCGGCAACTTGTTCTATCACCGGGAGGGCTACCATCTGTCCCAAGGAGGTGTCGGATTTATCGTCCACAAATCTCTCGTCAACAACGTTGTAAAGATTGGGAGTGTGTCGACGAGGGTCGCGTACCTGATACTCAGAATCACCAAACGGTATTCGCTGAAGGTCATTCAGGTTTACGCACCAACCTCGGCACATCCCGATGAGGAGGTGGAGGAAATGTATGAGGATATTTCCAGAGCCATACATTCCTCCAAAACCTACTACACGGTGTTGATGGGAGACTTCAACGCAAAACTGGGCACAAGAGAAAGCGGTGAGCTGAAGGTAGGGAAATTTGGAGTAGGGCAACGGAACCGAATGGGCCAGCAGCTGGCCGACTTTATGGAGAAAGAGGGACTCTTTATGATGAACTCTTTCTTCCAGAAGCGGCCCCACAGGAAGTGGACCTGGTCGAGCCCCGACGGTTCGACAAAAAATGAGATTGACTTCATTATGACGACCAGACGCCAACTGTTCAGTGATGTCTCAGTGATCGCAAGGGTGAAAACTGGCAGCGATCACCGAATGGTTAGAGGCACACTGAACCTAAACGTTAAGTTGGAGAGGTCTCGTCTAATGAAGTCAACGCTCCGTCCCCCTCGTGCTCTAATCCAGAATCCCGAAACCTTTCAGCTCGAGTTACGTAACCGCTTCCAGTGCCTAGAAGATTGCAATGCAGTGGACGATATGAACGACAAGCTCGTGGAAACTGTCCATGCGGTCGGAGCTAAGTTCTGCAAGACCCGCCGCAGAAGAACACAAAAACTCTCCGATCACACTCTTAATCTCATGGCTGTTAGACGGGAGATGAGGCTGCAATCGTCAACAGATTTGACAGCATACAGGCAACTGAACAGACAGATCTCCAAATGCATACGGCGAGACTTACGCAACTTTAATACTTCTCGTATTAAAGAAGCGATCGAGCGGAACCAGGGCTCCAAAGTCTTTGCCAGAGATCTGTCTGCCAGAAAGAGCCAACTGTCAAGGCTGAAGACTGAGTGTGGCAACATCGTTTCCGGGACACCTGAGATTTTGAGTGAGATTGAGAGGTTCTATGGGCAGCTGTACACATCATCGTTGGAGCCACACGCAAGTGTGAGTAACGATCCAAGAGCAAGTCCTATCCGACACTATTCCGATGATATCCCGGACGTCAGTCTAAGCGAGATAAGAATGGCTCTCCAGCACCTTAAAAACGGCAGGGCCCCAGGCGAGGATGGAATTACAGCGGAGCTTCTGAAAGCGGGTGGAACACCGGTACTTGAAGTCCTTCAGAAGCTCTTCAATTCCGTCCTCCATGGTGGCACTACTCCAGAGGCGTGGAGCAGAAGTGCGGTGGTCTTGTTCTTTAAGAAAGGCGACAACGCTCTCTTAAAGAACTACAGACCGATTTCCCTTCTGAGCCGCGTCTACGTGCTGTTTTCGAGAGTCATTACGAATCGTCTCGCACGCAGACTTGACGACTTCCAGCCTCCCGAACAAGCCGGTTTCCGAAAAGGCTTCAGTACCATAGACCACATACATACCCTGCGGCAGATTGTACAGAAGACTGAAGAGTACAATCTGCCACTTTGCCTGGCGTATGTGGACTATGAGAAAGCCTTTGATTCCGTCGAAATTTGGGCGGTGCTACAGTCCCTTCAGCGGTGCCAAGTTGACTGTCGGTATATCGAAGTGCTGAAGTGTTTGTACAGTAGGGCTACGATGGCTATCCGAGTACAGAACCAGAGCTCGAAACCTATCCAACTGCAGAGAGGTGTAAGACAGGGTGACGTTATATCCCCGAAACTCTTCACCGCTGCGTTGGAAGACGTTTTCAAGCTACTGGACTGGAAAGGATACGGTATTGACATCAATGGCGAGTACATCACTCACCTTCGATTTGCCGACGATATAGTCCTTATGGCAGAATCGCTGGAGGACTTAAGCACTATGCTCAATGACCTCAATAGTGCCTCCCAACGGATAGGTCTTAAGATGAACATGGACAAAACAAAGATCATGTTCAATGTCCATGTCACACCTATGCCGGTAGTTGTTGGGAGCACTATGCTCGAAGTTGTTGACGAATACGTTTACCTGGGACAAATAGTCCGACTAGGTAAGTCCAACTTCGACCGAGAGGTCAATCGACGGATTCAACTCGGCTGGGCAGCGTTCGGGAAATTACGGCATATCTTTTCGTCAGGTATACCTCAATCTCTAAAAACTAGATTGTACAACCAGTGCGTGTTGCCAGTGATGACTTACGGATCTGAGACGTGGTCCTTCACTGCTGGCCGTATGAGGACGCTTAAGGTCGCTCAGCGAGCTATGGAGAGGGCTATGCTCGGAGTTTCTCTGCGTGATAGACTCAGAAATGAGGATATCCGCAGTAAAACCAGAGTGACCGACATAGCACAACGGATTAGTAAGCTGAAGTGGCAATGGGCCGGCCATATAGCTCGAAGAACCGATAACCGATGGGGAAGAAAGGTTCTCGAGTGGCAGCCTCGTACCGGTAGGCGTAGTGTAGGGCGACCCCCACTAGATGGAGTGACGACCTGGTAAGACATGCAGGAAGTCGATGGATGCAGGTGGCTCAGGACCGTGCTTTGTGGCATTACTTGGGGGAGGCCTATGTTCAGCAGTGGACTTGTGAAGGGCTGTAATGATGATGATGATGATGAACTATGACATTGGGACGTCGAACACCTGTCCCCTCTGACCTCTGATAAAGTGCACGAAACGTCGAGAATTTAAAATAAGTTATAATTAATTATTAAAGTATTATAATACATTAATATACGCTATTAAATTTTTTTCACTAGTTTTATTGTTTTCGTTTTTACGCGTAAATATAAGAAATCATAAAGTGTTTGGATTTCTGATGGCCTCAGAAACTTGGTACGTTCTAAACTATTAGCTTTACTTAAAATAACTTGATTTTCAAAACACATCTTTATGTTTTTACTACGTTTTTGTTCATATGCTTACATTAGTAAGAATATTGTATACTATAGTTGTCATCCGCTTCTGAGCTATGTTCAAAATTTCTATACACTAGCTCATCGAGAAGTATAGTTTAAAATCAATTACTGAATTCAACTCATATAGACTAAAAGCGAATTAATAAAAACGTGGTAATAATAACGAAGTAGTAAGTAGTCTGTAATAAGTCCTAGTTCAAGAGTTGGATGGGAAACTTGAACGTCGACGGAATGTTGGTCATGTTTTATCGTTTAATATTTGAAGTGGATTTGATACATAAAAGTGATGCAACTTTGATGTGTTTGCGCATGTGATAAATTAGAGAAAACGACGAAACAAGTGCATCGATGTTGATATAAACCTCAAGAAAATTAGATCGCCTAGGCGCCTTATGAATTTGACTGTCGTCATCGACTGTCCGGTGGGTTAGCTGTCGCGTCAAAAGCTCCCAAAAACTTCGCAATTTGATGCATCAGCATATTGTGAAGAAAAACTCTATAAAAACGAAGATTCCTAATGAAATGAAGACATGGCTTAAAGGAATGGCATCCAAACCAAAAATCTTAATTAATAATGAAAAAACCAGTTGTATATAACCAAAAAAGTAATGA
Source organism: Parnassius apollo (assembly GCA_907164705.1). NCBI lineage: Eukaryota > Metazoa > Arthropoda > Insecta > Lepidoptera > Papilionidae > Parnassius > Parnassius apollo. Next base: position 3,379,659 of record CAJQZP010000547.1, on the reverse strand, counting down.
AAATTTCTTTGAAAGCAATTTATTTTTGTTTCTCACATAGGTAACATCCAGTTTCTAATAGTATTGCTACCGATATAATTTTATTACAAAAACAAATGTTTAATAACACTTTCGTTGATTACACTAAAGTCGCTTCCAGCGTTTGATACTCTCTGTACCCCACATCTTGATTCCGCCACTGGTCACTATAAATTGCCCTATGAGAAGTAGTGATTTAATCGGGAACCTCAGGGTCCCTCAGGAAACCCATTAAATCGTATGGTCAGAGAGGATAATTAATTCCGCGGTGGCTCCAAGTGAGATTAATGGCGGCCGTTGTAATCGAGAGCTCTTTTCGATGTTCATTGGTGACTGAATGCTATTTTGATAGATTTATTTAAGCTGTAATAAGATAAAACATCAACAAAGCATAAAGTCCACACATCATTGATAAAGTATTTAATTCTTCTCAATTTGTAAAAAAATATATTATTAAGGCGACACCGCGAAAAAATTCACCTCCTTTCATCGAATAGTATAGGACTATGACACCACTAACGAAAGTGAAATTTTGATATAGGTAAATTCATGTCTTTATCTTGAATTTGCTTGTTCAAAAACACGATTGTATAATTTTGACTCGATCATAATTATTTGCGAAAACACCTCTAATAAATCACCATAGTTGAAATTACAATGAAATTACTTAATCTATATGCTTGGGAATTTATTCGTCGCGGACGCTATGCAATTTTAGACCTTATGACGGCGTTTTTTCAAGTTTTTATAGAAATTATGTATTCACTCGAATCTGTACGGTATCTGTACGGCGATAGCCTGGAGTCACTTTTTCGATGTGTCGTCATAATATCAGTTTACCATAATACACGATCCTGATTCATCTGCATTTTTTTATAGAATAAGAGTGACAAACGAGCACACAGTCCACCTGATGGTAAGTGGATGCTGTGGCCTATAGACATCCACATTTATCCTCAATTAAAAATCAAAATGCAGATGCGTTGTCACTCCTGAGGACTAAGATGGAATGCCTCGTTTCCAGTAAAATGGGTCGCCATTTCCCCATACTCACCATACGAAATAAAGCAGCATTGAGTTACTATTTTACGCTGGTATTCTGTGAGAGCGTGCGTTCATTAACTTATAACGGCTAACCAGGTCGTCACTATATCTAGTGGGGGAAGGGGTGGTTTACACTTACCCTTGGTTGTACACTCGTTTTATATGGTCTTTGTCTCCTTGTTCAATTTAAGATCGAGGCACTATTGAGGTTATTGAACATAATGCTTGGCTCTCCTAGCGATAGCGGTGAATATTTTTAGGAATATAACGTCTTACACCTCTCTGCTATTGGATATGTTCCGTTCTCTGGTTCTGTACCGTTTAGCCATCATAGCCTTAATGTACAAATACTTTAGCACTTCGATATTTCAAGCAACGCCAAAATTTCGACGACATCAAAGGTTTTTTCTAATCCACAAAATATTATTACGCTTACAGTTCAATTTACTGTTTACAAAATATGTAAATACCCAATGATATATATATATATATATATATATATATATATATATATATATATATATATATATATATATATATTTCTTTGGGGGCCTTCAAGCCCTTGATTCAATTCAGTGGAACTGTGATACCGGCACCGGATTATAATGAGCAGTAGTTACTTTGCTGAATTTAAGCAACTTGTTTTATACTCTTAATTTTGACATTCCATTTGATTTTTGCGTTCTCAGTCATAATTAAGTGGTTTCGTAACTATCGTTGATCGTCGATAACTTTTCGGGCGCATGTTTTCTCAACTTAGTTTTACTGCTACTGGTGTTCCACAAGGAGACGTGTTGTCTCCTCTCCTGTTTGAAATTTGGTTTCATTTTATAACTTTCGTCTTTTTAATAACACTTGTATGCCAAATTAACACTCAATATTATCTGAAAGGCTCGTAATTAGAACACTAATTATCTTTACATAGCTTATTAGTGCCAAAAAAACCCGAGATATATAATCTTAGTTAGTAAAGATTTAGTTTCACAGGTTAACAGCGGTATTCGGATCCCTTTCAGAGATAAAATTCTATATAGAAGTAAAAGAATTTTGTGGGAAAATGCTTAAAACTCTAAGCACCATGAGGAAAATTTTTCCCTAATGTTACTTAAGTTACGCTTGCTCTTTGCTAGTGGTGAACCATTCTGTCTTGGTTCTCAGGGGGTGACTACATAAATATATACATTTTGATTCTTAATCGAGGATAGATGAAAAGGTCGATTTTCCCACAGTATACTTACCATTAGATGGACTTTGTGCTTGTTCGCCACCTTTATACGATAAAAAATACAGCTTCTAGAAATTTAGCACAATTACTGCTTCAATATACTATAAAGAATTGCATACAATACAGACAAGCTGGCTATTCAATATCATACATCTGAGCTTTGTTAATAACTCTAGCTTACTGCTTTTACAAGGCGATTCAGACACTGTTCAGCGGACTGTCTCAAAAAATACATGAGTTTCGATTGAAAACTCTCCAACTCAATTAGATCTAATAGATTTTAAATAATTATACAAAATAATTTTTAACCTCGATGTGACGGTGAATTTTTTTTTTTTTTTTTTACAAAACTGAAGTGACAAATACACTTGCCTGATGGTAAGCGGCTAACGCGCTGCATAGACACTTGCAAACAACTTCAAAAAATTATTAAGCTACAGATTTCACCTCTGTGGACTAAGATGGAATGCCTCAGTCTGTAAATATACTGGCTCTCTACACCGTGTATAACCAGAACTGTATCGGTGGCCTCGTTAATCTACTGGTCGTAAGCGCGATTGCTGATCTAGAGGTCCCGGCCAAAATCAATTGTTGGGTTTTCTATCCAGAAATTATCAGTAACAGGCTTGAGTCGGGAACTTGGCGGTATTTCACCACCGTGCCTCGGAAAACACTTAATCAAAAACCCTATCCTGCGCCTGATCTTTCTCCGATTACCGACCTATAGGAATTTAAGAGTGAGGGAATAGAGAGTGCACCTGTGGCATTGTGCAATATAATCCTGTCCTGCACAGATGGCTAGTCTCTGTTGAGACTGGCGGCCGTGACCGAAATTCGGTCTGGAGGACATTAGAATAGAATCATTTTTATTCTAAGAAAATCAGGGGGACTTTTTTTAAGTAATATTAATTAACTATATTTTTTTATAGAAAAGGGGGCAAACGAGCATGCGGCTCACCTGATGTTACGTGACTACCGCCGCCCATGATCAACCGCAACACAGTAAGAGTAAGCTCTTTTCTTGAAGGTCTAGGTCGTATCGGTCCGGAAAAATCGCCGGTGGTAAACTATTGCACAGAGAGGTCGTACGCGGAAGAAAACTCCTTCTGAAACATACAGTGGGGGACCGCCAGGCATCCAGAAATATTCAGAAATAGGTATTATTTCATACAATTAATATGAAAACATTAGAAACATCATGGTAGTGATCACCTCATTCCCAGGTGTAATTATCAATCACGTACTCTTTAGTAGTACCTATAATAAATATTATTAAACAATTTTTGCTTCATAAATATTTTAAACCTTTTGAGCAATAAAGCTACATATTTTCTGAGACTTTATTGTAAAAGCATATACATTGCATCATGATGGAATTACTGACTCTATAGAGTCAAGTAACATTACTATTATTAGATCAGGTACACAGAATTTTTCATATTAGTTGATACTTGGCATGAGAAATAGGTGAGAGGGTCCTACACAGAAGGACTCTTGGGCAGAAAAGGAAACTAGATGGGTTACTTTTCTGCCCAGTAGTTTTCTGTCCGAGTATTAATAGTATTAATTAAAATAGAACATCAGTTTCATAGGTAAGGACCTCATCACAGAATTAGTGATGGTTGACCTAGTGCAAAATTATCATATTTTTATGAGTAAGACCGTAAGTATATAAATTAAGCAATCAAGCTAGCTAATGTGCGGGTTTTTTTCTTCAATAGACCATTTTTAACTATATAGTGGACCCCCGGTAGTCCGACAAACATTTTGCAGAGCAGTGTCGAACTATCGAATTTGTCCAGAATTTTTTACAAAGGAGTACCTTGTAATCCGACAAATTACAGATCCAATGATAAGACTCTATATGTTATATATATGTACTCTTCTCTGAACACACGCTAGGCCGCACCGCTATCCTCATCACATGTATTCAAATTCAAACTAAACAATCACAATCAAAACAATACCCTACGCGCCGAACACAATAGTGGTGGTGCATACAAGTTATAACTTGTTTAATCATGCATTAGCAAAGATTGTCAAAAAAATATTCAATAATAAATAATAGACCGTGTCGGATTACAGGGGGTGCCAGATTAGACAGGGGCCGGATCCGGTCTACTGTATCAGTGCTATTTAGTGCAGCATTACTTTTAATAAAATATTTTCAGAAACCCCTCCTACTAATTATTTTTAACATTAGATTATTTCTTCCATTATGCTCACCAATTGAAGTTAACTTAACTGAAATTAAAGTAAAAAACAATAAGTACAATCTAATATGGCAAATTATAGTAATAACTTTATGGTAGCTACAAAGTTGATTTCATAACAATCTAACCTATATAAATAGATCTTAATTAATAAAAAGGTATAAATTAATAAATAAAAGTAATAAAGTGAAGTAAATTTACAGTGTAGTTACAGTATATCTCACTACTGACAATGGCACTCGTCTCATTTCTGAAAAAGTTATGAAGCAATTTAGTGTCAGTTTGATATCAGTGTGCGTTGGGGAACCTCATATGTCCCCAAAATATTTTATTTCACAGACATGTAGGTTTCCTCGTGAAGGTTTTCTTCACAGTCAAACATATGTTAAATCAGCGCTCAATACTTATTTGTGCAGGTGAGGAAGGAACCAGAGCACCATGAAATTTACAAAGAGCACTTAACGCCTGAGCATCCACAACTAACAGTAATAAATTAAGCAAAATCATACACATACATGTTATAATATACATCCGTAAAAGAATATATAAAGTAAAGAATTATATACGTCTCACAGATAGGCACAGTCCTCTCATTCCTGGGAGGCTTTAGGACATTTGGTAAACTACACAGATCTTTGAATTTTTTTTTAATTTCTCAGCCATGCAGGATTCCTCATGGTGTTTTCCTTCACCGCTGAGCATGTTCACAACATCTAAAATTGCAACTTCAGAATGTAAACTTATCTTTTTTAGTTTTTTGATTAATTCAGTAAATAAATCAATTTAATTTTTAATCATTTTCTATTACAGTACACCTATAATTATACTGGGTCATTTAATAATTGTCTTATCTTATCTCATGTTGCCTCATTTTGGACTTCTCCCGTCCTGTCATCATAGTTACAAGTACAGCCCAGCATAAGCACACTGCTGGCAATAGCCTCCAATAAAATGCCAAAGCATTCTGTCTTCTGTCAGTTCAGTCTTTTTCTGTGTATCCACAGACTTTCTGTGTGTCTTCTCACCGTATCAGTATAATATACTAATATCATAAGTTAATATGTTATAATGTAAGTCTATTATTACTATACCATACTGTTTATATATACATGCCAATGCCAATGTCATCAGACTGATATTAAAATTTAAGAAAACCTAATAAACATGCATTAATTACGAGCTGTGATGATTCTAGAAAGAATTATGTAAGTGATCCTGATAAGGATACTAGGATAAAGTTATGAAATTATTGTATTGTCTTCGGTACACATACATATGCTAATTTTCTAGTCAATCGGCCATCTACAAGTTGGTGAAAATTACCTTAAAAGATACTGTTACACAGATAGATAGATAGATACACACGAAGCTAATAAAATTGTGTTAAAGAAAGAACAATTAACACGTGCTTGTTGGAAAATATCAATAATCAACTCATACTTGTTGATGCATTACTAATTTTTATAAATTATAGGTATTATAATAAACTCATACTAACATCACAAAGTATGTAGTTACTTTAAAAAAATGCTAACAAAAAACAAAGTTTCCCCTGTAATGCCTGTTAATATAGGCAAATTGAACTTTTGCATTGAAAACAAAAGTATTGAGTGTAATTACTATCACATCTTGATTTTTTTCTTTTTATCCCAAACAAATCAACTCTTTTATCTATAAAATTACAGTAAACAAACTTCAGTTTAACAAACTTACCGTCCAGTTGATGGTAACTACAGCCCATACTGTTACTGAACATCCTATTAAAGTCCACTACTAAACATATTCCTCCCTACCGATTGTTACATAGGGGGGATAATTGCCATAGTTGCCACGCTTGGCAAGCATGCAGGTAACCAGTTTTTTAATTTTTTGTAATTATTAGCAAGATGCTGCTGCCATGTTTCTTTCCCTCTGTCGGTTGACATGGGGTAGTGGATATTCTCACACCCCACTACACAGTAAACTACAGCCCATGGACAACTGTAACCAACTTCTAAAAAAAAGCTATAGATGCATTGTAACCTCTGAGATTAAGGTAGGATTAAGTCTGTAACTGGTTCTATACCCTTTAAGGAACACTGCAGTGCAACCACTGGTGGCAGGAATAGGTGAGAGGGTAGATACTACCTACCCTAGAGAGTTCCTCTGAAGAGTCATACCACTTAATAAAATTTTATCCCCTCTTTGAGTTGCAATATATAATAAAGAGTAAGTGTGATGTCCTGCTGATATAGGCTCTATACTGCATATGGGTCTTGTAAGCTTTCCTGGCAACTTATTTATAAATTGAATGAATATGCTTTCCGCCATGTTTGGTGAGTTACCAGTACCACTGTACTGGTAACCCCGGTAATCCGGCCCCTGACTAATCCGTTCCCCCTTGTAATGCGACATGTCTTTTACTTGTAGGTAGATTAGAGTCATGCCACGAGGGAGGTGTCCTTCGCGAATATGGGAACAAAGAAGTTGCAAATAGTTTGCGTCACCACAAATCTAACTTGACACATATTATCTCAGTTCAAATATGACAATGGTAGGGCCTAGCTATTTACTGTTTACATATTCAATGTGCATTACATGACATCTTCATTTTTTATTATTTTATATTTTATATGTAATCTGTCGGATTACAAGGTACTCTTTTTCAAAAAGTTCTGGACTCGAGGGCTGTAGCAGTATTCTATAGTCCGACAAATTCGATAATCTGCCACTGCCTTGCAAAACATTTGTTGGATTTCTGCAGGTCAACATATATATATATATATATATATATATATATATATTTTTTTTTTATAGCAAAGGAGTGGAATATTTTCGCAACTTTTATAGACTACAATTTGAGTGTCTTCAATATAAGGGTGAATAGTTTTGTTAGCTTTACCATCTAGGGCATCATCACCACTCATCACCAGGTGGGAATGAGATGAAAAAGCTTATTATAAGTAAAAAACATACATCGCTGCTTTGGAAGAATAGCGTATTATTACCAAATACTACAAAATTAAGTTTTCAACAACATTCAACGTAAAATGATCTGTTTTGTATTCACAATTAAGATCATATTTCTATAACAACATTTACGGCCGTGGCGCCACCGAAAGACTGTATCCTATTGGTTCGGCAGCCATTTTTTATAGACAGCGTTGCATCGCCAGTTGCAACTTGTCCTTAGAAGTGAACACTCGGTTGGTTTTCTGGAATATGGTCATATTACAAAATAATACAAATTTTGAGTGCGCATTTATCTAGAACACTGCATTACTTCGAGATGTGACATTATTGATTAAAAAAATCTACAAGAACCTTTAGACACTTCTCATAAACAAAGTATCATTTGGAATTACTACGTTGTTCTACAAAAAGTAAGTATAACTTAAATGTATTAAAATTAGATATTACTGTTTATAATAAAAAATAGGGTCGATAGTATTTGTACAATTAAAATTAAAACGTTTTTCTAGATAAATTATTTCGTGATTGTAATAGTATTTTTCGTAATAAGACTTTATCTGTTCAACAATCTGTCGTATTTTTGTACTTGACACAGTATTTCAGATAAAAGGCAACTCGAAAACGCATTTAATTTTTCTAAAATGTCAGATACTAGTACCTACCTAACTAATCGTAATGAGCTTACAGAACCTAATATTTTAGTAGATACCTAGTATTCTTTTTACCTATCGACTCTACTATTCTAGGTAGCTATAATCTAGGTACCTAGATTCTACTACTACGGTACTTAGGTACTTTATAAAGAGTAGGTATTCTAGGTAGGTACGTAGATAGGTACGTGGATAGAATCTAGGTCTGATAGGAATCAGAATCAGATAATTGTGTGAAAGTGCGGGTAGATACCTACCTAACTTTTAATTGTTTTATTTTATTTTAGTGGCAAACCGACGGACACTAAAGCTGTTCCGGAACATCAATGTCCCGTTGAGTATCAAGGGAATAAAAGAAGTGGTACGTACTTTTACATGAAGTGTAGGTAGTTGGATTTTTTGATTTTATAATAATAATAATATTTATTACCAATTACTATCGAGAAGGATATTAATTTAAAGTTTTTGATTCATTTTTCATTGGATAATTTTTCATGTTTTGTTTATGTTACAGGACAATCAAACAGACAACAGAATAGGTCAAACGGAACGCGTGATACTATCTCCTTTACCGTCTGAAAACAACAAGCTTCTAGATGCAGAAGATCCGCTAAACCAGGAAGTACATGACTATTGTTCAGATGACAGCGTTAAAGACCCAAATTACGTAAATACTGATGACTATTATTTCGATTTTGACCATAGTGACTTAAATAGTAAGAAACGCGCAAAGCGATTTAAAAGAAATAAGTTTGCTGAAAACATCGATCCCATGATTTCAGTTGCGACTAAAAATTCAAGTTCAAGTCAAATTAGTACGCCCAATTCTCACCAAAAAATTAATTATTCAAACAAGCCCAAACCAGGTCCTTCAAAAATATCGTATATACCAAAAAGTAGTTCATCTAGTTCAAGCTCTTCTTCGGACTCTTCTGACAGTTCATCATCGTCTAGCGATTCTTCAGACACGGAAGAGAATGCAAAAAGAGTTGAGGAACAAGTTACAGAACCAGATACAGAAAAAAATACAGAAATGGATAGAGAACCAGATAGAGAATAAGAGTTAGAACAAGTTACAGAACAAGAAATAGAAAAAATACAGAACAGGATATAGAAATGGATAGAGAACAACGTACAGAAAAAGAAACAGAACAAGAAACAGAAAAAGATACAGAACAGGATATAGAAGTGGATAGAGAACCCGAGAGAGAACAAGTTACGGAACAAGAAACAGAACAGGTAATAGAAATGGATAGAGAACCAGATAGAGAACAAGATGTAGAACAAGTTACAGAACAAGAAACAGAACAGGGTATAGAAATGGTAGAGAAAGAAGACAAGAAACAGAAAAAGGTATAGAACAAGATACAGAAAAAAATACAGAACCAAATACAGAACCTTCGAAAAAAATTGGACGTAAACGCAAGGCAAACCCTAAGAACTGGATATCTGTAAGAGCAAAAATTTTAAGAAATCATGGCAAATCGTACGTGAATAAAAAAAAAACAAAGTAATTCCCGAGAGACAATTGACAACTCTATGCGGAGATAAATGCAAATTTAAGTGTAAGGAAAACATTACAGAATTACAGAGAAAAATGATATTTCAAAACTACTGGGATATGGGGGACTTGGAACGGGAGCGAGAATATATTATGCGACATATTTCCGTTATCAAACTGAGGTACTCGTACAAAGTACACAACAGTAATCGAGGAAATAATTTTGCTTTTTATCTTTCAATAGGGGATAATAAACTTCGAGTTTGTAAAACTTATTTCAAAGCCACTCTTGATATTAACGACAGGGTTATTAAGACTGTTAACGATAAAACGTCAGACATGGCTATTTTAGAGCAAGATCGTCGAGGCAAACGCGAGAACCATGCTCATCTTGATCCTTTGGTAAAAGATAGCATAAGAAAACACTTAGATTCTATCCCGAAAGTTGATAGTCATTACTGCAGAGCAGACACCAAGCGAACATACATTGAAGGCGGCAAGACTGTAGCTGATTTATGCCCCATTTACATTCAGCCCTGTTGGGCAGGGAAGTGAGCAGGGCAGTGGGCAGGGCAGTATGTAAACGGGCTACTCGCGCTGACACTGCCGCTGCCGCTGCCACTGCCCGACGATCGCTCAAATGTCGGTTTTTCGCGCGGAAGTCCAAGGACGGGCAGCGCGAGCGGCAGTGAGTGTTCGCATTCAGCTCCATCGCTCACTTCGCGCCAAGCGCCTGGATGAACAGACGTGCGTGCCGTCTTGTTATTAAATAAGTAAGATCTACCAAAATGCCTTTCGAGTGGAATAATGAAAATACAATAAAGTTTTTAGAACTGCTGGAATCAGAAAAAACTATATGGGATTTCAACGATAAAAACCACAATTCATCATCTTCTACGAATACGAATTTTCTTTTTGAGATAACATAGTACCTATGTACATAATTAATTATAAATTCGTCAAATTTATTATCATCATCATCATCATCATTACAGCCCTTCACAAGGCCACTGCTGAACATAGGCCTCCCCCAAGTAATGCCACAAAGCACGGTCCTGAGCCACCTGCATCCATCGACTTCCTGCATGTCTTACCAGGTCGTCACTCCATCTAGTGGGGGGTCGCCCTACACTACGCCTACCGGTACGAGGCTGTCACTCGAGAACCTTTCTTCCCCATCGGTTATCGGTTCTTCGAGCTATATGGCCGGCCCATTGCCACTTCAGCTTACTAATCCGTTGGGCTATGTCGGTCACTCTGGTTTTACTGCGGATATCCTCATTTCTGAGTCTATCACGCAGTGACACTCCGAGCATAGCCCTCTCCATAGCTCGCTGAGCGACCTTGAGCGTCCTCATACGGCCAGTTTTGTTTTTTTTTTTTGTTTTGTTTGTTTGTTTGTCTTCCGTACACCATTGAGGTCATTGAGCATAGTGCTAAGGTCCTCCAGCGATTCTGCCATAAGGACTATATCGTCGGCAAATCGAAGGTGAGTGATGTACTCGCCATTGATGTTAATACCGTATCCTTTCCAGTCCAGTAGCTTGAAAACGTCTTCCAATGCAGCGGTGAAGAGTTTCGGGGAAATAACGTCACCCTGTCTTACACCTCTCTGCAGTTGGATAGCTTTCGTACTCTGGTTCTATGTATAAACACTTCAGCACTTCGATATACCGACAGTCAACTTGGCACCGCTGAAGAGACTGTAGCACCGCCCAAATTTCGACGGAATCAAAGGCTTTCTCATAGTTCACATACGCCAGGCAAAGTGGCAGATTGTACTCTTCGGACTTCTGTACAATTTGCCGAAGGGTATGTATGTGGTCTATGGTACTGAAGCCTTTTCGGAAACCGGCTTGTTCGGGAGGCTGGAAGTCGTCGAGTCTGCGTGCGAGACGATTCGTAATGACTCTCGAAAACAGCACGTAGACGCGGCTCAGAAGGGAAATCCGTCTGTAGTTCTTCAAGAGAGCGTTGTCGCCTTTCTTAAAGAACAAGACCACCGCGCTTCTGCTCCACGCCTCTGGAGTAGTGCCACCATGGAGGACGGAATTGAAGAGCTTCTGAAGGACTTCAAGTACCGGTGTTCCACCCGCTTTCAGAAGCTCCGCTGTAATTCCATCCTCGCCCGGGGTCTTGCCGTTTTTAAGGTGGTGGAGAGCCATTCTAATCTAAATTTATTATATTAATATAAAATTTAGTTTAAGGAATTAATGAACATTGACATTTTGTTTCTAACAACGATTAGTAACTCATATTGATTATTTATTTATTAAAATGTGAAATAAGTTAAATGGAAATATTTGCATAATAGCCTGAGATTTTTAAATTATAATTTTATTGTAGTTAAAATTATGAATTAATTAATACTGTAGCGTAATTATTAAAATAATAATAGCTTAACTAATCTCATATAATATTTAATATTATTTATGTAACAATAATGTAATAATTCAATTAATAATTTTTGAACAATTTACAGTATAAGAATTCAAATAGAGTGGATCTGTATAAGTATTTAATTGTACATAATACCTATATTTGAATTCAAAAAGAATGTTTCTACCTAACTTTTAAGCAATACAATAATTTTAAAATGTAACATTGGGTTTATGTAATTAGCTGTATTTCATATCATTTTTACACGCCAATTATGGCAAAACATGTCAGTTCCACGTTATTGATCATCTTATGTACCATGTTTTTAAGCAAATAAATTTTCTAACTATCTTCTTTTTAATTTGAAATCTTTTTAAATTATTAACATAATTTTGTATAGCAAGAAGACACAGCGCGGACGCTGTAATTATTTCGACGTCTGCAATAGTTGAAAGCCGAAAGCGATGTGAGTGGTATGGCAGAGTGTGAATACACACTTCCCGCGATTCTGCTACGGCAGTATTTAGCGAAGGATTGCCGGCAGCGCGAGGAGCAGTGGCAGGGGCTGAATGTAAATGAGGCATTACATAGAGACTATGTTACTGAATGTAAAAGTAAAGGTTTACCTTTTGGTAATTATCTAGCATATTACAATATATTTTGTACCGAATACAATATGGCATTCTTCAAACCTAAAAAAGACCAATGCGAAACCTGTACAAATTATACTAATGCGACTGAAGAAGACAAACAAATTATGAAACATGATTATGAACTTCACCTAAAGGAAAAACAACTAGCAAGGGATCAAAAAGATGAGGACAAAAACTATACTCCGGACAATTGTATAGTATCCGTTTATGATCTACAAGCTGCAATGCCTTGTCCTAAAGGTGATACGTTGACATTTTATTACCTATCCAAGTTGAACTGCTATAATTTTACTATTTATGATATTAAAACCAAAGATGTGAACTGTTACGTATGGCACGAAGGCGAAGCTAAACGTGGAGCTATTGAAATTGGTACCTGTGTACTAAAATACATTGAAAACCTGGAAGAGACCGCCAAAAAACTTGATTCAAAATCGGATTTGATATTTTACTCAGATAATTGCTGCGGACAGCAGAAAAATCATTATTTGATCGTAGTATACATTTTTGCTGGGCATAATTATGATTTTATAAATTCAATTTGTCATAAATTCCTCATAAAGGGTCATACACAAAATGAGGGTGATAGTGTTCACTCTGTAATTGAGCGTCAAATCCAAAGAAGCCTCAAATCTGGTGCGATCTATACACCTGATCAATACACACAGATAATACGAAGTGCGAAGAAGACTGGTACCCCCTGTGGCGGTGCTGTCGTCGCGCCACAAGCGAAATACACCGAAGCCGGTAAAGGCTTCGGTTATTTCGCTTGTATTAACATTAATGCACGAAGAAATGGGTGACAGAAAACCATCACAGTTTCTCCGTCACCTGCAAGGTCTTGCTGGCATACAGGTCTCGGATGATTTTATGAAAACCATTTGGATCAGCCGTCTTCCATCTGGCATCCAAACATTTTTAGCAGGCCAACCGCATACATCCATCGAGACACTAGCGAACGTATCCGATAGGATTCACGACCTGGTACCATCATCGCCCCAGGTGGCACCAACAAGTCGTTCTCATAATGAACCGGTATACAACTACCTTGCGAAAGAAGTTAAAGCGCTTAGAAAAGAAGTGCAAGCGCTTACTGTAATGCACAGAAGAAGCAGAACACGATCACGCTCTAAACGAGATACTCGTAAAGGTCGCTCTTCATCAAAGTCTCAGTCCAGCTACAGAAAATTTCCTTTATGCTGGTACCACTCCAAATTCGGCGACAAGGCAGATAAATGTGTACGCCCATGCGACTATCGGTCGGAAAACTCCAAGGGCAATCGGTAATGTCGACCGACGATTGCCCCTACTCAACTGGTCGTCTATTCGTAACCGACCGCATCTCGAAGACTCAATTCCTGGTCGATACAGGAAGCGACTTCTGCGTCTTTCCTCGGTTGTTGCTACGTGAACGTCGTGCTCGGACTACATACCAGCTAAGTGCAGCCAACGGTTCTCATATAGACACTTATGGTTATGTACATTTAAACTTAGATTTTGGTTTACGTAGAATATTCAAGAGGCGTTTTGTAGTTGCAAATGTAACAAAGCCCATTATTGGTGTAGATTTTTTAAACTATTATAGTATAATTGTAGATTGTCGTAACAAGCGTATTACTGATAGTATAACATCTATAGTAGCCACTGACTCACAAGTAAAATGAACCAATATTTCATCAATTAAGGTTTTAACTGGTAACACAAAATACCACCAAATTTTAACAGAATTTTCGGAAATTACCCGACCAGCTGGTATACACCGCACTATACAGCATAACACTGTTCACCATATACGTACGACACCAGGACCTCTAGTTTCTTGTTCACCTCGTCGCCTCGCTCCAGATAAACTGAAAATAGCCCAACAAGAGTTCTAGATAATGGGATAGCTAGGCCTTCTGAAAGTTCTTGGTATTCACCACTCCATTTAGTTCCAAAAAAATATAATGGTTGGCGTCCTTGCGGGGACTACAGAATGCTTAACGCTCGGACAGTGCCCGACAGATATCCGATCAGGCACATTCAGGACTTTGCACATAGTATATCTGATTGGAAAATTTTTAGTACATTAGACTTAGTCAAGGCTTACAACCAAATACCAGTTAGTCCTGAAGATGTACCAAAAACTGCAATAACAACGCCTTTTGGACTCTTTGAGTTCCCATTCATGGGTTACGGTTTACAGAATGCTGCACAAACGTTCCAGAGGTTTGTGGATGAAATGACAAGGGGACTCGACTTCTGCTATTGTTATTTAGATGATTTTTTAATTTTTTCAAAGGACGAGGCACAACATGAACAGCACGTGTGTGCAATTTTTCAAAAACTAAAAGAATATGGTATGCTAATTAATACGTCTAAGTGTGTTTTTGGTGCTCGAGAAGTATACTTTTTGGGATATCACATCTGGGCATCAGGCACCAACTATACACTAAAGTTGAAGCCATTAAAAACTTCCCATCGCCCACCAATGTTCGACAACTTCGACGATTTCTGGGCATGGTCAATTTTTATAGGCGATTTTTACCACGTGCTGCAGAAATACAAGCACCGCTTAATGCCTTGTTGACAGGCGTAATAAAGAATAAAGAGTCTATTACATTATCTGGTGAGTCTTTAAATGCATTTAAAACATGCAAAGAAAGCCTTTCTGAGGCAGCGTTATTAACACATCCAGATTTCCAAGCAAAATTGGCTTTCGTCACTGATGCTTCGGATAAAACAATTGGAGCTGTCCTACAGCAGTTAAAAGAAGACGTATGGCAGCCGCTAGCATTTTCTCCCGAAAGCTGAAAACTTCTCAGACAAAATATTATATAATACTATATAACGACAGGGAGTCGTAAGGGGAATATTTTGCTCCTAACAATTTATGAGCCTATTAGATATTTTCGCTACATGTTAGAAGCATTGACATTTCACAGTATATACTGACCACAAGCCAATCAGTTTCCCATTTCATGCAAGGAAATCCAACTGTTCGCCTAGGCAGTATAGACACTTAGATTATATAGCCCAGTTTACTACTGATATCAGGCATATTTCCGGGAAGGACAACGTTGTTGCCGATACACTTTCGCGTGTAGAGGCATTGGAGGCGCCTATTGACTTAGAAGCATTAGCTAAAAGCCAAGCTTCTGACCCTGAGCTTGAAAAGCTCATAAAAGAAGGTTCTTCACTACGCCTAGAAAAAGTTAGTTTACATTCGCTCAGTCATCCAGGCGTTAACACAACCGCCAAGTTAGTGGCAGAACGTTTCGTGTGGCCGAAAGTTCGAAAAGACTGTCGGGAATGGTCAAAAACGTGTTTACCATGCCAACGTTCGAAAATATATCGGCATGTTAGCTCACCTATAGGCACGTTTAAAATACCGCGTGCAAGGTTTAAACAAATTCACATCGATCTGGTAGGACCATTGCCATTGTCGGATGGCTAACGGTATTGTCTGACGTGTGTTGACCGCTTCACAAGGTGGCCCGAAGCTGTTCCGATCGCTGATATAACAGCAGAAACGGTTGCGAAGGCTTTGTTATCTTGTTGGATAGCTCGATTTGGCTGCCCCACAGACATTATAACTGACCGTGGTAAGCAATTCGAGTCAACCCTTTTCCAACAACTCGCCAAAATAGCCGGATTCCAGCACAAACGCACGACGGCTTACCATCCGGCAAGTAATGGACTGGTGGAACGATTCCATAAGCAGCTCAAATCGTCCATAATGTGTCATACACGAGAAAAATGGACCGAGTCACTGCCATGGGTATTGTTAGGGATACGCAGTTCATTCAAAGAGGACTTACAATCATCCTCTGCTGAATTATTGTATGGTGAACCTTTATCTTTGCCCGGAGAATTTTTTGAGCCAAGTGCCAGCGGTACAACGGACATAACCGAATTTGCATCCCGCATTCGCACGTTTTTTTTTATAGAAGAGGGGGCAAACGAGCATGCGGCTCACCTGATGTTAAGTGACTACCGCCGCCCATGATCAACCGCAACACCAGGGGAATTGCAGGTGCGTTGCCGGCCCTTTAGAAAGGAGTACGCTCTTTTCTTGAAGGTCCCCAGGTCGTATCGGTCCGGAAAAATCGCTGGTGGTAAACCATTCCACAGAGAGGTTGTACGCGGAAGAAAACTCCTCTTGAAACGTACAGTGGTAGACCGCCAAGCATCCAGATGATGTGGATGGTATCGCGACGTTTGCCGCGTAGTGCGTTCACAAAATTTGGCGGCTGGGATTAATCCGAACAATTCCTCAGAGCACTCTCCATGGTATATGCGAAAGAAAATGCAAAGACTGTGGCCGTGTTAGGAAAAGGGGAGATCTCCCGCCGGGCAAGGTGTTCTGCCCGGGGAGCGGCCAACACTCCGTGTGATAGTTCGGAGATGTTCTATATATACTGTTTATGATTCGGAATGTTGATAGCGTGATTTAGACTTCGGTGTATTTCGATTGTGGCGCGACGACAGCGCCGCTACATCACCCCCCTGCTCAGACCGGAGGTCGATAGTGCAGCCTCGTTGCCGACGAATGTGCAAGTGCCAGAAGATTGCCTTGTAGTCTGCGGTGAGTCGAGAAGAAGGCAAGTAATCTGCGAGAGTGCCGTGAAGCAGAGGCGAGCAGTAAGGCTCAGAGCCGTGCCGAACACTGTATGGCGTAGAGAGTAGCTTGAAGGAACAGGAAGCATTATTATTCCAGTGCTGCGATGAACCTTGTGAAGCTAGATGGCTTGCAGGATACGAAGACTGCAGACGATATCTGCTCGGGAGCGAATGGGTGGGGTATTCTATGACGATGATGAAGCTTGAAGTTTCCGAAGGTTATTTGGTTGCATGTTCAGATCACGTCGGGGTCACCACTGTGGCCGTAGAAGGAAAAGGGGAGATCTCCCACCGGGCAAGGTGTTATGCCCGGGGAGCGGCCAACTCTCCGAGTGATAGTTCGGAGATGTTCTATATATACTGTTTATGATTCGGAATGTTGATAGCGTGATTTAGACTTCGGTGTATTTCGATTGTGGCGCGACGACAGCGCCGCTACAAGATGCAAAATTTCTTCGCAGTGCCAGTGAATCGAGCCGATCGGAAAACACTCGGTCGTCGACGATTGGAGCCGCTCTTCGCTGGATGCGGTCAAGTGGAAGGAGCTGGTACTGGGGAGCCCCAGCCCAGAGATGGGAACAATATTCCATGTGCGGCCGAACCTGCGCCTTGTAAAGTTGCAGGCGGTGTGCCGACATGAAATACTGTCCCGCTCTGCTTAGCACGCCAAGCTTTTTAGAGGCCAATTTGGCCTTCTCTTCCAAGTGACATACACGAGAAATATATATATATATATATATATATATATATATATATATATATATATATATATATATTTATTACTTGTTGTAAAACCAGTTAATACTTTATTTTTACATAAAAAATGTCCCATACAGTAAGCATTTTTGTAAAAGAACGACCAAATTGGTAACACTATTGAATTAAAATAAATAATGCTAAGATGTCACAATTCACAATGTATCACAGTATCACTGAGAAAAACATAATGAATATTTTGTATTATTTCTTAAAACACCACTATTATTAAAAATAACCTTTTTTTTCTAGTATTTTTTGAAATGAGACAGTAATCTTCATAAGTTTGTCTGTGTTTTGTTATAAGTCTGAGCTAGCAGTCGTTTTCAATATTTAGTACTAAATAAGTATCATTTTCTTAAAAACGTTTAATAAACATAAACTGTAATATATTTCACGTGTTTTATTCAAGTTTCATCAACATTTGCGCAGTAAATAAAAAAAATACAGCATTTGAAGATTTGAAAAAACTTTAAAGTGCTCTACTGAAAAATTCACTCAATTTGAGTTACGACAGTATCCTTCCAAAGCAGCGACATGTAACAATCTGATGACCCTTCGGATATTCGGATCACCTTTGGTCAAGTAAAACAATTTCATTTTTGTTCAATAATAAAATACTATGGTTTTAACTTCTTCAGCTTTAAAAATTGGATGTGATACTGAAAAGTTTATCAGAAATACGATACACATATCAAATTTAACAATAAACTAGGGAATAATATGACTGTAAAACCCAATCTAGTATAACTTAACGCAAGTAACCATTGTAATAAAACTATTTTTACTGATTTTATCACATTTAAATAACTATTTTAACTTATTTTTAATTTAGTTTTGGGTGCTTTACAGCACCCATGGTCATGTGAGGGAATGAGATGTTTGATGTTCAAATGTCATAGTTAGCCCGGCTACCTTCAGTTTTTGAATATAAATTTTTGGTCCAATCCACGCAAAATGCAAAATCTATGCAAAGCTTACAATAGAAGTCTTGGAGTGGTATGTTTGGGTTTGGGTTTAATTTTGTTAATTATAGGATTCTAAGCCGATGGCAGCACTCATCCACCTTCTCTACTGAAATTAGGATGTTTTTTAATTTCAATAGCCTTGCGTATCATCTTTGGAAGGAATCAGTGTTCTTTTGCGAGGATTCGTGGTTTGTCAAATCTGATGTAATGGTGGGGAATATCTTGCATCGGAAGCATCGGTGCTTCACGTTTGCTATATATTATTGTAGCTATAATTAACAAAATTAAACATCGGGAATTAAAAATAAGTTAAAATAGTTAAATGCGATAAAATCCATAAATATAGTTTCATTACAATGTGTAGTGTTCACATAAATTTAAGAAATCAGCAAGTAACCATTATTAGTAATTGAAGAAAATATAGAACAAATATATAAAAACAATGGGAAATCCAATTCCGATGCAGCAATGATTTAAGTACCAAGTGTATGTTTGAAATGATAATAACTGTTATAATGATAATAAATGATTACCTTTGACACAAGGTATGCAATTGTTACATTCTTAGTAAAAACAGGAAATTTAAAACTTGTTTATAACATCGGGCTAGAATTTAGGATAAATTTTTTAGATGGATTGATTAACATTGTCTTGAATATTTATCATCAATTTTCATTGTTTGTCATTAACATTGTAATAACACAAAAAATTGCAAATTAAATTACTAGTAGTCTATTGTGTCTGTCATAATATGAGTATATACTAGTAGGTATATGATGTCATGTAGCACAAATGATTTTTCTCTGTCATATCATAGAGGTATTTTTATAATTCCAATTAACGAAAAATAGGAGCTAAGTAAAAAAATTGGCAATCCTCACAAATTAAAATAAAAACTATTTTTGATATGGCACACTGCTTTACTCAAGTTTCCAGTACTATCTAGTTTAGAACTAAACTGCAGTCAAATATTGAAATTATATTATATTAATATATAAGATAGATTAGATAGATCAACATATTGGTCAATGAATTTAAAAATAGTGCCAATTTTTTCTATTTTGAAACGCAATTCGTACGAAATTACGATACATATTACAACTTTCAATTCAAAACATAACCTCTAACTTGTCAAAGTAAAATCTTGTCGGTGTTTTGGAAGATAGTATCTTATTAGAGAAAATTTATAAAATAATTCAGATACCTGGTACGGAGTTTCATCAGGATGTTCTTCTAAGTGTTTCACATTCACACTAAATAAACAGTTTTCAATAGAGTTCCATGCGTAAAGTACATCGTCCTTTAGCTCTATCAAATTATGCAATTTTGCACTTGAACTTTCTTGCAAACCTTCTTTGAGATCTTCAAAAATTTTATGATTAGCTAACACAGTATCGTACAGTCGTGAATCCATTGCAAAATTTGTTAAGCAAAAGTTGTTTTCAAAAGTTCTGTTTATTTTTAATATGTGACAGCAACCGAAACCGAGACTGACAGATGACAGAGTAATCACGCTTCGCGGTATTTTACGTTTCGTTCTGCGGTCTTACAAAAAGATTTTTATATACTAAGAACTATCATAAAAACATTGATAATTTTATATAATGAATATGTGACATTTGTTTATAAATTTCTAAAACTATGCGAAGTCTGGATTTTATTAACTCAAATTATATTTTAACATGATATTATGCTTATTATAAATAATATTATGATATAAATTTTTGGACGTTCATGATAATTTTATTAATTTCATATAATAAAGTAACGTATTTTTTACGACTTAGATAATTTTGTGGCCGTAGAAGGAAAAGGGGAGATTTCCCTCCGAACAAGGTGTTCTGCCCGGGGAGCGGCCACCACTCCGTGTGATAGTTCTGAGATGTTCTATATATGCTGTTTATGATTCGGAATGTTGGATGTAGCGTGATTTAGACTTTGGTGTGTTTCGCTTGCAGCGCGACGACAGCGCCGCCACATCACCCCCCTGCTCAGATAGGAGGACGATAGTGCAACCTCGTCGACGAATGTGCAAGTGTCAGGAGATTGCCATGTAGTCTGCGGTGAGTCGAGAAGAAGGCAAGTAATCTGCGAGAGTGCCATGAAGCAGAGGCGAGTAATAAGGTTGTTGTTCTAGGTAATAGGTAAAGGCAATGAGGTGAAATGATGATGAATGATTTATGATTTGATATTGTTATCAATCATCATGTCGCCTTTTAGGCGTTTTTCTTTGAGCTATCTAACCGCTGTCCGAGGGGGGGATGCGGACACCCGTCTCTGACTGCTCAGCTCGTATTGGTCGATGGTCTGGGCGGTGAGAACCGTCCAGGAACGCGGGTGTACGGTGTGTACGCGGTGTGAGCTGGAACGCGTCGTGCCCGTCTGCGGGTGCGACGCGTCCCATTCGTTGTCCTATCTGTGTTTGTACCATTTAGTGTGGGTGTAGTGTCGTTGCGTGATGTGCCTGCGACGCTTGGGTCGACTGGATCGAGCGACATAGGTGGTTCTATTAAAACATTTCGCGGTCTACGGAGATAGGGCGCGACGTTTGCTATCGGAACGTAGTTAGCTGTGTTTGCCACTAGCGGGTTTGGATGGGTTTCTACTTTATCAAAGTAGCGTTGAGACATCTCCTTAAAATATTCGGAGATAGATGGTAGTTCACAATCATTGTGTAAGTCAGAGTTCCGTTGATACCACCGTGCGCCGGTGGCTTTCCGGATGAAAAAATTTTGTACTTTTTGGAGTTTTAATAAATGGGTCTTATATGTATGGGCGAAGGCTACACTTGCATAGGACATAACCGGTCTAATGCAGGTTTTGTACAGCCGGAGTTTGTGTCTTAGCGACAGTTTACTCTTACTGTTAACGAGGGGGTGTAGACGGCCAATTATTGACTTGGCTCTGTTGCGTACTACACTTATGTGCGTCTTGAAACTCATGCGGGAGTCGAAAGTGACGCCTAGATATTTGGCCGATTTTTCCCAAGGGATTGGGCGGTCGTATAGAGAGATTGTTTTGGGTTTAGAACCTCCTGTAGAATTCCGTTGAAAGTATACTGCTACACTTTTTTCGGGATTCACGTCAATTCTCCATAGGCGAAACCATTGACTAAGGCGATTGGTCGCTTTTTGGAGCTTTATAGCGAGTCTATTTTTGTTGGGGTCTGACACAAAGAGTGCCGTATCGTCGGCAAAGAGAGCTGTGTTCACTACGGGGTCTTTTGGGATACCACTTGTGAAAAGTGTGAAAAGGAGTGGAGATAGTACGGAGCCCTGTGGAACCCCGGCCTTGAGGAAACGTTTCGAAGAACGAGTTCCCTCCACTCGATATCGAAAAGTGCGGTTCGAAAGGAAAGCTCGTATGATGTGCACGAGCCTATCGGGCACGTTCAGTTTGTACAGCATGTAAATCAAGCCATCGTGCCAGACCTTGTCAAACGCCTTCGCGACATCGAAGAAGAGGGCTCCCGTGTTTCGAGACTTTTTCCTTAACGGGTTTTGACTGAAGCCAGACAGGATGTATTCTGTTAGGCGATGAATCTGGTGAGTGCATGAGTGATTGGCTCTAAAGCCGAACTGTTCGTCTGGGAGGAGTCCGTTAGTTTCGGTGTAATGACGGAGACGCTTGTGAATAATGCGCTCGTATAGTTTGCCCAATGTGTTGAGCAGGCTAATGGGTCTGTAACTAGAGGGACGATTACGCGGTTTTGGGATCCCTATTACGTCTGCTTCTTTCCAGATGTCCGGGAAAGAGCAGTTCGTGAGAAAGGTGGTAAATATTCCTACAAGGAAGCAAATAAGTGGCGCCGAAAGGGATTTGATAACCTTGTTGCTGATGCCATCTGGCCCAGGGGCTGATCTATTTTTAAGACTTTTAATGGTTTCGGTGACTTCATCTACTGTCACAGGATCGAGAGGTTCACCCGCTGGTGGCAGCGCGGACCTACGTTCTACTTCCGTTTCTACCTCTAATAGGTGAGCGGGATCTATTGGTGCGGTGGATGGCGTGCACTGGTACTCTAGACTGTCTGCTAGGCATTCGGCTTTTTCGAGATCGTCAAGGGCGAGATCGGGGTGGTCCAGCCTCACGAGAGGCGGCATCGGTGCGGATTTGTCGGCTTTAAGAGTTCTCGTAAGTTTCCAGAAGGCGTCTTGGGACGGTTCGATACCTTCTAAGAGGTTATCCCATCTATCGTTTCTAATCTCGGCTACTCGTTGTTTAATCTGGTTTTGCAGAGAACGTACCCGAAGTTTATTGGTTTCCGTGCGGTAGCGGTCGTAAGTTTTAAGCGCGGAATTCTTCGCTCTAATCAGCCGTCGAACATCCGCCGGAAGTTTCGTGTATTGATCGCTCGACACACGAACCTTACGGGAGCAATCTTCGACCGCTGTTGTGAGGTGAGTCGAAAGGGCGCTAATCGCCCTATCGGCCTCCTCCAGCGAGTCTATCTTGTCAGGTATAGTATCCAAATGCTGGGAGTTCGTAGACTTAAGTTTGACCTCAAGTTTACGCCAGTCGACAATAGTTTTGGTCAGAGGGACCTCACCTGCCGGCTAATAGTCTCTATCGAATTAATACTAAGTCGGATGTCTTTTAGTAATGCTATATCAAGGACGTCCGGATGTTGGGTGTATAAAAAAGGATAACGAGTTGGACTCTCGGGAGCGATAACATCGAAGTTAAGTCTCTCCGTGAGGTCTCTTAGAATTATTCCGTTAGAATTGTTGACGTTAGAATTCCAGCTAACGTGTTTACTATTTAGGTCTCCTGCGATTAATACGCTAGGGCCTAGGTTTAATAGAGCCGATATGTCGGAATATAATATGCTTTTTACGGGAGACAGGTATGCTGATGCAATTATTAATGGCGGATGGCCCGTGAGTGCTATCCTACAGACCGACGCTTCTAAGTTTAACGCAGTATAGTTACACATTGCAAGGACCTTTTGTAGTAGATCAAGGTGCCGCCTTTAGGTCCGGTCAACCTATCATTTCTTACTAGGGTATAATTGGCTATTTTGGGATCGCTCAAACTAGGTTTCAAGAAGGTCTCTTGCACTAGCATGATGTCGATATCATGGTCGCGTAAAAAACATATGATCTCTTCCTTTTGATCTCTGATACCGTTTGCGTTAAAGTACGCGACAGTCAGAGACCTAGGCTTAGTTCTACCTACAGGTCATATTTCCATTTTAGTTAAAAAGAAAAGAGTCGCTTAGGCGCACTGGAACGAACCTATCGCTTGGATAAGACTAAGATGCTCAATGGTAGCATTGAGCCTATCCTGAATCGATTTAGCTTCGCGAAGTTTGCGGGCTAGAGTTGTGACTTCGGCCACATTAAAGCTGCTAGCGAAGTTGAACACTAACGAAAGGTCAGTGTTGATGTTTGACGGTGCCTGAGGGGCGGGTTTGGGCTTCTGGGCCTGGCGAGGAGGCACTGGCCGTGAGGCGGCCGCGCTGACTATCGCCGGGGGCTTAACCCATGCGTTGGGCTTAGGTGCTGAAGGCACCGGAGTGCTTGGGCCTTGCCCGGAAGTCCCTTTAACGGGGGGCGGGCTTGGCTGAAGCCTGAGCGGGCGCGAGTTGCGGCACCGAGATTGGTGCGATCGATGGGGCAGAATGCCGAGGGCGCGACCTACTGTGGTTGCCCGCACGTCCGCGCCGGATTGCTCCTCCATTCTGCTTCCTACACGGCTCTTTGGATCACCCGCGATAGCTCGCTGGGTGTCCCTCTTCGCCGCACAGAACACAGCTTAGAGGGCCCTCAGTAGTGCCATGATCGCCTAAGCACTTGACGCACCTAGACCTGGCGAAACAATTCTTAGCCGAGTGGCCGTATAATTGGCATCGGTAGCATTGGCCAACGATGCCCCTATTACGCGGGGACTATACTACAATCCCCGTGAGATTGCATATTCTAGTGATATTATATATCTGTTTGCCCTCTGGAGACAGGTCCAGTATGACTAGGCAGAGATCGAGGTATCGTTTCTTATCTGTTGGGTGGTGCATCCTGTGCACTTCTCTGACGGGCAGGTTTTGCGATTTAAGATCGCTTAGAATGAATTCGGTTTCAAGCTCTTTAGGGAGTCCGCGAACTACAACAAGGAGGTTACGTTCCTCCGCGAGGGAGTAAGTATGAAAGCTCAAGTTTTGAGCTTTTAAATGCGCAGTTAAAGCGCGGAAATCGTCCGTCGTTGCGACGTGGATGCGGATGCCTTGTGGTCCATTGTGGACTTTGGGGCAGAATATTTTCTTGAAGTCTATCCACTTGGATAGGTTGCTCCAGCGCGATTTGTCCTGTAAAATTATAGGTGGCGGCGGCTTCTCCTTTCTAGGTTCGGCCTGAGTCGGGTTCGCGGTTTTGATCGCGGTAATTTTGCGCGCGGAAGGCGCGACTTTTTTTGCCGGAGTGGCGTTGGGCGACGTAGGGGCCGAGTGAGGCTTGTTTCCCTTTTTCGCGGCGGTGCGCTTACGCTTTTTACCCGAGACTAGGGTGAAGCCTTCGTCATCGGGTTTATTAGGTCGGTGAATCTCAATGTCCATCTCGGAGCCTGATTCGGCGTCCGAAAACAACGGTGATGGACCGCGGGTGGAGAGCGCAGAAGGCGCAGGGGACGCGGCGTCGTAGACTGTGTCGATGGACACAGGGGTCGAGCGGCCGGTGCTCGTTGAAATGGGATCGTCGATACGAACAACTGGGCGTTCAGCGGTGGACGAGTTACGTTGGGCTAGGAATTTAGCCCAAGCGTCGGGGCACACTTGTCCGAAGAAGTCGGCGAGTTCGGCTATAGTAATAGCCGCCATCTTGTCAGTGGTTAAAACACTTGTGTATCAAGCCCCCCCACCTTTCGGCGGGGGAGATGTGTGCCTAAACGAACATTTTTACAACTAGCGCGTTGGTACGCTAGGGTGTGTACCTAGCTGTCGCCTAGTGCGACAAGCGAACACAGAAATTAAAAATAGAATAGCTGCCTCTGAGGCAGCGGGTGTGTAATAAAAACTACTTACAGTTTTTACTGGAAATCCGGAGAACGTGGGGCACTATACTAGCACTACACGAAACAGAACAATGGACCGGCGGCCCGATGCACCTGGCGGCCGTAACGGAGCACAACGACACTGAAGCACTCGCGCACGCAGGTAAAAATGTCTGTGTCTTCTTTCTTCTTATTAACGCACTGGGAGCGCATGGGCTCGACCGAACAATAGCACTTAACGGTTGGGTCGCAGGCGACCGAATGCGGCGAGGTACCTGATCGGAATCGCCCGGACTCGGACTCGGACTCGGACTGGCGGACCGCTCAGAGCCGTTTTGAACACTGTATAGCGCAGAGAGTAGCTTGAAGGAACATGAATCATTATTATTCCAGTGCTGCGATGAACCTTGTGAAGCTAGCTGGCTTGCAGGATATGAAGAGTGCAGACGATATCTGCTCGAGAGCGAATGGGTGGGGTATTTTTATGACGATGATGAAGCTTGAAGTTTCCTAAAGTTGTTGGTTGCGTGTTCAGATCACGTCGGGGTCACCACTGTGGCCGTAGAAAGAAAAGGGGAGATCTCCCGCCGGGCGTGGTGTTCTACCCGGGGAGCGGTCAACACTCCGTGTGATAGTTCGGAGATGTTTTATATATGCTGTTTATGATTCGGAATGTTGATAGCGTGATTTAGACTTCGGTGTGTTTCGCTTGTGGCGCGACGACAGCGCCGCCTCAATTTTAAAAAATTTAAAATATTTGATTTTTGGGGAAAACAAGATTACCTATACAAAAATGAACTTAAAGGAATCGAAAGTGCGAGGTTTGGACTAAGTGCGGTATGGGTCACGAGTTCCACCTTTATATCTTGTTCGCAGTGTGTGCCAAAGCATTGTCATGGTGCAATAAGATGCGACTTCTTGGTCGTTTTTCCTTAACTCAAGGCATTGGGTAAACAAAGTACCACTAAGCATTATCATCAACTAGGATTGAGCAGTCCAGTCCCATCTGGGAGAAAAAACGCAGTATTTTGTTGCTCACGCTTCTTAATTTGGTGTCGTTTGGTTGTCGTTCTTTCCTACCTATATCTGTTAACATGGTTATCAAATATGTATTAATTAAGAGGTTTCCAATTGAACCTAGACTAAAATTATGGCTTAAAAGTAAATATTGTAAATTGGCGTCCGAAACAAAATGATCATATTTGTTTCACTGATTTATTAGACATGAGAACTGCACCATTTTGAAAAAGTGCAGTATTCCGACAATATTTTCTAGTAGTACCAGCACCATAAAGCATAAAGCATAAACACTCACGCCTGTCACCCAGAGGGGTAGGCAGAGATCACGGACTTCCATTTGACACGATCCTGACATACCTCTTTCGCCTCCTTTACATCCATATATCTACGCATACATGCTCGTCGGTTAAGGGTACTTTTAACGTGGCCCATTTTCAAAATATCGCCAATTTGGTCGATAAACTTTTTTCTAGGGCGTCCCTTCCCGACTCTGCCGTTCACATCTGCCATATAAATTTGTTTTGTCACTGTTTCCTCATTCATTGTTTCTAAATGACCAAACCACCGAAGCATTCCTTTCTTAATGCTGGTCACAACATCATCTTGCATACCACATTTATCTTTTATCATGCAATTTCTCATCCTGTCATTTAGATTCAACCCTAGCATACTCCTTAAAGACCGCATTTCTACAGCATTTATTCTACTTTCGTGCTTCTGCTGCCACACCCAGCTTTCACTACCATACATTAAAGTAGGGACTAACACAGCATTATGAAATACTATTCGTGCCTTTTTTGATACATTCTGGTTCTTCACAATAGAGTGTAGTGCCCCATTCACTATTCCCTGCATTTACTCGTCGTTCTATATCCTTATCATATCTACCATCCCTGCTAAATACACATCCCAAATACACAAACTCATCCACTTGCTCAATTAACTCTCCTTCTATTCTTATTTCACATACCGTTTTGCTTTCTTCTGTTTCAAAAACCATCACTTTTGTCTTACTTGCGTTCACTTTCATTCCCCTTTCTTTTAATTCCCAGTTCATTAATGTAACCATCATTTGCAACTCAGCCGCCGATGACGCAAATATGACTTGATCATCGGCATACAAAAGGCATTTGACGGTTAACTCGCCCATTCTTAACCCACATTCTTCATCTTTCAAAGTTTGCAAACAACTGTCCATAAATAGGTTGAACAGCCAAGGGGAAGCCACACAGCCCTGTCTGACACCCTTTCGGATGCCAAAACCAGTCTGAGTAGACCCCATTGATCCTGACACAAGCACTAGAATCCCTATAAAGAGACCTCAATCTGTTGGCTCTTGTTCAGTGTTTGCCATAACACATTCCTGTCCACTCTGTCATAAGCCTTTTCCAAGTCCATGAACGCACAAAAAACTTTCTGGTTTTTAGCCAAAAACTTCTCCGCAATCATGCACATGGAAAAGACTTGATCTGTACACCCCATTCCCTTTCTAAAACCCGCTTGCACTTCCCACATTCTTCCATCAGTTTCTTTCATAACTCTTTCAATTAACACCTTAGCATACAGTTTACCCTCAATACTAGGCAAGCTGATACTAAGCAATATGATAGTTTTTGCAGGCCTGCTGTGACCCTTTTCCTTTATATATTGGTACTATAACTGCTTTACACCAGTCATTCGGTACCCGTTTTAATTCCCAACATAAATTAAACAAGGTCTACAGCAGGCCTGCCACCACTCCCTCTCCAGCCCTTAGCATTTCGAGTGATACTCTATCATATCCAACTGCCTTACCTGCTTTCATGCTTTTTATTGCTTTCATTATTTCATCTACATTTATCTCCATACCCCTTTCCACTTCTTTCGGAATTTCTTGTTCATTTAATTCAGATGACTCTTCACTCATAAACACGCTTTCAAAGTATTCCTTCCATCTGTTTAAATTCGAAACTTCATCATTCAGAATACATCCATTCTCGTCTCTTATAGCATTAATTATAGGCTATTTTGTATTTCCCCTGGCAGTTCTTACGAGTTTCCAGAACATTTTTATATTAGCCTGGAAATTATCAGATATCCTTCTATTATTCTTATCCGTTCTTTCTTTCTTTTTCCTTTCAACTACTTTTTTTTACTCTCTTATTTAGACGTCTAAATTCTGCCTTTTTTCTTTCAATCTCATCATTCATACCACCAGAATTACCAGTTTTAGTTGCTAGTAAATCTAACCATGCTTTCTTCTTTGATTCAACTTCCACCCGCACCTCATCATCCCACCACAACGTATTCCTTTTCCTTTCATTTGTTCTCTTACTTACACCACATACTTCGGTGGCTGCATCCACCAAACCTTTCTTAATATTATCCCACACAGTATTCAAGTCTAAATCATTCATACAAATCTCATTCAAACACATAATATTTTCTCTCAGTCTACATTTATACTTCTCTTTCACATCTTTATCTTGTAACTTCTCTATTCTTATACGCTGTAACGCAGTGGTAGACACAGATGTCCGATGCCGCCAACGCTTCAAAAGACCATTAATTCGACATAAGACCAAGTAATGATCCGTCCCTACGTTGGACCCCCGGTAAACGCTTGTATCTACGACTGCGCTGCTCATTTTTTCATCCACAATTACGAAATCTATCATGCTTCTATCATCACCTCTTTCCCATGTATACATGTGAATCTTCTTATGAAGAAAAAAGTATTCGTCACAAAGAGATTATTTTCAACACATACGGTGAGGAGGTCTTCACCATTCTCATTTATACTTTCATCACCAAACTTTCCCAATATCCTTTCATAACCAGACCTCTTCACCCCAACCCTTCCATTAAAGTCTCCTAACATAATAATATTTTCATTTTCCTTACATTTTGTAAACACCATCCTTACCATGTCCCAAAACTGCTCTCGGATGTAAGTGGGCTTAGACATGTCTGGGACGTACACCCCTAGCAAGAACAGCTTCTTTAAGCCTAGTTTCATTCGTATCCATAGCAGCTTCGGGCTTACACATTCATACTCTTTCACACATTGACCCATTCTTTCTGAAAGGATGAAACCGACTCCCTGGCATGCCCGTTCGGTCTCGTCTATACCAGACCAATACGCGGTATACGTGCCATGTGCAGTGGCATCCTTTCCCTTTCGTTTCGTCTCATTTACACATAACACATCTATTCCTCTGTCATTCATCATTTCGCATACTTCATCCATCTTATCATTCATTGCTCCACATACATTCAGCGTAGCCAGACGGGCTTCCGCAATTCACTTTTCGCCCCTCCGGGAGACAGAACGTGATGGGTGGCGAACCTCGTCGCCGGTTTTTCTCCCGGAGATTCTTCGCACCCCTGCCCCATTAAAGGGGCGCCGGGAACTCGGGGCCATTTCTTTTATCTCCTGCCTCATGGTGCGAACAAGGGGTGGTGGTAGATTTTACGCCGCTACCACACGGCGGGAAGCCTAGTCTATTTTTTTTCGGCTTTGTCGCTCGTTTAGCACCACCCGGGGGACACGTGTAGGGTGGGCCTAAGGTTTGGTGGTCGAAGCCTACGGACGCGAGCGACTCATCCCCCTACCAGCACCAGTAACTATAAAAGTATTAGATTATTATTTCGAATGTTTTTTTTCTTCTATCTTCATTTTCCTACAAACTCAAGGGCCATGTGTCGAAAGGTCGCCTGATGATGTCGAGTCACGTTTGATGTGTATTAGTGGGTTGCGGCTAGAGGAGATTCCTCTCCCTGTACCGCTGTAGTCGAGGTGGAGTCGTCAGGGAAGAGAAGTGTTTGTATGGCGATTGGCGATGCGATGCCACTCGACTATCCTTCGTGACTTTGGTGAGGCTGCAACTTTTGATGCTTCCAAGTGCTCGTTTTTTTCTGGCTCCATTTACATATTGGGATCGGGGAGTCCGTAGTGGAGGTGGAGTCAGAGGCCGCGAAGGGCAGTGAGCCTTATGTTACTGGTGCGCCTTATCTGAGAAGAAAAATGGGAGGGAGAAGTCAGCAACCTAGGAGGGGCTGCCACTGGGCGGCTGGCGCCGGGGTGCCGAGGGTGTGCATGAAAGCGTTTCCGTGGCCCTATCAATTTGCGGTGGAGGTAGAAGACCATGGGATTTTAGTAAGCGTAAGTCTAGAGATTTAATTCTCTCTCGAGTCTCAAGATTTTTGAGGAAACGGTTAGCGTAGCGCCGGAGGGGAGGTTAGCAGCGTCGTACGCGCAGAGCAAGCGTGGCAGTCGGCCGAAAGCCTTGAGCGGTGAAACCGCGCCAGTTGAAAGTCGGGCGTTACATAATGTCCCGGGTCGATTTAGGGTTCGCGAGTTTGATATAATTTTGCGTCGAAAGGGCGGCCTCCTGGTGTTATCTTATATTTGAACGTATCCGTGATATCGAGGCTTATTTCTTGAGTTTATTTACGCGAAGCCCGGGTCGATTATATGTTTTTGAGTGTTGTTTGTGACTGGCATACGGTTGCGCGCGGCAGGTGTTAACTCAAATGCCTAAAGCTTGAGTTAATTGTGCGCGCCATTTTGAATCTACTATTGAATAGTCGTCTCTAATTAGACCGCCTCGAATTTAGTTGTCTGTTTTGAACGTGTTACGTGCGAAGAGGCATAATTTGAATTTGAAGTTAATTAAATGTACAATAAAGTGATAAACTAATATAGTGAAAATAGAAGCAGACGTTTTCAATTGGTGAAAGGCCCCCTGGGCGGATCCCACATTTGGAGAGAGGCCGCGCCTTGGGATCTGCAGTCCAAGATTAGCGGGGCTGTCAGGTTACATATTGTACACATTACTGCACACCACTTACATGCAATTCACTTGCCCCTGACGCCCCTTGTGATTAACCCTACCTCCGCCAATCGGTAAGTGTTGCTTGCTTCTTTGTTAGCCGCTATAATTTAATTATCCATAGGTCATTTGCACCCTCCCCTCTGTTACCCATCGAATTGGGCTACTGTGGGCCCTAGCTCAATTAGCCTTGTCGGGGTAAATGGGGCCAGTAACAACGGCTAACAAAGAAGCAAGCAACAGATACCGATTGGCGAAGGTAGGGTGGACAACAGGGTACCTGTCAGGTGATAAGTGAGGTGCATGTAAGTAGTGTGCAGTAATGTGTACAATATGTAACCTGACATCCTCGCTGATCCTGGACTGCAGATCCCAAGGCGCTGCCTCTCTCCAAATGTGCGATCCATCCAGGGGGCGTTCACCAATGGAAAACTTCCACTTCAATTTTCACTATATTATTTTATCAACTTTATTGTCCATTTAATTAACTTCAAATTCAACCAAATCAACGTTAATCGACATTAAAACAAGTGACACGCTGCACAACTTAAGGACGGTTGGTCAAAGTTCGAAGTCCCTGGTTCAATTAGCACAAAACTATTAACTCGTCGATGCAATTAACGGCATAAAGTTCCTTTAATCACTCCAAACTCCAAGTAAGTCTTGTCACATAACACGTTCAAAACAGACAACTAAATTCGAGGCGGTCTAATTAGACCCTAATGTTCAATAGTAATTCAAAATGGCGGACACAATTAACACAGATTTAGGCCTTCAATCAAAACACCGGCCGCCCGCAACCGTATACCATTCACAAACAATACTTAAAACGGTTACAACAATAATTATATAATTCCGACCTCGTTATCACGGAAACAAATAAAGATAACACTGTAAGAGGCTCGCGACGTATAATCGACCCGGGCTTCGCGCAAATAAGCTCAAGAATAAGCCTCGTTGTCACGTATATTAACGACAAATACAACACAATAGAGGCCGTCCTTTCGACGCAAAATTATATCAAACTCGCGACCCCTAAACTGACCCGGGAGATTATGTAACGCCCGAAGTTTAACTGGCGCGGCCTCAGCGCCCAAAGGCTTCCTGCCGACTGCCGCTTGCTGTGCGCGTACGCCGCAGCAAGCCTCCACCTCCCGCGCAACGCTAACCGTTTCCTCACCCCGCTCGAGACTCGTGTCCCGCAAGCTTCAAATGACACAACAATCGTGCGTGAACATACAGTTTTTCTGGTTCTTTTTTTCAATGTAACAACAAAAAGGCAATAACGAAGTAGGAACAACAAATAGGTACGCAAAACAGCGAATTAAAGGAAAACTAGGGAATACGAAGCGTGTACAAGGCGTCTGGCGTCGGCACTCGTACTGACTTAATAATTTGTGCTGACTGACGCTCAAACAAACAAAATGACGGCTCAATGTGCTCAGTATTACCAATATTAAAAAAACGAACGCACGATTTTGGAACGCATGATGAAGGAAACATTTTTTTTTTGAAACAATAATTAAAATAAATTTTTTTTTTTTAAATTCACATTTGTCGATTTGTTCCATCTCTAACATTTTTGCAACTTGGGGTAACCTTGTAAGGTAGTAAAAAAATTATCAGGCAAATTTTTTGTGGTGGATTAATACTAACTGGTTTAGTTTTAAAGCCGAATTTATATGATATGCACGTTTTTAAGTGAAGAACTGTCATCAAAAATATTGTTCACTCGCGGGAAATTAATGATTTTTCGTTTTCCAATATTAATCAAATCACTCGTTACGTTGGACAACAAGTTATGCCGTCACTTTTGATGACTGCTGTTATTCTAATTAAGCTATATTAAAGACCTATAATCTTGCTCTTCACGAATTTCATAATGGAGAGAAACATGGCCACGATCAAATTCTGCGTGCCAACGCCTTACAGTGTTCAAATGAGGTGCTTCTCTCCAAAAACACTACGAAGGCAAAATTGAAAAAAAAAATGTGCGGAGAGAGAAAACTTTGGTATCATAAAAAATACGGCTAACGAACTTCAGCTTAGGATAAAAACAATTAATACGCGACTTCCCACCAAAAACTATTTTATATTAGTGTAAGACACACTACATACGGAATCCCTCCCCGTTCTGTCCGCAAAATTCCGTGCGGAAAACTACCGTAGGTGTGTGACGGGTCTTTGATTTTAAGAGTATATAGACTTGCTGCGTTCGGAATTTCGAATCGGAATCCCGAAACGGAATTCCGTATTTATGTGGCCGGCCTTAGATAGTGAATTTCTTAGGCATAATGTACACGCTCATGCGTCAATCAATTCCATTAATCACGATTGATAAAAAACGGATGGTCACTGTTAGGCGTACATTACGCGCTCATGCAGGTGTCAATCACTACATTACACGGTAGGTTATTCATCAATCATAACCGTGATTTCTGTAAAATTGGCAGCCTGCATGAGCATTTAATGTACGCCTTATGTTAAAAAAATAACATTCGAAACTTAAACATTTAGCGCACTGTGTCCTATGTGTAGATGTTATCAAAGATTTATATATAATATATTATACTGTTTTTGAGTGAGATGATCTATCTTGTTTTTTTGAGTGAAATTAATATTTTTGTATATTTTTTAACGAATATAAAATAGAGTAAAGCAATTAATATAATAAATAACTCAGTTAAATTGCATTGTAAATTTTATCAAAGCATGCAATTGGGCTACCATAAAACGTAAATATATTATTACGCAATAAACAACAGCTGATGCGGATGTTATTCAGCAGCAGTACCTATATTTCTCCATGGCAACTAATTTATCATTGATATTCCTCGCGAGCAATTGACTAAGTATACTCGAATGAAAATATAACGCCACCCTCGCATAGGTGGAAACGGATTGTTGGATTGTTCCCACTGTAGCGAGTTGTATATCACTCAGCTCAAAATGGTATCACGTAATTTCATCTCCCAAGGCACGGCCCGTGCTTTCTTATAAATAATACAAGATATAGGCAACGATAAATTTCGCTTTCCGAGATTCGTGAAGCTCTCTGTATAATTTAAATCGGTGTTTGTTTTAAAGGTTGGTGTGTTGTCGGTATTCAACGAGATGCGAAGTCCTTACTTAAAATATGTGATGCACCTGAAATTAAATTTTGTCTAGAAATCGTGGAGTGAAAACTTTTGTAGTAAAAGCTTCTTTAGGCACGTTGGGCACTGGGGATGGGGAAGCAGCACTGAACTCGCGTGACCATCACACTCGGATACATATGTAGTATGTACAGATGTGTGTGTATATATAAGCTTATAATTCTTTTTAGAATAAGGGTGACAAGCGAACACACAGTCCATCTAATGTTAAGTGGTTGCTGGGACATCTACATCTATCCTCGATTACGAATCAAAATGCAGATGCGTGAGGACTAAGATGGAATGCCTCATTTCCAGTAAAAGGGGTATACGATTTTCTACACTCACCATACGAAACACAGCACCATGGAGCTGCTATTTTACGTCGGTATTCTGTGAGTGGTGCCTCTCAGCAATTCAGGCCATTTTCGACCCCCTATAACGTCGTAGATGATAAAACTAGAAACCTGAATTTTCAGTAACCGAGTAGACATTGGATAAACATGGTATATTTCAAATTTCATATAATTTCAACCAGTAGTTTAAGAAGTATAACTAGTCAAATTGTCTTAATTTTGTCACTTACTGACTGACCGATCATCAAAACTCTAGCAGACATAGAAGCTTCAAATTGAGAATACAATTAGCCTTTAGTATATAAATCAAGGAAACACTAAAATACTTTTTAAA
Source organism: Parnassius apollo (assembly GCA_907164705.1). Taxonomy (NCBI): domain Eukaryota; kingdom Metazoa; phylum Arthropoda; class Insecta; order Lepidoptera; family Papilionidae; genus Parnassius; species Parnassius apollo. The sequence goes on along the minus strand of CAJQZP010000547.1, from coordinate 3,344,056 downwards.
TTCGGTCCAGTTTACTAGATACACTAACGGCATAAATAACTTTGCAATCCCATATAAATATATAGAATTGTAAAGTTACATTTGCAGTGAATGAATCAGTGTACTTCTATACGTATAATGGTGTAGATAGGTACTATGTTGGTATTCAAGAAGTAGAAGGTACCGGAAAGGAATAAAGTAGGACTACCTATCTTATCTACAAAAAGAAATGAGATGCCATCAAAAACATAACTTGTAAAAAAAAACAAGTCTCGCAACTCAGTTCTTCTACCGTAAAAAGTTGTGAGATCTATGTAATACCAAGTCTGTTAATTCATTCAGTCCCTACTTAAGGGTCCTTCTGTTTTAGGTTATTTAACATTTTATAGTGATCATACCAATGTTAAAAATCTTATATGTTTTAAATATATAGATTGACTTGGCAATCGCACTAAGCAATCTAATTTTATATAATATGTATTACTTGTGAGATACACTTGTGTTTTCTTGCGATGCCCAAGTCAATCTATTTTTTTTTAGTAAAAACTTTAATAGAATTCTGAATGGCCAGCGCCCAAGGTATTCTTAAGTATATGGTGATAAATAACTATTATTTGATAAAAAATGTATAATGATGTAAAAATGTAATTTACGAGCATAAAATATAAATATAGCTTTGATAAAAACAAAAATAATTTAAATTCATACGGAAAATACTAGAAACAAACACAAGCAGAATTATTAATTCATATATGAGGCAATAGGTACGCTTTTACAATAAAATCCCAAAAAATATTCAATGTTTGTCAATCAACAAGTTTAAAATTTCATTTGAAAAACTGTGTAAATGGGTCATTATAATAATTAGGAATAAATTAATTAATTGCAATTTTAAGTGCTGATTTACCATGTGCTCGGTAAACATCGTGAGGAAGCCTGCATGTCTGAGATATAAAAAAAATATTTCGAAGACATGTGAAGTTCGCCAACACGCATTGAGGCAGCGCGGCGGACACTTCCTTGCCCTAAAACCCTTTATCAGAAATGAGGGGAGGCCTGTGCCCAGCAGTGGGACGTAAGTATATAGGCTGTAACTTTACTAATGAAAATTTAAGATGGAGACTACTTACTCCTTATTGTCAAGTGAGCGCCAGGAGATGGTAGTAGCGTCCTTCTAATGATAATATGTAACCAGAAAATAAAAATATTTCTTTCTTTTTCGCCAGCTCGTCTGCCCAGCGTGGCAAGTAAGGTAAATATCCCCATTACAAGGAGAGTTCAGCAGTAGGCTTAGTTAGACTGTAATGATGATGATGATGAACGACAATAACCCCTGAGTATGAAGTGGTCGCTATTATTACGCTATACAATTAATATAAATTATTGTACAAAATGATTGAAAAGTTTTATGTCTAAAAAATAATACTGCTGACTTTCATGCTGGTTCTTCTAGGACAGAGGTATTGCCAGAACCTGTGATAAATAAAAATTGACTTTCAATACTATTTCAATAAGTAATAATCTATCTATTATGAATAAGAAATATTTTAAAACAGGTAACGTACGAGTAAATAGGACGGTCACAGCGAACGCGCCAGCATCCGCAATACTGCTTTGTGATCTGTCCTGCGGATGTCATCACTTAGATAACATTCAGTATGTTGTATACTATAAGCGCAATTTATTTTATACTCTACTAGTAATCTGCTGCGGCTTCGCACGGGTGATTTCTGAATTCTACAACAGGCCCACCTACCGGGTCCAATTATGCCTATAACCTTCGCGGAAGTACACGCAGTATGTTGACAAAGTTTAACCGCAATCTGATGAACGGTATGGCAGCGCATAAAATACAAACAAACAAATATTAATTTCTATACTATATTAGTTTACTAAAAGCAAATTTTTCTTTAGATTGCAAATCATACACGCGCCGGCGTAGTGATACAAGCATTGATTGTGTTGTATAACTCAATGGACACAAGCGTTAACTCACGCGTATGCCAGACCTTAATCATCGAATATAATATATTCGAGTGGGCTCGCGAGCTCCTTTGCCGCGAGTTGCATACGCGGACACACAACACGGAATTATGTCTTGAGCGCTGTTTTTAACTTTATGTTGTCATTTAGTTTATTATTAATTCACGAAGTTACTCGAGCATGTTGATTGCATTAGAAAGCCGATGTGAACGGCAGAGTCGGGAAGGGATGCCCTAGAAGAAAGCTTATCGACCAAATTGGCGATATTTTGAAAATAGGCCACGTTAGAAGTACCCTTATCCGACGAGCATGTATGCGTAGATATATGGATGTAAAGGACGCGAAAGAGGTATGTCAAGATCGTGCCAAATGGAAGTCCGTAGTCTCTGCCTATCCCTCTGGGTGACAGGCGTGAGTGTTTATGTATGTATGTATGTAGAAAGACGTCAAACCGATAGCTCACTAACCAACATTCGTTTTCTTGTACGGACAGCAGTAAAGAGCAAAGTTTTGTTTTCGTAGGTCAACCTTGGCAACTCTCACCGGTTCTACACTTTTGATTTCAGGTTTGTAAGTATACCGAACGAAAATTTTTAGGAGGATGTATAATGCCTGATTTATGATTATTGATTATATTTAAAAATCGTTTCGTACTCTTACGAGCCGTCTACAATACAAAAAATTATTAAAAAATTTAAAACCAAATTAGTTGTTTAAATTTAAATTTTGCAACTTTAAATTTTGTGTTTACAAAGTGTTTTTTCATGCAAAAAACATTTATAAATCAGAATACTGGTTAACACTAGCAAGGCGGCAAGGGTCTTTTGACCCGAATTTGAACTTGCAGCGCTGAGTATTTTGTCACTATTTGTTTACACAGTTTTGTACTTCGTGACTCTAAATGAATTACGATTGTTTTATTTACAGAAGTACCTATTTACATTGTAATTATTTTATAGAAATATGAATAAAAATAGCATACACATACAATGACGGCCACGGTCATTTGATCTATTCAATAGATGAATGCATTGTTGTCACGGGTAGGATAATTATATTTACTTTATTTTTATGCCATGATTTTGTTTTACATTACCTAAATATTTTCGTTTATACGTTTATTAGTCTATGTGTTCTCATTGAGTCAATTTCATTATTTTGGTTGATATTACATGAAAAATGTCTCAGTGCATCAGTGAAGCAAAAATATTGACATTATTGCAATCAATCGGATTGTGAAGGTGAAGTTTTTTTATTTTTTTTTTTTTTTTTTTTTTTTTTTTTTTTTTTTTCCTTTTTTTGGGGCTGGGGGGTGGTGGGTTTTTTTTTTTTTTTTTTTTTAATAACGTGAAAGGGTGGCATTTCTGTCCCCCTTTCCTGGGGCTTTTAAGCGCCCGAACGTTCGAATAAAAAAAAAAAAATAAAGTAATAAAGGTAAAATCCGTAAAATGTTTTATTAGGTAAGTGTCTTATTCCCACCAGAAATTGAAGATAGCCATTCATATATTCCTGCAGTATCTGAGTCAGTTCTAGTGATGATTCAGACAGCAACATGCCGTTGACTGCCATTCAACAACAAACTAGGGGAAGACCGGCTCGGCGACGACGAGTACGTGGCGTTTTCTCAAGTATGGAATCGCTTTATTGAAAACTGCATTTCGTGCTACAAACCGGGAGAAAATATAATAGATGAACAGTTGTTTGCTACAAGAGTTCGATGCACTTTTATTCAATATATGACTAATAAACCTCATATATTTGGAATAAAATTTTGGCTACGTGTTGACGTCAAATCGAAATACTTGTTGAATGTGGTCGTCGATCAAATGGCGAGAAGATACAGCACAAAAGCACCTACTAGAAGTTGGCTGGTACAAGTATTTTATAATATTTTAGATTTATTTACAATAAATGCCTGGGTGTTGTACCAAAAAATAAACAAGAAAATACGCAGAAGAGAATTTATTAAAATGTTTTGTTATTGAGTACATTACATGATAGTGTTGAAAAACACAGCGAAGATGTTAAGAAAGAATCCCGAAATTGTTATGTTTTATAATTCAACTGAATATTATGGTGTTGACGTGGTTGAATAAATGCCGAGAAGATACAGCACAAAAGAAGCTTCTAGAAGATGGCTGGAACAAGTATTTTATAATATTTTAAATTTATCTGCAGTAAATACCTGGGTGTTTTACCAAGAAATAAACAACAAGAAAATATGCAGAAGAGAATTTATTCATTTTATTCTGCAATTGGCGGTTGAATTGAGTAACATTTTAGAAGAACCCACTCGTGAAACCTCACGGCTACTTTCTATCGAGTTAAGAAAGAGACGTAATTGCTACCAAAATGTTTGTAAAAATAAAACAAATAAAGTGTGTGATTTTGGCAAAACGCCACTATGCAGCAGATGCAATCTATCAAAAATATTCATATGACGAACTGTAAATAATCACAATACATAAACACTAACGCCTGTCACCTTGAGGGGTATGCAGAGACTACAGACTTCCATTTGGCACGATCCTGACACACCTCTCTCGCCTCCTCCACATCACTCCTTCACATCCACATAGAAGTGAACGGAAGGTCGGAAAGGAACGTTCTAGACGAAAGTTTATCGACCAAATTGGCGATATATTGTAAACGGGCCAAATTAAGAGTACCCTTAACAGACGAGCATGTATGAACAGGTAACTGTAAATAACTTTTATTAAACACATATTTGCCTTCGTAACAATGAGCATTGTCTACTATTTCTACAATTACACTACCATAATATATGCATAATTAGAGACTAGGTAACGGTGATGGGCCAAATGACCCTTGATCGTCTTGCTAGTGTTTAAACAACTTGCTAACTGTTTTGAGTTGTTTAGTAAGTTTCTGAACCAAATCCAAATTGTTTTTAAATGAACTTTAAGTGTCAACGTAAAACGGTTCGTAAGGAGAATGCGAAATGTTTCTTGATTATAGGAATCAGACATAAGACGTTTGAAGACTTCTTGCCGTTGGCATCCATATCCAAAACACTCAAACCAAGCGTCAACATCAACCAGCAGTGATCGATGTCAAAACATCGTACCCTGAATAAAATATAAGGAGAGGCAAGTGCTCAGTTTTCGCGAAATAATGCTATTGATAAATTTACCAACGCGTCTCACATGATATTACAGGGTGGCGATGTGCCACCCCGCGGCCCGATCTATTATTATGCCGGGCAGGTCGCGGCGTGCGAGATCTTCAGGGCTGCCACAAGATAAAAAAAGTCATATTTTAACTCAAGTTCCTGCGTAGTTTCCTCCGCCGTTTCTTTTCCTAGTGAAACCTCATTTTGAAACGACAGAAGTTAAAAATGATACATGAAAAACGACATTTTAATTTTAAAGGTCAAACAAAAAATATTTTGTTTCGAAAATTTCGCTTTTCACCTAGTAGGTTTTTCAATTTTTTTCAGTTACATCGTTTTATGCACCGGCCACTTAGTAGTGATGATTTTAAAATAAAATACGTAATTTTTTTGAATACGTTTATTACTTATGAAATAATCAGCTGGTGATATTTTTTACGCCATAACCTTACGTATGGTGGCTGATGATAACAAGAGAAAGAAATATATTGAACAGAAAATATATTGATAGTAAATAATCTCACACTCAAAAGATTGAATGTGAGACTGAGATACACGGTTCATTTTCGGCTTACATAAGTATGACAATGTTTCCCAGTACCGATTTAAGCTTATATGGCTTTCTTTTCGTCAAAGGTGTAGCTCCCGACATTTTTACAAGAATTATATTCAATTTTTAATGACCTAAATTCTATTTCTTATCTTAAGGATAACTTTCAGTATCCTGTATTTTACTCACGATAGAATTCCCCATTCCCAAAATAGTCTTAAAATTCGTATTCACCACATAGAAGTTATTTCTTAATTCCTATTCTACTGTGCAGTCCACACTGCTCTGGAAGGCCTTGCCTGTTGATACCAAGACATCTAGTAACACGAATACTTTTAAGAGACTAGTTCGAGAATTCTATCATAGGAATAATACCACCTAACTTATTATTATTATTTATTTAATAACACTCACGCCTGTTACCCAGAGGGGTAGGCAGAGACTACGGACTTCCATTTGGCACGATCCTGACATACCTCTTTCGCCTCCTTTACATCCATATATATTTATTTAATTATTCAGGTAAATGCACCCATTTTGTTTGTACATTTAAAACTTAAAAACTAGGGGTTAGTAAACTCACAGAATACATAAATTATTACATATTATTTATTATTAAACGTATTGGGCCTGGAACCCATATGCACTGTGTTCCAGTACCTCATCACTGGGCAATTATCCAACTATTGTTTTGTTTTCTCCTTTTCACTTTATATGAGATATATTGTAAAAATATATTTTAATACGTATTGGTTTATTTTATTTTTGTATTATATTATTTTATTTATTTATAAATTTTATATATAAATACCCGTTAATATATTTATTATTCAATCTATATTATATAGTAGATATTTAGATTGTATGTATATTTTACGAACTATGTTCTATTTAATTGTATTTTATTGTATCTTTATTAGTTATTTTTTAAATATATGAAGTGATTGTTTACACGTGCCAATGTTTCTCAAATCATCCAGGGTAGAGAGTACCGTACAGGTACTGGTAGAGAACACAGTAAGGCATTAAGTCCGCCCTTTATATTCCTTATTGTAAGATGTATATTAAAAACATTTTGATTTGAGTTTGACTTGAAAAATATTAAATTATTTCATATTCTATTTATGACAGTTAGAATTATGTTTCATACTAAAAGGGAAAATGAAAACCATGATGTGTAGCTGCATAAAACTAAAAATAAAAAATGCTAACTTGCCAGCCTAGCGTGGCGGATAAGGCAATAAGGGCATTAAGCCGTTTTAAGGTTTTCCAATATTTTGTAATTATTTTTATGATTATGTAAGTCCTATTTAAAATATTCATGTTATGAATAAGGTAAGATAAGGACTATTTTGAGTTATAGTTATTTTCAACGGTTTGAAAGGAATTCAAAAAATAAATAAAAGTCATATCATTTCTTTTTTTTCTATGTTCTTATTTTTTATTCAAAAATCAGAGAAAAATTTAATAAAAATATTTGCCGTTGTTTAAAAAACAATTACAATTCAATTCTTTGAACATTAAAGTCTGCCAATGTACTCAAGCATTAATGTCTGTCTTTTTCTATTGTCACTTAGTAAAAAGTAAAGAGGGATAGAGCAAGTTTATGCATTTTACTTCTTAATTTGCCGTCGTTTTTATGTATAAGGCCGTAGTTCTTCATAAGTGGGTAAATATTTATCAAACGCAAGAAATCAAAAATAAAAGGTACATTTTAAATTTACTACGTCTATTATTTTGAGCAACCCTATGAGCAGCAACCCGCCGGGACGGCACCGATGACTTGTCATTAATAACGACAGCGGAAATGTATCAAAAGGTGACGCGTGTCCCTCTGTCTGTCTCCAGCCTTATTTATGATACAAGAGAACAATATTTATTTTTGCTTATAGCTTATAGATCTATATTCTCTAAGGGTACTAGAAGTTACGTGTGTTGTTTACGCTACAATGTGATGTCTGTATATTATTCAGTAAAGACTTCTTTATTCACACAAATTTATTTACTTTGTTTTAAGCAGAGTCGTCATCATCATTACTCACAAAATTGGAATGCCACTAAACACGGTTCTGGGCCACCTGCATCTATCGACTTCTTTCATGGTCTTACCAGGACGTCACTAATCAAGTAGCCGTCAGTCTTTCACTTCGCTTACGAGTCGAGGCTGGCAGCCGAGAACATTGCAAAAGCTTTCTTTCCCATCGGTTAACTGTTCGTCAAACTACTCGTATATGGTCTACGCGTATATTTTAGCAGAGTTAAGGCTAATAATGTCGGGTTGTTTGAGCTTTATTTCTACCTGGAAAATCTTTGTGATACAAATCACCCCCTTGCCTCAACATATGGGGAGGCCCCCCATAGATTGCGTGAGGGGGGATATTAGCAGTTGTTATCAGGAAGATTCCTGTTATCCTGTTTCAGTTTCCTACTGTTGACTCTCACGAAACCCGACGATATGATATGGGGTAGTGCGTATTCTAATTGAACATTCGTACATGCACTGCTCCATACGTACTAGTCTGAAGGGTATAGAAAACCACTATAAATACAGGCTGTGAGATATTTCATCTTAGTTATCAGAAGTGGAAACGCATCTGTTAAATTAAGCTGCAGGTGTCCATGGTTTGGTGTAACCAAGTAAGTAACCCCTTACCCTCAGGTAACACACATCTGCCACAGGTGTACCTGATGGTAAGAGGTTACTTACTTCACCTTGTTGGTTATTTCAGTTTCATAAAGAAATATAGTTCCGTTTACGTCCGCACAGGGGCGTTGTACGTTTATTCATATAATTTTAGTCGATTGCAATAGGAATACTAGTATCAAAACCTTTGCTAAGGCACAGTTCTTCTGACTCACGTGATCGCAATCATGTGAATGTAACACGTGCAATCTTGTAAAAAGATCAACACTAAAGACGTGAGTTTTCCGTAAGCGTCACGTACGTAATATGGGTATACAATTTACACAATATCGTCATATGTCTCGTTGTCAGAGGTCCTCCCGAGGCGTCTACCCCAATTACCGTTGGAATTGTTTCAACGTGCCCTATCTATTACTTTTCTGTCCTGGGAATTTGGGACGGGGATGGATAGTAAAAAATAGTTATATTTCGTCCTTCCGTGGGAACGTCGGCCTTTCTAATTACGATGATTGATTTTGCCGTCGCATGATCTATCATCTGCACGTGTATTAGGAAATGTTCCATTTTATTATAAAAAACAAATGGATAACTAATTTTACACGATTTTCATCCACACATTACACCATATTATTTACTATTATTTTTGGGGTATCTATATAATTTTCTTATCTGGTTGAGTTCTATAAATATATAATTTTAAGTTAAAATGAAAAGATAAATATACATAAATATCAATAAAGTAAAATAAATACAAAAAAATACATAAATAAATAAGATCCAACCAGATGGAAGCCCTCGGCAGGGGAGACCAAACGGCCGAGGGTTAGGAGGAAAGGGAAAGAATCCCGACTGCGGGCGGTATCGAGGAGCACCGCCTTCTGCATTTGAGCTCGGAGCGGTCCGTCACGAAGTCCCAGTCGCCTCAGATGACCCGAGAGGCTGACTGGGATTATTATTATTTATTTATAAAAGTCCTCTGCTGAATATGCCTCTTACATAGCTAATCTATAATCTCATAAGAGATATATTTTCATAATTGTTAGGCGACAGCGGATTTTTATGTTTTGTGTTGTTATCAGAAATATCCTATTCATCTCCTGTTTTAGCTTCCCTCTGTCGTCTTTTACAACACCCACGGGTAGATTTACACGTGGCAGAGCCATACTGCAACTATATTATAGTAGTAGCACTAATGGGTCGGCTCGATCGAGCAAGAAACGCGCTCTCAGAGAATATCATCGTATAATAGCAGCATTAATGCTGCTGTGTTTCGTATGGTGAGTGTAGAGATCCGGAGATCCTTTTTACTGGAAACGAGGCATTTCTTCTTAGTTCTCAAGGGTGAAAACGCATCTGCATTTTGATTACTAATTCATTTGTCACTCACACATATTTCTATAAAAAATAGGGTAGTGGATATGCTTAAAGTGCTACTACACGGTAGCTACGTATATTTTGGTTTACAAATTGGACATAGCCCTTCACTGCTGGTCGTATGAGGAAACGCCTCCGCGAGTTGTGGACAGAGCTATAATTGGGGTTCCTCTGCGGATTTAAACATAAGTCTATCCGCAGTCAAACCAGAGTGACTAACATACCATAACAGATAAGTAAGCTAAAGTTGAAATGGGTCAGCCATGTAGCTCGAAGAATTGATAACCGATGAGAGAAAAAGGTTTTCGAGTTGTAGCCTCGTACCAATAGGCGAAGTGTAGACCGACCCCCCACTAATTGGAGTGACGACCTGGTAAGATGGGATAGGTCCTTGTCTAGCAGTTGATTTTTATGAAGATGAGGAATGTGCTCTGGCGTCTCTTCTTATTTCCACAGGATCCCTTCCAACCCTTAGGTTCAAAATGAAGGACCTTATATTATTCCTATCGTAATATACCTATCCTAAGATATGGTGTAATATTTTGGGGCAACTCGGTAAACAAAGAATCTGCTTTCAAAGCTCAAAAGAAATGCATTAGAGCAATGTGCAATCTGGATAATACTACAAGCTGTCAACCATACTTTAAACACTTAAAAATTCTGATATTGCCTTCGATATATATCTACGAAATAAACCTATTTGTGAAATCAAATCCAAACTTTTACATGACTGCTTTTAAAAGCTACTATAGACAATTATGCGACAAAAAAAGATTAGACATAGAAATACCGTATGGTGATACAGCACTACTCAATAAAAGTATTCTTTGTATGGCATCACTGATTCACAAGCTACCAGATGATGTCAGAAAGTTGCCTGTCTCACGATTTAAGACGATATTACACAAATTTCTGATCAACAAATGTTATTATAATGTCAAAGAGTACCTAGAGTCTATAGGATAAAAGTATTATAATTTAATAGCAATAGTTTTAATTTATTTTGTAACTTAATAATAATAATTTGAATTTAATTAAATTATTAATAATTTAATTTTATTAATAATTTGATAAGATTAGTATATTAAATTATAATTTTATCTTTTAATTTTGTATGACAATATTTTAAATTTGATTGTACGCATTGTCAAAAATATTTAATTTTGAGTTTATACAACATCAAGGTATTCAGTATGACAAATATTAGCACTATAAACTTAACTCAACAATTGACAATAATTTTCTTATTTTTTTTCTTAATTTTTATTTCAAAGCACCATTATTGAATTAGTAGGTAATACGTATTCTATATTGTAGTGTATTTGCACACCTCATAAGGTAATAATACAGTGTACATATTCTAATTTTTTGTAACAACTCTTATACCTGTATTATGCAAATAAATGAATTTGATTGACTTGATTTTATTTGATCGATGGGAAGAAGCCTCCTCTTATTTCTAAGATTCTGCTCGCTCCATTGTGTGTCAGCAGACTTCACATGTCTTCGAAATATTTTATTCCTTAGACAGATATAGTTTAATCTACTCAAAAACGTCGAAAAAATAAAACAAAAAAATCGACTTCAAAAAAACTAAAAAGAATAAAACAATTATTTCAAAACAATTAAACAGAAGTCAGCGCTAAAAATTTTACGTGAGCTATATTACGGTTGTAGCACGAATGGGTCGGCTCGACCGGGGAGGACCACGCTCTCACAGAATACCACCGTGAAATGATAGCTTGATGCTGCTGTGTTTCGTATGGTGAGTGTACAGATCCGGAGACCCTTTCCTACTGGAAACGAGGCATTCCATCTTAGGCCTCAGGGGTGACAACGTATCCGCGTTTTGATTCTTAATCGAGGATAAATGTAGATGTCTATGGGCCACAGCATCCACTTACCATCAGGTGGACTGTGTGCTCGTTTGTCACCCTTATTCTATAAAAAAATATAGTGTATCGAAGAATTAAATATATATAAGTTTATATGTGTGGGTGCGTGCCTATATTTATACACTATAATTTTACTTTTTATCATTCTATTTTTTTAATGTAACAAACAGGCGGCGGTACTAATACCGCCTCTTTAATGTCTATCTCGGACCTATTGGTTGACCAGGCAGAGTCCTATGGCATTTAGTCCGCCATGTTTACTACTACTACTGCTACTACTACTACTACTACTACTACTACCTCTGTGTGTATAATAAAGAGATAAGCTTTACTATTAAATGACAACTATTTTCTTCGTTTTACTTTTTTAAACTCCGTTTGTAGATATTATAAGTTAAATTTTGTGCGATATTTTTGATCATTATTACCGTGCGCTACCCATACTAATTTGTGTACAAAACACGCAACAGCTTGGCTCATAAATTGCTTTCAGCGAGCTCCATTCGAATTTCTCGTTACCCTCACGAAACAAAACCAATACGATCCGCCTATAAATCTCAAGGTACGTCCGAAACACTTGAAGTGTCTTAACCGCACACGTTCTTGTAAGGTACATATGTTAGCCAAGAAAGGGTTGAGAGAGTACTACCTGTGGGGTGGGAGGAGCAAGTGGGTGAGGGCCGCGAGCGGATTTACCCCCCTCATTTGTTTGCGATGACCCCCAAGTACTATCTCGTGAGCGCCATATCCACGTTTCATCTTGTCTTGTTTAGGTTTGGTTTACAAAGTATATCAAGTTTTTTCCCACTTTTATCATTTTATAGGTGTTATACTTTTTATTTGACTGTCACAAAAAGGTGATGTTTGTCGAGTATATATATGTATCTATGTGTGACTATTTCTTTGACGTAACCGTTTGCTCTCTGCTTTACCACATCTATTAATTTTTTAATTGATTTACAAAACTCAAGCATAATTCTTAAACATTTAACTTACACTGATGTGGTAGGTCTTCAGGGTATGGAATTTTTTATTGTCTTGGTGCCGCAAATCCCAGCCATGGTTTGGTCGCTCCTGTAAAATAGCATCACGCTATAAGCAGGAGTGCTAACGGGCATGGGCTGACGCATCAACGTCTCGAGATGTAAACACCAACGCTCTTAAAAAAGATAGAGAAAGAAGAAAGAGAGAAAAAGAGAAGGAGTATAATGCCGCCTCCAGGTCCTTCAAAAGAGTCATTGCCAAGGCAAGGTCTGAGCACATCGACAGAATTGGCGAGAAGCTAATTCGCCTTCCTTCGGGAACCCGTGCATTCTGGTCTCTCGCCACGGATGTCCAAGGGAACTTCTCTTCCATCTCTGCACAGAGAGGACGATTCACTGGTCCATGCTGCAAAGGAGAAAGCCGATCTGTTAGGCTCTCTTTGCGTCCAACTCGATGACGGGCGGAACACACCGCCGACCATCCCGCGGCGTGAGTGCTCCATGCCGGATGTGCGATTTACACAGCGCTCAGTTCGCAAAGCACTCTTCTCCTTGGACGTCAGTAAGTCGAGTGGGCTTGATAGAGTCACTCCCATTGTGCTGATGACGTGTGCTCCGGAATTGGCACCAGTTTTAACGCGTCTTTTCCCGTACTCGTACTCCCAAGGCGTAGTCCCAAATAGGGTATTTTACACCAAGTAATATATATATATATATATATATATATATATATATATATATATATATATATATATATATATATATTTATGACAGATTTTGTGAAAAGTATACAATAAATGTTGATTTCTGTTTATAAAATTGCATTATAATTTTTAAATTTCCATATTAGAAATATTTTTTTTTGTCTGTTCCTCAAATCTGCAAAATGCTGTCGGCCATATTAGAAAATGTCGTGACATCACTGATCCAGCCTAAGGATATTAGTGTTCTGTGTCACTGATTAAGAGAACTAGCTAACGTGCTAACGTTATTTCGAAATTTTTAAGTTATAAGTACGATTATTGAGTTTTATTCCGAATTTTATTGAAAAGGCATCATGGAAGACGAATTCGTAAAAACAGAGAGTACTAATCTACCAAGGATAAATAAATTGATGGTGGCAAAAATTTTTGCATGCAATCCCAATTTTTATTCTGCCCAGTTGAGGAATGTTAAAACATCAGTGTAAGTACCTATTACCAACTTTTGTTTACACAAAAACAAAATACTAGATCAGAGTGTATTTAGATAAAACATAATTTAGTATCTGTCATAGTTTAGTTTATCTATAATTACAATCATTAGCAATCATTAGTTATAATATCTAAGTTAATGTAATTTATTACAAAATTTGACTTGCGCTACCTTTCACCTCATGATGTTTTGTCTTGTATTAAACGATAGTTAAATATAAATCATACAACTTACATCAAAATTATGTTCACAGAAGTACAGTTTAGATTTTGTAGACAATGCCTTCGGGTCTCTTCTTGCGAGTTTTAACCAAGTATTTCTCATATTTAAATCAGTTGGCACTTTAATCCATAACTTTCGCGGCGTTCTTACGCTCGTATTTTTGCATTCAGGCACAACACAATAATGATATAGATGATAAGTTATTATGAAACATTAAAAAATTATATTATTCCTTTGCAAATTCGGCAGAATCGACGACTGTGACGTCACGAGTTGAACAACATGGCAGTTAGCGTTTTTAGGCGAAAATTTAAAACGATTTTTATTTTTTATTTTTATTTTATTCAAAGTTTAGTATTTCAAACAGTAGTGCAGTATTTCAAACGATAGATTAAAAGTAATTTTGTGGCACTATTAGGTTTTAAAAAAAATATATAAAAATTATAGTGATTCATTATCACTCTAGGATTCATTTAAAACAATTTTTGAAAATAGGTAAAATACCCTATTCTTGGAAGACAGCTTTGGTCCACCCGATCCCTAAAAAAGGCGGCCACTCAGACCCGTCCAACTACAGGCCTATCGCCATCTCCTCTTATTCTCCAAAATAATGGAGTCTAATGATTTCTTAATGATTTCTTAAATTTACGCGAACACTACACATTGAATAAAACTATTATTTACGGATTTTATCGCGTTTAATTACTTTAATTTTTTTTATTATCCCGACGTTTCGGGTGCTTTACAGCACGCATGGTCACGGGGGGGGACTGAGATGTTTGACGTCCCAATGTCATAGTTAGTCCGGCTACCTTCAGTTTTTTTAATATAAATTTTTGGTCCGATTTACGCAAAACGAGCTTATAGTATCATGAAGTCTTGCAGTGGTATGCTTGGGTTTGGGTTTAATTTTGTTAATTATAGGATCCCAAGCAGATGGTAGCACCCAACCATCTTCTCTATTGAAATTTTGGATGTTTTTTAATTTCAATAGCCTCGCGTATCATCCTTGGTAGGAATCGGACCAAAAATTAATATTAAAAAAACTGAAGGTAGCCGGACTAACTATGACATTGGGACGTCAAACATCTCAGTCCCCCCCGTGACCATGGGTGCTGTAAAGCACCCGAAACGTCGGGATAATAATAAAAATAAATAAAGTAATTAAACGCGATAAAATCCGTAAATAATAGTTTTATTCAATAATGGAGTCTATTGTAAACTGCCAGCTCATGAGATACCTTGGGATCACCAGCTGATCAGTGACCGCCAATACGGTTTCCGTCGTGGTCGATCAGCTAGTGATCTTTTGGTCTACCTTACTCATCTTTGAGTATACTCAAAGTTACTCACAGATGGGCGGAGGCAGTAGAATCCAAGGGGGAGGCATCAACTAAATGTAGTCCAATTTAATCCCCCAAAAAAAAAACAGCCTGTATATTAGAAACATAGGAAAAACCATCAGTACACATCCTTAAAAAAATTACAAAGCTCATAAACTCGCACTGCATTCAATCTTTTCAGTTAAATATTTTTATAGAATAAGGATGACAAACGAGCACACGGTCCACCTGATGGTCATTGGATGTTGTAGCGCAAAGACATCTACTACTAAACAATGCATTAAAATGATTAATATGCGTTGTCACCTCTTAGTACCAAAAAGAAAAGCCTCGTTTTCAGTAAAAAGGATGTCTGGTTCCCTATACTCAACATATGAAATACAGCAGCATTGAGCGTCTCCGGTCAAACCGAACCATTCGTGCTACAACTATTATACAGCTGCAGCGTGGCTTTATGATGTATTTAAGATTTAATGTTGTGTATAAATCTACAATTAAACATGCGACTAATAATCACAAGTCCGTATGGATCTATTCCTTTTGATTTTTGATAAAGAATATATGTAATATGATTGGCCTTTAAAAATTGACAAAATAGGTGAAATCGGAGTTCCTTTCGACGTATTTTTGCAGGCGGTAGAACCTTACCTAGAAAAGCAAAAAAAAAAATTGAAATTTAACATTTTCATTTCTTTTGTCGAAAAAAATAAAAAAACATTTTTAAACTTGCGATCTAAGAGTAAGACTGTCCCGTATGACGTATCACAATCCCTGTAAAACATTATATAGACATTTTAATATAAGGTCGGTTCACAATGTTTAATTGGCATATTAGTGTCGTTATGATCCATTCAGGTACACTTAAAACAAGTACCTAAGATTAAGGCACGTACTGTAAGTGGATAGTTCCAAGAGCAAGTTTTACTTAATGACAAGCTGTATGGGAGATTGTGAAGATTCTTATAAGGAATCACGATTTGAGTTTTAATACTAGTAACTGTGTTATTGTTTTATTATAAGGTGAGAAACGAGCACACAATCCACACTTAAATTCTTCTTTCTTTGTTCCATATTTGATTAGACATCAAAAGGCAAATACGTGGCCAACGCCGAGGACTGAATAGATTGAATAAGGTGGAAATAATAATTTAGATACGAAATAAAGCAGCGTTACCATGGTTACTTGATTGTGGTATACTCTAGGGCCATAATCCTTCCCTGGCCGAGCCAAGCCTATCGCTGGGTCTATGGTTATCAGTTCAAGCGTTCTAGATAGCAATGTATGGAAAAATTGGCGCATTAATTTTACCAATTTTTTCTTTTATACTAGGTACTTTTATCTATCGGCATATGTACGTTATAGAGCGAAGTTCAACGTTATCCACTCTTCCACTCCCTCACACCATAGAAAATGTCACGAAGCGCGGCTTTTCCAGTTTAAAGAATACCGTACAAGATACATGAAAAGTGTGTAGGTACGAAATAATCCTTAATTTGCTATCAACCTTATAACTTATAGTTTCCGCACAATCTGATACGTAATATGATAATTTTTTATCATTTGTTGATTTTTTTGTTTGATGTTTTAGTTTTCTCAAATTTCCCATTTTACCGGTTGAATATGTATGACAAAAGTAAAGACTAGAATATGCCCTTTAAAATGGGTATAATTTATTTCTAAACTCTTTCATTTCACGTTGTTTGCGATTTCGATAATTAGAGAAAGGTAAATAGTTGACTTTGACAGTCTGTCGTTTTTAAGCTTTTTCCTTGTCATTACAGTGATTTAATGGTTCAATAACTTCTTATTCTTTGAGATATGTTGCATTTTCTGGAGAAATGCCACGCTCTCGCAGCATGCCCAGCGTAAATTAGTAGCATAGTGCGTGCGTGTTTCGCATGGTGAGGTTAGAGAAACGTCTCTTTTATTGGTAACTAGGCATTTGATCTTAGTCCATAAAAGTGACAATGCAATTGTGTTTTCTTTCGTAATGAATGACAGAAGTTAGTATTTATAAAGTACATACAGTGCTCGTATCTACTGACCATCAATAGTCTTGTTCATTTGTCACTCTTTGTTCTATAAAAATACTACGAATCCAAACAGCACATGTATTGTAACGTTAGGAGGCTGTGTGTGGAGAATATTTGCTAGATTCGCTACGCTTGGCAAAACGATATGTTATATACGTAAGACAAGACGATTGATAAAACCTCGCGCAAAAGATCATAAAGCTGACGTTAATTCCTCCCTCTCCCCCTCATCTTTCCTTGAAGATTTACCACGCATTCTAACCAGACAGTTTGCTTTAACGTTCGTCATGTGCATAGCAAAAGAATGGAATAAGTTGTCAGAATCTCTCTTTCCATTCGATTAAAATGTGGTTGTTTTCAATCAAATCAAGTGTGAATAAGCTTTTGTTAAGTCAGTGCACTTCACCATCTTCGGCTGCATCACCACTTACCATCAGGTGGCATAATTATCAAGTACTGGCTTAGAGCAGTAAAAAAAGAGAAGATGGGTATCTGAGTGTTATACCAATTTCGATAATTAAAAATAAAGTTAAAATCTAACGCTATACAATCCCTGACTTTAGTATTAATCTAAGTATAATTATGTTCATTGCTTTTAAATCTTGAGATTCGTTTCGATTGCAAGTTTAGAAAGTGTTTATTTACTTTTTCCAAAATATAGGATTTACTACTGTTGTTTGCTACTCTGTGATACGAGGCCAAGTTACAGCCAATAAAGTAAATGCTATCTTGGGCCCGGAGCCTGCAAGTTCCTGAATTGTATCGCATCGTAAACATGGCGTCGTGTAAATTTAGACATTTTGACTTTAAGCGTTAATTGTCGCACACTGATAACAATTCTTAAGCTTTATATGAATATACAAAATGTACTTAAAATGGTTTTCATGTATTGTTAAAGATATTGTGTTTGGTTTTTAGCTAAACTAAATAATTAATTATTTCAATCGTCAGTTACAATTTAATTTAACATTAATTCACTCATTATTTACAGCTTATCAAAACCTCCTAGATTGTCTCATATATGCTTGGTAAGCGTATAGGCGCAGATCAATAAATAGTTTACCAAGTATAGGCAACCGCAGTTTTTATTTTCAGTTGTTATAAGGAAGACACTGTATTCCATCTGATGATATGTTTCTTTCTGTCGCCTCTTACGATTTCGTCGGTTGAATTAGTAATATACAATTTAATAGACGGTCTAATAAGTCAGTTTCCGCGTACCTATTTAGAATTTGCAGTTAACAACTCTCGAGGATTTGTGTGCCGACGTCGTTATCGAAAATCGGCCAACTGGACGTACATACTTCAGAAACTTAGTAGAATAGAATAATTTTAATATATATATATATATATATATATATATCATTGTCACTTATGCTTGTAATAGTGGTTCGAAAAAAACTCTGTTAAGAAGAACGTGCAAGCAACTCAGTGGGATTTTAATAAAAATATAATATACGTCGTACAATCATTTGTATGAAAATAATAAAAAACAGAATGGTAGCGAGCTATATTTTTATAGAATAAGGGTGACAAACGAGCCGCCAAATTTCGTGAACGCACTACGCGGCAAACGTCCCGATACCATCCACACCATCTGGATGCTTGGCGGTCCACCACAGTACGTTTCAAAAGGAGTTTTCTTCCGCGTACAACCTCTCTGTGGAATACTTTACCACCGGCGATTTTTCCGGACCGATAAGACCTGGGGACCTTCAAGAAAAGAGCTTACTCCTTTCTAAAGGGCCGGCAACGCACCTGCAATTCCCCTGGTGCTGCTGCTGGTTGATCATGGGCGGCGGTAGTCACTTAACATCAGGTGAGCCGGATGCTCGTTTGCCCCCTCTTCTATAAAAAAACACAGTCCACCTAATGGTAAGTGGATGCTGTGACCCATAGACTTCTATCTTTATCTTCAAGAAATAATCAGATGCATTGTCGCAGCTGAGGACTGAGATAGAATGCTTCGTTTTCAGTAGAATTGAAAAGAATATAATAGAATACAATAAAATAATTTTTTATTCAACATAGATTACATGTAATTATTATTGAAAGTCATTTTTTAATTTACCTCTGGTTCGGAAATACCTCTTTCCTGGGAAAAACCAGCAAGAAACCCAGCGGGACTTTTATTTTAAAAAAAAATTACTATGTGAATGGTTACAAATAAATTACAAAATTTATTTTAGAAACAGCTTGGAAGCGACCTCCTCATTCCTAGAGGTTATTATAGAGCATGTATTCTTTTTATACAGTTTTTCTTTAATAGTAAAGAGAGACCTTGTATATTTTCTGGGTCCTTGTTGTAATAGCGTATACATTGCTCCAAAAATGAATTACTGACTCTGTGTAGTCGAGAAACTGCTAGTGTTTACAGAGTATTTCTTACTAAAACTACCTTTATGTTTGTGAACATACATTAAACTTCCGTAAATATAGTGAGAAGTTAAAATTAATATATATATTTTTGTAAATTTTTCTCTAAGAGCAACGCTCTAGTCGCTGGGTTTCGTATAGAGCACCGGAGACTCCTTTTACTGGAAACCAGGCATTCCATCTTAGTCCTTACGGATGACTACGCATCTGCATTTTGATTCTTAATTGAGGATAAATGTAGATGTCTATGGTACCATGGCATCCACTTGCCATCAGGTGGACTGTGTGCTGGTTTATCACCCTATTCTATAAAAATACTTTATAGTATATAGTGCAAAATTAAGTTCGTTATCGGGAACACCAGTGGAGCTTTGCGTGAACTGTACTTTCGAGAAAATCTTAGATTATACAAGACTTCGCTCCTTTTCATTCAAAAGCACACAGGTTTTGGTTATATTCACAACATATCTGTTTAACATTTGGTTTTGTGTGTTAATAACTTTCGTTGTGATACCACCTAAAATAAAATCGTTGACGTTAAACCGACGTTAAATCGTTGGCGTGTTGAGTGTACTTATTTTGATATAGCACTATCATTGGGTTACGGCTCGAAGGCTCACGGTTCGATTCCCACGCGGAACAATTATTTGTACGGCTTACAAGTAATTGTTCCAGGTCTGGATGTTTGTTCTGGCGCAATTTATGCTGAAAACTCGGTGAACACAAGAAAATCGTAGTGTGGAGGTAAACTGTTTTAAGTAAAAAAAAATAAATAAAGAAAGATATAATATATTTAAACTCCGTCGTATTTTAACTTTAAATATCAACTTAAGTTTTATTTTAAATACCGATAGCAGTTTATAGTTTACGTAAACACAGATTACGCTAAAATATAAATATTGTTAGAGATATCGTGATTGCAAGCGCGATTTAAAGCTTTACATATTTAATTATATTACGTAATTACTGCAGATATAATTATGCTATACAAGATATTTAGCAGTACACTTTTTAAGCGACGCGCGACCGACGTGTGATCAACTTAGCAACGATGAGTTTTAAGGATAAAGTAGTGTTCATTAGCGGAGCCAGCTCAGGAATTGGTGCAGCTACGGCCAAAGAATTCTCTAAAGAAGGCGCATACGTTGTTATAGTCGGTCGAAATGAGACTAAAATGGAAAAAGTTGCTGCTGAATGTGAGTCCTACGGGAAAAAGCCTTTGGTGATAAAAGCTGATGTGTCAAAAGATGATGAAGCTAAAGCAGCTATAGACAAAACTATACAGAAATATGAAAAGCTGGACATTTTGGTGAACAACGCAGGAATCTTAAGGTATGGAAATCTAATCGATGGCCGAATATTGGAAGCTTATGACGAAGTAATGGCAACGAATCTTCGGGCAGCTGTTCATCTTACAAGCTTAGCTGTTCCATATTTAATAAAAACTAAGGGAAGCATTGTTAATATTTCAAGCGTCGATGGTTCTTCTGTGGTGTCATCATTACTAGTCCCTTACAGCGTGTCCAAAGCAGCTTTGGATCATTTTACCCGTGGTTCAGCTTTAGAACTGGCTTCGTACGGAGTAAGGGTAAATACGATAAGCCCTGGACCAGTGTACACTGACATCTATGAAAATGCTGGACCAGTGCATCCTGTAGATAATAGCAATATAAAGACACCCCTCGGCACGATATCTGATCCAATTGAAATAGCTCATCTAGTATTATTTTTGTCCAGTGATAAAGCTCAAGCCATCACGGGCTCCAATTATGTATCCGACAACGGATACCTTTTGTCACACTAAATGTATAAGGTTGTTTGTTGAAATAAATGTATATCAAATAAT